>CAOKZL010002853.1:0-238200 GCA_948472985.1 Iguana delicatissima
TGAGGTGTGGGCTCACGGGATCAGCGATGGCGTGGAGATCCTCGAGGTGAGCCCGATGGTGAGCGCTCACGCCGCAAGTAGTAGGCTCCACGTGATGGCGAGCGGGAGCGGCGATACAGAGACCACTGCCTCGCATCAGGGTGGTACTGGTCCCAGTATGAAGGTGAGTAGGACCGGTACGAAGCCGGGTACTCCCTCCAGGTCTGCTCCTGCCCATACCTCGCAGCATGAGAGGCGGAGGAATAGGGTGAGTCTCGGGACGGTGCAGACCATCCCAGATAGGCTTCCCGATGGCGTGGGGAAGGTTGTCTGACCCTGTGCTCCGGACAGGCTTCCCTCCGTTCCGGATAAGGCTCCCTCCGTTCCGGGTAGGCTTCCCGATGGTGCAGGGAAGGCTGCCTGACCCTCCATTCCAGTATGGGAGAGGCGCTTCGACCCTCAGAACCTCGGTGGTGGTGCGAGGTCTGGGGAGTTACCAGAACAGCTTCCGGGCAGGCCGCCATTTCAGGGCGTCCGGGCGGAGGTACCGCGCCTGTGAGAAGAGGCGGGTCAAGATGTACCGCCAAGTCAGTGGTCTTTTCAGTATTGGAAACCTCCAGGACCTCCTGAGGTGCTGATTCCTCCTCAGGGTCGTCGAGGAGTTGGGTTGGAGGAGGAGTGGGAAGAGCCGGTCTAGCCGGAGGGCTGCGCTTTTCCTTCTTCCTCTTCTTCTTCTTCTCCTTTTTTTGCTCCGAGGGTGCAGGATGCTTGCCCTGAGCCGCTGTCAACGTCTTCGGTGGCTTGGCACCCTGCGAGTCCGCAGAGGCCTCCCTCGAAGCTGAAGTTGACGGGACCAACAAGATTTTAGCGATCTTCAGTAGGGCAGATGAAGAAGCCCTATGGGACGGTACCAAACCCGGTACCGTCAATGTGGTCGGGTCGGCAGCCGCCGATTCCGATGGAAGCGTGGTCACAGGTCGAGTCGAGGTAGACATCCTCAGGACAGACGGGGCTGACTGCTGTGCTGACAGAGACTGCTCCCAGCAGAATGACTTGAGGCGGGCCAGACGGTTCCTCAGAGTCTGGGAGGTGAAGTCTCTGCAGATTGGGCAGGCTTTGGTGTTGTGGGCCTTGCCCAAACACAGGAGACACTGGTTATGTCCGTTGGAAAGAGCAACCTTGAGACCACACTTCTCGCAAGGCTTGAAAGGAGCCGACATAGAAGTTGGGAAAAAACGGAGAAGAGAAGAAACAACGAGTTGAAGTTGAAGACGAAGACGAGAAAGGGGGGTGGCAAGTCGGGGATTAGAAGTCCCAAGAAAAGCGGGGACAAATCACCAAAGTGACAAACCGAGTCCAAAATCCAAAGACAAAATCCAATATCCAAAATCCTTAGTCGAAAACCAGAAAGAGACTTGCAAAAGGCCAAGAAAGACAGCAACCAAGCTCTGAACCTCCGTACGCGACGGCGGACGAGAAAGAACTGAAGGGAGACCATTGCTTGGCGGGCTGAGCATGCTCAGTAGGGGCATGGGGAAGGGGTTCCCGCCAAGCTACTAAGCCCAAAATTTTCCGAACAGTACCGCGCATGCGCAAAAGCTCCTAGTGTGTGAGGCACGGAGACCACGAAGAAGTGTCATTTCACCATTGCACAAATACAATGTAAGAAAAAAAAAATTAAAAAGAAAGAAGGAAAAATGTTTGTTCCAATATGTCTTAGAATTAAAGAGAAGCACACTTGAGGATGGGTTTAGCTGGTGGCAGGGAATTTCAGAAAATAGACCATGGCAATGGTTTGAAAATACATACATACATACATACATATATATTAGACACAGAGAGAGAGAAACCATAGAACTTGAGCAACAACCACCACAACATCCCAACTCATTTGCCCCACCTGGAGAATCTCATAGATCTATAATTATATTACACACTAGAACACTTTTTTAAAAAAATAATCATTATGTATTAAACATGTAACATAAGAATCTATGCTTCTGGCAACACATATTGTGTACCTTACTTTACTCATTTTTACAATGATATATAAAGCATCCAGTATTATTTCTAGTTACTGTAAAGAAATGGGCGAGGCATGTTGCAAACAGAGAAGGAAATAAAGAGGAAAGAGAAAACAGGCACCAGTTCTAGAACTACATGGTGCTCATAATAATCACCAGGAATAAAATCAACTAGGGGTTGGGGACAAGACAAATGCTCCTATGAAGCAGACAAAAGTTGTGGAAATGCAGTTTCATCTTTCTCACGGCTACAGTCAGGTGGGAAGGTGTCTTCTAAGCCTGATGTGTATCTGCAGAGCAAGTGAGAGAGGCTGGAAACTGATGCCTGACTGATTAAAGCAAATCACATCATAACTGCTGCCAAATATTCTGGTACTACACTGGCATGGACTCATATTATTACTGATATTATCTCTTGGGTAAGGAAGAACCAGAGAAAAGGTCAAAACAGCCAACAACACAAGCTTCTCCTACTGCATTGCTACTAACCTGGGACTCGTGAGCTGCTAAAATGGGTTTGCCCATAAGTGGCTATCCTGAAAGAATTTCAAGGGTTTTTGTGGCGCCATGTAGGAAGCCATTATTCTCAGGTTATGTGTCCTTCCTAATTAAGAAGTGCTACCGCCAATATACCCACTGATGGCACAACCTTTCTGCAGTAGTTGGGATTGCATACTCCTGTGAGGCAAGAGCCTATGCTGATAGCAGCAGTGCTGCTGGTAGGGTCTCCCATGCCAGACAGGCTTTTGCTGAGGAGCTAGACTAAATGTGCCAAACAACTACTGGGCAGCAGGATGATGGGGTGGGGGTGACAGTGGCAGAGGATCTCCCAGAAACAACAAAAGTGGCATCATAGCTAACACTTTTAGTACTGCAGAAGAAGGATGGTAAACCCCATTTGAATGTCTTCTACCATGAAAACCCTATGATGAGACAGTCCAAACTGAAACAAGAAATAGTGTCAGAAGATGAAATTCCCAGGTCAGATGGCACTCAAATTGCTACTGGGGAACTGCAGAGGACAATTATGATTTGTGTGGTAGCTAATGTTGCAGCTTAACTCAAGCTGAAAGGACATTCAGCTGCTGACATGCTCAGACACTGCACAATACACTACTATAGGAACATGGAATGTGAGAAACATGAATTAGGGGAAGCTAGACATATAAAACAAGAGATGGAATGCATAAACATTGCAATACTTGGGATGAGAGGACTAAGGTGGACAGAGATGGGACATTTTCAGTCAGATAATTACAAAGTGTTCTGCTCAACAAAGGAAAATCAAGAAATTGTGTGGGATTTATAGTGAGAAGATATAGAAAAAGCTCTCAAAGGATGCAGTACAAAATTTGACCAAATCATGTCAATAAGACTTCTGGGAAAACCCATCAATATAACCATAATCCAAGTTTATGCTCCAACTAGTGAGGCAGAAGAAGAAATTTAAAGATTCTATGCAGGAGTCCAGGAGAAAATTGATCACACACCAAAATAGGACTTCTTCTCAACCATAGGCAATTGGAATACAAAAGCAGGAAACAGAGCAGAATCAAAGACCATAAGAAAATTTGGCATAGGATCCAGAAATGAAGCAGGAGAGCAACTGTTTGGATTTTGCAAGGCCAACAGTTTGTTCATTGCAAACACATTCAAAAAGCAACCAGAGGTCACTAGGCATGGTCCTCACCTGATGGCCAATACAGAAATCAAATAGATTACATAACTGGTAGCATAAGATGGAAAAACTCCATTCCTTCTGCAAAAAGAAAGACCAGGAGCAGATTGTGGCACAGACCAATGAATAATAGCAAAAGTTAGAGTAAAGCTAAAGAAGCCCACTTAACCAACCAGCATGCTGAAATACAACCTAAAGAACATCCCAATAGAATTCAAAGATAATGTGAAAAATAGATTTGCAGTATTTTTTCTTGACTGGCTAGATACATTTCATGTTGTGAGACACCATGTAGATAAGAAAAAATGAGAATCAAAAGTAAAAGGTGAGAGAAATGACAGTAATGCTTGGTAAGGTAGAAGGCAGTAGGAAAAGAGGAAGACTGCACTGCAGATGAATAAACTCCATCAAGGAAGACATGCACATGAATCTGCAAGACCTGAGCAGGGCGGTTGATGATAGAATGGCTTGGTGGTCTACCATCCATAGGATCGCCATAAGCTGAGATCAACTTGATGGCAGTTACCAACAGGCAGTACATAAAATAAAGTAGATACAGCATGGACACGTTCCAAACATAATCATTTGTCCGAATGGGAACAATCCTGTATTCAAGCTTGCCTGCTCCTGTTCCTCTGTGTGAATGTGGAGGAGAGGACAGCACATGAGTTCAAAAGCTATGCAAGCTCACTGTCGCTATGACAAACCATTACATCTCTGCTTTTATTATGGCAATACAGAAAGTATAGTCTTTTTTGACTGGCAAGATATGTTTCATTTTGTGAGACACCATGCGTAAACACCTAAATAGAATTTTAAAGAAGAAGGCTATCAGTGCAATCATAAGCAATGGGAATAGAATATGAAAGTTCAGTTCGGTGATGTCAAGGTGCTGGGACTGTGTGGGATAACTTACTATTTAACTCTACTCATAATTAAAGACACTGGTTTCTTGCTTGCCTCTACCTATGTGAAGCCAATGCACCAATTAAGGCAGTCTTAAAAGAAAATTGAACATATACTATGTTGTATAATTTCTTCTACTGCTGTATCATGTACTTCTTCTTATACTTTTTATATTGCTCTATCATACAAGGTTTTCTGATTCTGTAACCTGAAAGTCTATGACCCACACATTTCTGTATATATATTGTGAACCAATTCAATCCTTTGTGGGTCTGAATTTCCATTTCTTTTGACAAAGAGTGCTGTGTAACTCAAAAACCTTGCCTTTATCAATTGCCGAGCCAAAGACATGTTGCTGCCTAACTCAACAGAAATTCTACAAGTGCCTGTTCCCATATCTGACAGTGAAAATAATGCAACAGCGATCAAATAACCTTTTCCCCCTTTCATGACACAACCAAATTGGCAGCTGGAGTAGCTATCCCAGTCTGCCTAGTAAGAGAGCAGGCCACATGCAAATAAATGATAGCATATACTCAGTTTGATGTCTCAAACTTGGCTGAAGGGAAAATTCTTTGTGCTGCAACCTGCAGTAATCATCAGCCATGCCAGTTAACATTTTCTTAAACATAATCTAGTTATATAGATATAAATATGTATAAATATCATATTTACTCATGATCAGGATGGTTCATTCTCCTGGTAAAGATTTCGGAAACTAGATTTAAACAGTCTCGGTGCCCAAACCAACATGCTGTGTCAAGGATTTGTTCTATATCATGTCTAGGAAGAAAGACCAAAATGAAAATAAATGTTTAAAAGGAATGGAATTATGTTAAACATGCTGCATGACATCAAAGAATTAGCAATCAGTGATTAGCACCTGTTGTGAAACTCTTAGGAGCAGAAGTTGTCAGAGCAAAATAATAAAACATTCTTCCTTCTGTCTCACCCACTTAGCAATAGCTGCCTCCAAAAACAAACAACAAAATAATTGTTTTCAGATTTCTGACAAGTTGCACATTTAGTATTATTGGAAAGAACACTCGTTACAAAGTTTGTCCTTTACTAGGGACTGTGAAATATGTGCGTTGAAATAATGTGTTTATAAAGAGTAACATTTGGAGCATTCCCTATGTCCTTGGCTCCAAAAACTTTTATTTCATCTTGAGAGCTATCTTAAGGAGGGGATTGGTCACACAAGCCAAGAAATCAGTGCATATTACTTAATGGTTGCTGTCTGTTAGCACAGAATATGGGAGCAGTCCCAACTCCCCGTCCAGCAGGCCTCAATGTCTAAAACGTACAGACGCCTGACACAGTTCCTAATACAAGCAAATTATCTGGACACAAGACTGTAATTAGCAATCTAGCCACCTAATGAGGGAAATTTATACCCAAAATATGCACTCTGTACCTTTAAGCACCCACAACAGGAAAGTTGAGCTGTTCAGTGTCATGTGCATCAATTCTGTCCCTCTTTTGATCTTAAGGAAAACCTGTTCCTCAAAACCAAAGTTTTAAAAATTAATTCTGTACAATTAAAACTCCAGTTAATTCTCTGGAATTCATCAGTCCATCAATCAGCACAGAACCTTTACTTCTTCCTGTTCTAACTAACACATACATAGAGAAGAGAGTCTCACTCATATAGGCAGAAATTATACAAGATAGAGTAGGGTGATGGTCTCCTTTAAACATACAAGAACTTACTTAACAATATAGACAGCTGGCCCCAGATCAATATTCTGACGAAGGATGGATGCATGACGATGAAATATTGGTAATATTCGTGGTAAGAGGTATTTCTTTGAGGAAAAGAAAGAGAGATTATATTATTTTAAAAAACATTTAGACATAGTCTTATTTTATTCCTTTAATCTTGAGTGACGAATGAAGATTTAACTTTTGATGAATAGAGGACTAAAGATGTAAATCTAAAAAAATACTCCACAACCCTCTCTTCTCTCTTTCCACATAATTTCTGCAGTTTTTTCACCCTTGGGCTCTATTGGTGAAAATGTTTCTAAGCCTGTATTAAATAATGCATGTGTCTCAATATGCCTGATTACTGATATGAATTCAAGGAAGCCATTTAAACCTCTGTAGGACATTGTATGTAGGACTGCCTTTGAAAGGTATTCAGAAGCTACCATGCAAAATGTAATAACCAGACTGCTGCCTGATGCACACTTTAGAACAAGGGTGGGAAATGTGTGTACAGGCCATGTGCAGCCACTTTTGTAATTTCCTAGCAGTCCAGTAAGCTCCACTCATTTTAAAAATTGTGTGATTTTCAGGTAATTTTATACTCACAAGCAATGCCAAACTGCCCCAAACCACATGGAAATGCAGTGGTTTGTTTTCCCTCCCAGGAACTCCTAACACTTCCCCGAGACCTTTTAAAGAGTATATAATTACATTGGAAATGGTAGACAGAAGTGGCATGACATCACTTCTGGTACACACTGGTACAACCTATCGAAGAGTAACCAGAGATGAAAATTGACCAGTGTATGATATTGGCCACCATGCAGTTGTCCATGCCTAGTTGGGCTAGCTTATATCACTGATCTTGAACCAACTACTCTGACTTACACTTTGTTTCTGAGCGCAATTCAAAGTGTTGATTTTGACCTATAAAACCCTAAATTGCTTGAGGTCAGGATATCTGAAAGACCATTTCTTCCAATGTGAGTTGGACTTTAATTCTAGCTCTTCAACAAGGGCTCTGTCATATCTCCCTCTGCCAAGAGACACTAAGTTGGTGAACACACAAGTTGTGGTCTTTGTGCAGCAGCTCCCTCACTGTGCAATTCTCCTAACATGGGACATCATGTTGGCTCCATTCCTAATGAGTTTATACAGGCCCTAAAAAGTGTATTATCCTGTGGCTTTTAAACATTTTAGACTACTCTCTTGAAGCATAAAGAGAATTCAAAGTAATATAAAATATATAATGTGCTATTAATCTTTCATTAATTTGCTTTTATTTAAAAAAATATAGTTGCTGTTGTTTGCCTTCAAGTCATTTCTGACTTACGGCAACCCAAGGGCAACCCCTCTCTCAAAGGTATTTCTTGGCAGGTTTTGTAAAAAGATTTGCTATTGTCTTCCTTTGAGGCTAAGAGAGTGTGGCTTGCCCAATATTACCCAGTAGATTTCCATGGCTGACTGGCCTTCAAATGCTAGTCTCCTTGACCAATGCTCAAATCACTACAACACACTGGCTGTCCATTTTACTTTTTTTATATCCTTACATGTATATGTCTTTTTCCTTGCTCAAGAAACCAGGGGAGCAAGAAGGTTATTTTCAAAAATGAAACCAGTCACTATTTTTATTAGCCTACCCTCAACTGAAATTTTTCTCTCTTCAAATCTAAATAAGGGTTAGATATACATGAGCCTCCCCTGTGTATATTCACATGCGCACACACACCATATTGCTAGTTTAATTTCCAGACCTGATATGGCCATCATTGGTCATGTAGGTTCTTAATCATTAGAAATTCCTCACCCCTGATGTAGAACTATTTTTTTTTTGCAAAGCGTTGATTTCAGTTTGAAAGAATCAGAAACGTAAGAAAGCGTTATGTGTTCCGCCATGACTTTTTAAAAAGATGAAATAATCACATCAGTCCAATGGTACCAATATGCTGCTAATCAGTTCCATTATTTTCAAGACACTCTCATAATTAAGCCTTTAGATACTTTTCTATATAAAATTTCAATAAATAAATAGGATTCTATCACACAAGCAGGGCTGAAACCCCAGATGGAACTCATTTCTTCCTTACTCAGCAGTGTCTTCTCCACAAAACCCAGATTTGCTCTGGAGGACTAGGAGACTGTCAGACCAAATGGGGCTCATGCAAAGTCCTTCATGGCAAAGCAAAACAAAGGAAGCTCCATTTCGCAAGTAGTCATATGACAGTGAATTTAATCCATGATCTAAATTTCAGAGTGTAGGTACCTTTAAAACTGTATATAATTCATAGTCATCCCGAATCAACTCCCAACTGAAAACCTCTAGATTATGCAGCACCGTATTCCACACTAAGGTCTCATCTTCTTTTTCAAGGTACTTAGTTAAATATAATGGAGTATCATACTCAGTGTAACCAGACCTATTTAAAAGAAATCATATTAAGAAATTGATACAGGTTCTCTCTATTTGTCTATCTATATCCAAGCAAAGACATAAAGCAAAGAAAAATGAAGAGTTAGTACTTACGTGAATGGTCATTCTGGGATGATAGGAGGAGCAATCCACAACACACGGGTTGTATCCCTCACACGCTAGCCAAAGCAGGAGCCATCAACATTCCATTTCAAAACAGCCATTAACTGCTCCTTGTCCCCCTCCATCAGTTCTGTTTCCCTAGCGTACCTAGTTGATTGTCTGTACTACTCGTATTTCCTATGTAATTTAATTTTTTTTTTATGTTTCCTTTCACATTTCGTCTACCCCAGACCTATACTCCAAACGCTAGGCGTATGGTGGGTGGATTGCTCCTCCTCTCATCCCAGAACGACCATTCACGTAAGTACCAACTCTTCATTCTTGGGCTGACAGGAGGAGCAATCCACAACACATGGGACCTTCCCAAGCTATTCCCTGGGTGGGTACATTCTTAAAGCACAGCCTGTAGCACACGATGACCAAATGCCGCTTGCCGCAGACTTATACTTGTCCAGCTTGTAGTGTCTAATAAAAATGGAAGACTCTTTCCAGCCTGCCGCACTGCACACATCCTCCAAAGAACAGGGTGATGCATATGCCACCGATGTAGCCCTCGATCTGGTGGAATGTGTCCACACATTTTGTGGTCTAGGCTGTTTAGCATAGTCATAGCAAAAGTGAATACATGTCTTAATCCACCCAGCAATAACTGACTTGCTGGCTCTCTGACCCAACGTTTTTGGCTGGAAAGATAGTAGCAAGGTGTCCGAACGCCTGAAACCCTTTGTTCTTTTAATGTAAGCCTTTACTACTCTTCTTACATCCAACATGTGCCATTTCTTTTCCAGAGCATGCACTGGCTTTGGGCAGAAAGTTGTCAAATGTATCTCCTCTGGACGGGATGTTGCTGACACACACTTTGGCAGGAAGGAAGGGTCGAAACCCAGTGTCAATCTGTCTGGCTCAAACCTGCACAACTGCTCATTAACTGACAGTGCTGCCAACTCTGACACCCTTCTGGCTGATGTCACCGCCAGCAGGAATGCAGTCTTGAAAGTTAAGAACCTTAATGAGGAGTCCTGTAGCGGTTCAAATGGTGCTGATGTTAAGGCCTTGAGCACAAGATTAAGGTCCCAAGTAGGAAATCTATGTACTGTTGGAAAAGAAATCAAGGTTGCACCTCTGAGAAATCTCTTTATGTGTAGATGTTTAGAGAAGGACTCCCCCTCTGCAGTCAGGAAAACTGACAGCACCGCCACCTACCTTTTCAAGGTGTTCAGGCGCAAACCCTTCTCCAAGCCATCTTGGAGGAAATGTAAGATGTGGGAGATCCGCACATCCTCCTCTGCCACCTGAGTGGTCTTGCACCACTTCTGGAAAGCCTTCTAAGTTCTATCATATATCCTCTGAGTGGACTCTCTCCTTGATCCTAACATGGTGCGAACCACACTGTCTGCATACCCTTGACGCATTAGAAACTTTCGTTCAATTTCCATGCTGCCCGACTCAACCACTTGGGGTCCAGATGGAACACTGGCCCCTGGGTAAGTTCTCCCTCAGTGGGAGCCTCCACGGAGGCGACTGAACCATTTGCAGCAGCATCGGAAACCATGGCCTTCTTGGCCAGTAAGGTGCTATCAGAACCACTGTCACCTTTTCCAAGCGGATCTTTGACAGAACCTTCTGCAAGATCTGGATTGGTGGGAACGCACAGTGCAGGCCCGGTGGCCACTTCATTGACAGAGCATCGTGTGCCTCTGCACCTCTGCTTCCATCTATTGAAAAATATCTTTCTAATTTGGCGTTTCCAGCAGAAGTGAACAAGTCTACTAGTTGCTGACCAAAAATAGTGGTTAAGGTGTCAAACACCTCTGAATTGAGATACCATTCTCCAGGGTGCAGCCAATTCCTGCTCAAGTAATCCGCCTGCACATTTGTCTCTCCTTTCACATGCACCGCTGTGAGTGAGCTCAGATTTTTCTCCGCCCAACAAAACAGCCTGGTTGACTCTGCCACCAAAAGCACTGAACGTAAACCGCCCTGTTTGCAAATGTAGGCTTTGACTGTCATATTGTCTGTGAATACTTTCACATGGCGGAATCTCACCAGGTGCCAGAACCGCTGCAGCGCCAGGTGAATGGCCTTCAACTCCAAGTAGTTTATGTTGTGCTGCCTGTCCAAGTATGTCTAAATGTCTTGCACTGAACATCCTTCGCAGTGCGCACCCCAGCCGCTGAGACTGGCATCTGTTGTCACATGGACCATGTTGCCAATATGGAATCCCCCAAGCCACTTTCTTCTCCTTCATCCATCAGCAGAGCTCTTCTCGAACCTGCTGTGTCAGAGCCACCTGGTAATGTCTCTTTAGCGATATTGCCAACTGATGTGACATCAGTAGTCTTTGTAGAGATTTCATGTGGAAACTTCCCCACTGCACCAGCTGCGTTGCAGACACCAGTATACCTAGCAGCCTTGCCAGCCTCATTAGATCCGCTGACCTGCAACTCAGAAACTCTGCAGTTTCCTGCCTTAACTTGACTAACCTGTCTTGGGAAAGGCACAGTCTCCCCTTCGAGGTGTCTATCCATGCTCCCAAGTGTGTGAGCACCCTGACTGGTGTTAAGGAACTCTTCTCGAGATTGAGAAGGAACCCATAGTTCCTCAATGTGCAAATGGTCAACTGCACATCCTTCCTCAACCTGACCTCCAAGGCTGCCTTTAACAAGATGTCGTCTAAGTAAGGGTAAAGCTGAACCCCCTGAACTCTGAGGAATGCTATCAGTGGAACCAGCACTTTCGTAAATACCTGAGGTGCCGATGCCAAACCAAATGGCAGAGCATTGAATTGGAAGTGATTGTCCTGGTAACTGAACCTCAGGTACCTCCTGTCTTCCTTGCTCAAGGGAATATGTAAATAAGCTTCCTTGAGGTCTATGGAAGCCATATAATCCCCCATGGACAGATTCTCTTTCACCGTTTGAAGAGTCTCCATTTTGAATTTTCTGTATTCCACGAAGGCATTGAGGTACCTCAAATTCAGAACCACTCTGTATTTGCCATTGGGTTTGCGAACGACAAAAAATGTCGAATAAACCCCTAGAAACTCCTGATCTTTTGGAACTGTCTCAATTGCACCTATTTGTAGTAGGTGGCAAATCTCTTGCAAAACTATCTGGTGCTTTACCCTGTCCTTTGCAACTGGGGATTGAAGAAATCTGTCCTTCGGTCTCGTATGGAAATGTATCTTGTAACCCTGGGTCACTACCTGTAGAACCCAATGATCTGATGTTATCTGAGACCACCTGTGACCGAAAGAGAGAAGTCTTCTTCCCACCGCATGATGTTGCGAGTCAGTATTGAGGTTTACTTTGCTTGGAATTACTTCCAAGCCTTCCTTGCCCCTGTCTTGCGTATTGAAACTGTCTACTATTCTGAATCCTCTGCCTATTCCATTGGAATCTGCTAGACCTGTAATCAGATCCCCTTGCAGAAAATCCATATGATCTGCCTCCGCAAAAGGAGTAGTTGGAGCCTCGGAAAAGCTTTTTATCCCCATTCTTTCTTCGTAAGGTGGGCATTACCTGTTTCTTCTCTTTAGTCTCAATCAAGACCTTCTCCAATGCTTTATCTCCAAACAGGAGCCCCCCTTGAAAAGGAACAAAGGCCAGATTATTGCGAGACTTCTGATCTGCCTCCCAGTGCCATAGCCACAAAGAGCGCCTTGTGATTAACAAATTTATATTTCTTGCTGCAAAAGCGGTGGCATCATGTGCAGCATCTGACACATTTTAATATTCTCTGTACTCTGTCAACCGCCTTCATAAGGTCTTGTACACTCAAATCATGGTTATCCAGAATATCCTGGGTCCAGAAGACCCCCGCAATGGCAAACATAGAGGCGGCCACCGAAGCCTTTATGGTCAAAGATGACGCCTCATGCGCCCTCTTTAGGGAGGTTTCTGCTCTCCGCTCATCTACCTCCTTTAACTGTGTGTCACCCTCTCTTGGGACAATGGCCCCCGAAATTAACCCAGCAATCGGGGCGTCCACCTGAGGAATTTTAAGGAAGTCAACCTCAGACTTTACAAATGAGTAGAGCTTCTGAGAATAAGTCAGTAATTTTTTAGTTGACCACTGTGCAGACCACTCACTCATAATTACCTCCTTAAAAAAGTGTGGCATTGGAATTTCTAAGGCCCTTGCCTCTTTCCTTTTAATTACAGAAGTTACCAAATTTTCTTTATTATTCTCGCTACTCGGACATTCTCAACCCTAATGTCTGCAGCACTCGCTTCAGGGTGTTACGAAACACCTGTACCTCAAACAACCTGCCTGAATCCAGCTGGTCATCCTCTTCCTCATCGTTGCACATGAACTCTTTGTCCTGTAACTCTAAATCTCCCTGTAATTCATCCTCTATGTCACTGCAAACCATTTCCTGTTGTTCACCACTTTCCTCATTCCTACTCACTTTCCCTGCTTGAGAGTTTAGTACACCACCCACTCTAGCTGAAGGCATGTCTTGTGAGCTGGTAGAATTTATAATCTGGCCCACACTGCCATCTTCTGCACACTGAACTCGCCTTTTCTTGAATGGTGGCTGATATAATTCATTGCCAGCGGCCTCTTGTTCTGTTGGTTTGTTATACAAATTCATTGAAGGTATGCAAGGCAATTGATTATGTCCTTTCGCATTTAACGAATTCATTAGTTGGCATAACATCAACTGATTTTGACAATCACATAAGGAGGAATTCATGGGATTAAA
This sequence comes from Iguana delicatissima, assembly GCA_948472985.1. Classification (NCBI taxonomy): domain Eukaryota; kingdom Metazoa; phylum Chordata; class Lepidosauria; order Squamata; family Iguanidae; genus Iguana; species Iguana delicatissima. The sequence goes on from CAOKZL010002853.1 coordinate 13,539, forward strand.
ATGCATTTGATTACAATTCATTGCTGGCAATTGCACTAAAACAGCTGATTGCACTTGTGTGCACACCACTTCATTAATCATTTGCTGCATATTTAATAAGTCATTAATTTGGTGTGGCAGAGTGACATTATCTGTGGCCCACTGGGACTCACATACTGCGGTCTCTGCTTCGCTGGCTTGAGTGGGAGCCGCCTGCATCCATTCCGCTACGAAGTTCTTAATCTCCAGCATCAGGCCTAGCTCCCAGGTCACAGCTCTCTGCTCAGATTGGTGACGGTCTGAAGTGGTGGAGGCTTGCTCTTGCTCTGTCGCCATGGGTAAATCTCTGATCTTCTGAGCTTCCGAGGCCCTCTGAGCCAACGCTCCGCCCATTGCGCTTGCCGCCAAGGCCTCTGAGACCCTGGAGGTACTACCTTGAATCGCCATGGAATGGTTAAATTCAAGATGGTGGCCCGAACTCTAGCTGGTAAGTACCTGCAGTCTCTAACATATTCAGGTTTTTTTCCCCCCCAATTTGTCAGATTTCTTTCCCTTTTTTACCTTATGTAATTTTGCCTTTCCCATTGACTTTTTTACGCTTGCCGCATCAGGCACCAATTTAATTTCCTTATGTTCACTCTCGCTGGAGCTTTGAAAAATTTTCCTCAAGTCCCCCACTTGGTCATCTTTTTGAGGCTTGACCCCGGGCACATCGGTGCCATCCTTGTCCGTGACCTGCACAACTGCAGTTTTCTGGATGGTATCTGCTGCCAGTTTAGGCTTGCCTTCGGCCAGGGAAGCATTCTCCTCGCTAGTGACCCGCGTGTTTGCAGTTTTCTGGACGGTAAGTTGTTTTCCTTTTGCCAAAACCTCGTCCGTGACCCGCTGTACAGCGGTTTTCTGGACGGGTTGTATCTTTTCCCTGACCGAGCCCTGTGCTACTGCGTTGCTTCAGTTCAAGGACATATTCAGCTTTTCATTACCTGGCTTTGTTGCCATCTTACTCTAAAAAATCCCAAAATTCCTGAAAATAAGCAGTTAAATCGGGGAGGGACGAAAAAACACTTCCTGCTGGGGCGCAGGAGAAAAAGGAACTGATGGAGGGGGACAAGGAGCAGTTAACGGCTGTTTTGAAATGGAATGTTGATGGCTCCTGCTTCGGCTGGCGCGTGAGGGATACAACCCATGTGTTATGGATTGCTCCTCCTGTCAGCCCGAGAATGCAGTAATTTCTAGAAAAAAAATTAAATAAGTAAACGGTCTGCTCCTGAAACCAAGCTCCCAAAACAATGTTGGGAGCAGGCTGACATTTACAGGATTATTTACATATTCCCTGATAAGGAATAAAGAGGTATTGAGGGGGTTCAGGCTTCCCCCATTGATCTGGCACTTTAAGGACTGAAGCACTGTCAGACAATGGAATTGGCTGAAAAGCAGAAGCCATGTACTATATGGCAGAGAGCATGAAGGACATACAGAAATTCACTTGAGATCAACTGCACATGCATTTCTTGCAAAATCAGCTGGCTTAGCACCTTTTTTCATCTCTCAGCTCACTTTACAAATGGCACGTGCATGCAAGCAGTTCCAAGTGAGCCTCTATAAGGCAAGAAGAACTGATGAAAGAGCAGAAACCCCACTGAATTCATGGAACTTGTTCTTAACCTGGAAGCATCAAAAGAGTGAGTCATCAGATGGACAGTTTGCTTATCTGTAACTGGAGTTCTTTGAGTGGTCATCTGTGAACTCAAACAAATGGGTTGTCTGCACCTGTGCAGTACCAACTATGGAAACTTCTAGAGTTTCAGGCCCAGCATTTTGGCGGGAACCCACTCCCTTCCCCTGAGGCTATATAAGGCCTCTTGTCAGTCCCATCCCCAGTTCCTCGGCCGTTGCAGCAGTCTTGGTACAAGGGACAGGGCAGGACATGAAGACGGGAGGCAGGGCGGGGTTGTGTGAGTTCACAGATGACCACTTGAAGAACTCCAGTTACAGGTAAGCAACCTGTCCTTCTTCTCTAGGGTTTCTGTGACTCACACAAATGGGAGTCTAGTGAGCTAACATTAAGGAGGGGGGAGTGTCATGCTAAACCTCATAGAAGCAGTAGTCACCCATGACCCTGACCCACCATAAGGTAATAGACATTAGGCATGAATGAAAGTCAGATAGTGTTTATCACTCAGGGAAGGTATGAACAGCCTGAAAAATGGCAATTGACATTATTCAAAAAGGAAGCACCGCAAGGGAAGGCAACACATATATGAACGAATAGACATTAAATTACCATAGAAACAGATGGCAGTTCTCACTGAACAGAAGAGAACAACACTGCCCTGCCAAAGGCAGCATCACTAGAGGATCTCTGGTCAATCTTGTAGTGTGATATGAAGGTTGTTGGCTGTGACCAGATGGCCGCTTTACAAATGTCTTGTAAAGGGGCATCCTTCAGAAAGGTAACAGAGGCAGAGAGAGCCCTGGTGGTGTGGCTTCTGATCTGCAGTGAGGGATTTCTCCCCACCAGTTCATATGCAAGTCTGATAGTGGAAGCCACCCACTTAGAAAATCTTTGAGATGAGACTGAGAGGCCCTTCTTCACGGAAGAGTAGCAGAGGAACAGTTTCTGTGATTTTCTGCACTCTGCAGTACGTTGAGTGTAGAAGGCAAGCACCCTGCAGACGTCTAAGGAGTACAGGGCCCATTCTAAGTCCTAAGATAGGTTCTGGAAGAATGCAGGAAGGACAATGTCTTGGTTCAGGTGGAAAGCCGAAACGACCTCTGGTAGAAAGGTGATGTCTGGCCAAAGAACCACCTTGTCTCAGTGGAAACGAAGACAGGGCCTGTCAACTCGAAGGGCACAGAGTTCACTAGTCCTCCTGGCCGATGTGATGGCAACTAGGAAAGTCATCTTCCATGAAGGGAGCCTGAGGTCACATGTGGCCATAGGATCAAAATGCTGCTTGGAAAGTTACAAAAGGACTGGGGAAAATTCCAGCCTGAGACTGGTGGCACTACTGGGGGGTGCAGGTGTTTGCACTCTTTGAGATAACTGCAGACCAAAAGGTCTTGAAAACAAGGTTTCCCCAGGTGTTGGAGGCGAGATGATATCGCAGAGAGATAGCAGCAAATCGATGAGAAGGATAGACCTTTGTCAGCCAAGGAGGAAAAGGAACTCAATAAGGTGAACAGTATCAAAGGAATCGATACCGAGTCGATGGAGTCAGAGAAAGGCAGTGAACTTTGAGAACTTGTAAGAGTAAGGACAAAGCATTGAAGGTTTGTATGCTGTCTCAATGACTTGTTGAACAGAGGCGGGAAAGGAAGCTAGCAGAGGAGGTTCCATGCTGTCAGCTTGAGGTTGCCGATGTCTGGGTGGCATACCGTACCATTATTTATAGCCAACAGGTCCAGTGTAGATGGCAGCCTCCGATACTGAGTTCGACAAGAGAAGCAGCAGGGCAAACCAGGGTTGGTGGGGCCACTATGGTGTGGTCATGATCGTTGAGGCCTTGTAGCAGTGACTCTTCTCTATTACTCTCGTTATTAGAGGAAATGGGGGGAAGGTAGACTATCGGTCCTGACTAGTGGTAGAGGAATGCACTGCTGAGGGATCCGCTGTCTGCCCCATTCCTCAAACAGAAAAGGAGGCACTGTCTGTCTGTGAGAGAGGCGAATAGGTTGACCAGAGGCGTGGCCCATGTGGCAAACATGTTGTGGAGTACCAACTTATTAAGCTTCCATTTGTGGGAGATCAGAGGAGTCCGGCTGAGGTAATCTGCAAGGGTGTTCTCGGGAGGTGAAGGGCCATCTGAAGGATTCGTTGGGGAAAAAACCACTGCCAGAGATGGAGTGCTAGGGTGAGCAAGGTTCTTGATCGAGTGCCTCCCTGTCTGTTTATATAGTATGCAACCGTGGTGTTGTCTGTCAGGATCTGCACTGTTTGGCCCAATATCACATCCTTGAAGGCCTTGAAGGCCTTGAGGACCACCGGTATCTTGAGAGCATTGATGTGGTAGGTCCTGGTGGATTCTGACCACTGGCCTTGTACCGTGAGATGTTGAGTGTGAGTACCCCAATTGTCTAGTGAGGGTTCTAGGAGGTGGAATGGCATGCTTGTCAGAACATTGCAAGATTCCTTCCACCAGGATAGGGACTGGAGAAGATACCTCGGTACCGAGAGGCAGCGATGGGGACTGTCAGTATGTGCATTGAAGACCTTTAGAAACCAGCTCTTCAGGGGTCACATGTGGAGCCTGGTGAGTGGGATGATGGCTGGGGTGGAGACCATCAGACCCAACAGTACCTGCACAGAATGAACAGTAGCCTGAAATTCTGCTGTAACGTTGATACTGCCCTGAAGGTTCGATCAAGACATTCTCTTGGTGGGAATGCCAGTTGACGGATAGAATCTAGGACTGCCCCAATAAACTGTATGTAGCAAGTTGGGCATAGTTGAGACTTGGCGACCTTGACGGTGAGTCTCAAGGTGTGGAGAAGTTGACAGGTCAACTCAAGGTCATTGCATAACTTTCTCTGGGAGATGATCAGCCAGTCGTCGATGTACGGGAACAGGACGACTCCGCGCTGTCGAAGGGCCACTGCTACCACTGACGTGCATTTGGTGAACACTCTCAGCACCGTACTCAGGCCAAAGGTAAGCACTTGAAACCTGAAAGCCCGTTTGCAGATTACGAAGGCAAGGAATCTCCTGTGGTCTGATTGGATGGCTATGTGAAAATAAACATCCCTGAGGTCCAAGGTGGCGAACCAGTCTCCCTCCTGGAGGAGGGGAAGGATGGACTTCAAGAATACCATCCAGAACTTGTGCGTTCTGATGTAATTATTTACACTGCGAAGGTCCAGGATGGGGTGGACCCCTTTGCCCTTCTTGGACACCAGGAAATACCTGGAGGAGAAGCTGGCCCATAGAGCCGAGAAGAGGATTGTTTCCATTCCGCCTTTTCTTTGACAGGCATGCATCTCTTCTGAGAGAGGATTTGATGGGTGCACTACTCGAACCCGGATGACAGGAGGTATGAAGGAGAACTTGATTATGTGGCTGTCAGCCATGATATCGAGGACCCAGGAGTCTGTCACGATCAAAGACCAGGCATCAAAGTGTTTCCTGAGAACGGACCTGAAGAACAGGTCAGGAAGGTGAGAAAAAGTTCGCCCTGATATAACGGCTACATCAGCATCTATGATCGTAGGCAGAACAGCAGAAGATGAGTCTGTAGCAGCAGTACTTAAAGAGTTGGAGTCGTCCCGTGTATTGTCAAACCCGGTGCTTAGCAGTGTCAGTCTTCTTCTTGTAGACAGCTTTCTGTGGTCATGTGGGTAGATGGCGAGAAGGCTGGGCCCAGGTGGGCTGGGAAAGGCGCTGCGGTAAGTACAGGCTGAAGGTATGGCAAGATGGTCAGTATCGACAGTTAACGGTACCGCAGTGACTGTTGGTGAGGCTGCATGCTGTACTTTCAGATTGAGGAGCGCATCTTGTGAGTACGTTCAAGTTTTTCGTCAGTGGCCTCACTGAATAGCCCAGCTGAATCAAAGGGAAGGTCCTTGACTAGCATTTGGGAAGATGGTGTGAGACCAGAGTAACGGAGCCATGAGTGGCACCGAAGAGCTATCAAGGAGGCAAATGCCTCTGAGGCACAGTCAACGATATGCCTCGCTGTTGTGATTTGTTGGTTAGTGAGACGGTGGGACTCAGCAAGAAAGATGTCGGCCATGTGCCTCTCTTCGTCAGGGAGTCTATTGATGAAGACCTTGATCTTCTCCCAGAGCCACTGATCGTAGGTCAACCTCCACGCCCAATAGTTTGACATCTTGAATACGAGAGCCACATTGGGGTAATTTTTGCGGCTGATGGTGTCCAGTCTCTTTCCCTCTTTACCGGGTGGTCTGGAGTGCAAAGACTGGGATGTCTTTGCCTGGGCTGCATCAACAACGATGGAGTTGGTTTTGGTTGTTCTGCAGCCATGATTCATTGGATTCGATGACCTTGTATAGTGAATCTAGCTTCTTCAATGTAGCTGGGGTAGAAACAGGTGTGGACCACAGTTTCTTAAAAACATGCAGGAGATATGGCAGTTGTGGAATTGCCAACACGGATGGAGCCTGCTCATGAGGTTGGTGTTAAACCGGGTAGTCGACAGCCTCCTTAGAGCCTTCGGTGATAAAGTTCAGGTTCTTTGCCATCCTTGAAATTAAGTCAGAAAACACCCTGACATCATCAGATTGCAGAAGATTGCAGATTTCTTCCTTCCTTCCTTCCTTTCTTTCTTGTTTCTTGTTAGAATGTTTCTTGTTAGAATGTTTTCCGAATAGAGACAAAATGAAAGGAAGCCTAAATATGCCTCTTCAATAAACAAAATGTGTATGTGTCTTGATGTAATGGGAGAAGAAATCAAGAGTTCAGATTAAGTATACTAAATACATATACTTACCAGTAGCACAATAGGCTACTTGTAAAAGAAACCATGTAAGAGCTATGCAACATGAAAATGTGAAGCAACTTCCCAAACGAGGACTCTGCACTGATATAACTAAATTACACAACAGCAAGAGAAACTACAAAAATGACTTTGAACAAGGTGCTGCATTCAACACAATTTAACCTGACACGATGATAATGCCACTAAATGATACTACAACTCTACACTTTCAATTTATTTGAGTGACAAAGGCCAGAAGAAGGAATGTCCAAGCAGAATCAGCTGGAGCAGACAGCAAGATATACTCACCGTTCAAAGGCTACCGAGTGGTGACATTCCAGTCAGGCAATTCATAAAAGGAGGGAGCTGAAGTGGAAGCAGCATCAGGAAAGGAAGCAGGCTGAAGCTGGAAAAAGCAGACCAAGTGGGCTGAGCTCAGAACTGCAGCAGAAAGAAGGCAAGAGCAAGAAACAGGGCAGAAGCAGGGTAGGAAGCCCTTATTTAGAATGCAAGGTGAAAGATGTTTTTCAGAAATACCACATAGGGTATAACCAATGCTGCATTCTTAAGCACGTGTTGAAAGTCACTTGCATTCTACCAAATGATTCTCCTGAGTCATACTTAAGATTTTACTGCATAACTCCAATTCCATATGTACAGCTTAAAGAGGAAATCCCACTGAATTTAGAGGGACTTGCTTGTGAGCAAACAGCCTGTGCTCATAACTATGGACTGGTTCCAAACTTCAAGTCATGCTAAGAGCATACCAACTGAAATCAATGGAAATTGAGCTAATCAGCCCATCCATTGCAAGGGACCTGTTCTGAACATTGACTAACTCTGTATACTATGGCCAGAATTACACATGGGCTACTTAGTTACATTTGCACAACTAAGCAATGCCTCCCAGTCTAAACCTCCCAAATCTATGTTACCAAGCATCATCCACATTGAGAGATGGTGGATGATGTTCCCCCCACCATCTGACAGCAAGTGAGGCTGCAACATGGAAGTGCAATCTTGCTTTCATTATCACAGCCTCACTCGCTGTCAGGAAGGTGATGGAAAAATAATCCAGCCATGCCCCAATCACCAGCAGAATGAACCTCTTTCTCTCAGTGAGGCTGATGCCCAATAAAATAGGTGAGGGCTGTTAGGATCATGGCAATAGTATCACGATTGTGACTACACGTGAATTGTGATTACAGCTCAGTTCCAGATGCATCACTCCAGGTTACACATCTGTAAGCATGAGACTGAATTCTGACCTATATCCTTCTCAGGAGAGAATCAACAGGAGAGCTGTGCACTGAGATCAGCGTACACAGATATGATACGGTTCCCACATAAGGCTAAAGAAACCAAGTGGCTGCAATTAGTCCGATCTTCAGTAAATCCAGAATTGAGACCTATATTGACCCAAATACTATGATGTAAATAAATCATCATGGTATCTTTCAGCTACAGACAAACCTCCATTTTCAGTAGAAAAATGAATCAGTCAAAACTTCCAAGTTCCTCTTCTTCAAATCCACAGCAATGCGCATTCACATGATTGTGTCTTATACCAGTATTCCATCAATTCATAGGGTAAACCAGAACAAGGGAATGGGTCTCTCATTGAGCTTGGTCCTCTAGCTATCACGGACAATAGTAAGGTTATCTCAAATATTTAGGAGAACAGTAGCAGTGTATCAGGTGTGTATTGCAATTAAATCCACGCTCCACTTCCACATCAGCTCTCTTTGACTAATCTAATTAGTCAAAGGAGTCAAAGAACTTGATACAGTATGCCTCCACACAAAGCTGGAGGGAGGTGTGGAGAAATGGGCATCAATATTTTTTAAAGGGGACAGACAAAAATGTAGGGCTCAGTTATATAGTTTAAATGTCTATAACAGATATGCTTACCTTCTCAATTGAAAAGCATCTGCCATCAATTGTAACCTGTTGACAACAGGAATCACCTGCAGAGAACCATATGTTTAAAAGATTTAAACAGGCCATTACAAAGGAAAATACAGTGTGTCCTCTTGTGATACAACCTTGGCATATATGGATCCGTATGAAGCATTGCATCCATTATTGTCAATCGACACAATGGCATGTGCCTGCACTGCCATGGACATGCACACATTGTGTCCATTGAAGATAATGGGACATGAGCATTCCTTTTTTTTTGTTTTACAAAAAAGAAAATCCTTGCATACATGGAGGGCATACTGTGTATCTTGTGTTTCAAGGTATTCAGATAGCTGCAATATCTGGAAGTCAAGCTCATGCACATACTAAAAATAATGTCCCCCCCCCATAATATAATGGCCCCCAATTATTCAGCAATGTAAAGAAGCAACCAGGATAGTACCACTCATGAATAAACATCTCGAGTCCCTAGTCATCCATGACATCTTTAAAGTATGTACAAGCACAAAGAATGTAGGAAAGGTACATTGGCTACATTTAGCTCCTTCTCTTTTCCTCCCCTTATAAGGTGCAAGCCTAGAGCACTACTATTTTGGCATGATGGATTCTAGAAGTAGAGACCAGCTGTTTTACAGAGAAGAGTAGGTATTCATTGCCTTCAGGCTTTTCCTCACCTCCGACAGACTAATATTAAGGGTTATATATGAGACCTCACCTACTGAATCATTGCTCATAAACTACTTCCAATTACATTAATCAGGACTGTGTCCCTCTAGTTTCCCTGCTCTCAAGTTATTCTCTAGTCTGAGTCTGCCAACTGTGCCCTGTGAAAGTCAAGGATGTGATTCAGAACAACTACTTTGTAGGGCCACATAACTATGTAGAAATCATAGACATTACCTTACCTTTGGATCATTTTTAAGTACATTGGCCAGTCTTCTCCAATACATTTCATCATAGTTAATCCTATAGTAACCAGTCATATTCACATTTAAAATAATCCAGTCATATTCTGAATCTGACATTTTCATCTCAGGAAATATTTCTGTGAAGAGAAAGAAAAGAAGTTCACATAAATTTTGTGGTTCTTTTCTGCAAAACTATGTGTGCCCATAAAGGCTCAAGACTGACTTCTAATACAAAATTATAATGAAATGATACAAAATCATGTTTATTTCAATGCACAAAAATACCAATAGCCACCAGAACTATATTTTAATAGCAGTTTGACATGCAGCTGCACAATGAACTGGATAATGCCTGGATCTTAAGCTGGTGCACGAAACAGCACAGCAATACAGTTTGCAGTCTCTTGATACAGCTCATGGATGCCAAAGGCAATATAGCATCTGGCTTTTAATGTGTACTGTGGCCTCAAATAACTGTTCTAGCTCTCAAAACAGTAAAAGGGCTTCCTTGCTGCCTGCTCAAAACTATTTTTTTCCTAAGTACCTTGTTTACTAGAAAATTTGATGTTCCTTGTTTCATTTTTCTCCAAATTCTACAATTAAAAAAAAAGATTCATGTTTTTAAATAGCTTAGGCTGTGCCAATATGAAGCTCTTTCTTTTGTATAGGATATATTTGCAATATATATATTTGTATATTTATAATTTTGTTTGTATACAGCTAAGATCGATATATTTTTAAATTTCATAAATATGCTTAATAATACAATTTTGCATGCTGAGATGTGAGGGGCCATTTTATGCTGTTAAAACAATAAAGTAAATTTGGTTTTACATGAAAATAATTTGAATTCCCTCTCCCCAAAAAACACATTTCCTCTTCTGGCTTCAAAATTTCTGGTAATTTAGCATCCTACATGGACACAAACAATTACTTCTCTAGCATTTAAGCAGCAATTCCCAGACCCATTCTTAGTCTAGAATAAGCAAGAAAAGCTGTTGGAGAGTTGTCTGGAGGATACATTTATAAAATGGATGTTCATATTTGTGTCAATCACCACCTTTACCACTAACTATCAGATGGAGTGTATGCCTTTATACATAGGAGAGAAAGCATTAGTTTCCAAGATTTTGCTTTGAGCTTGTTATTGTTGTGTGCATTCAAATTGTTTCTGACTTATGGTGACCCTATGGTGAACCTATCATGGGGTTTTCTGAGGCTGAGAGTGTGTGCATGCCCAAAGTCATCTAGTGCGTTTCCATGGCCAAGCAGGGAATCAAACCCTGGTCTCCAGAGTCATAGTTCAACACTCAAGCCACCACACCAAGTCAGCTCTCTATTACTACGGAGCTATCCATTGCTTTGAGCTACCCCTAGATTAAAATTTCTAAGCAGCATCACAGTATATTGCATATACACCCTGGAATGGGCTTTCCTAGGACCAAATATCACAAGCCAATGAACAGTATAGAAAAACAAACAAAAGCCAAAACATTTTTTTAAATGATGCAGGGTAGAGTGTTCCTGTTTTGGGTTCCAGTTGACCATGTCCAGTTCTGAAGTATTTCATTCATTCCCGTCTCCCTACCTGTCCCCGATTTCGCTATATGTGTATGTGTGTGTGCGCGTGCAGGCGCACTTTTAACTACAGCAGTTAGCCATGTCTGGGAGGTGTTGCTTCCTTAGTTTCCTTGTAGCAGAGTTTTTTTAAAAAAACTTCTTCAAATATTTGTGTTTCTCTTAAGCTGGCTGTGCATGGTTGTTTTTGTTTGGGCTACATAAAGACAAGCACTTCCATTAGAAATAAAAACAATAAATAAATAACCATGGATTTTTTGCCTTATAATTTATTTTTTATAAATATAACCAACTACATGTCACAAACAATATAAATTTTGAGTTCCAAGGGGAAAAGAATACTTACTGCTACTTTCATTAAGCCACACCAAAGGTTGTACAGTTCCATTTCTGATCCAGGAAATAGGAATTATCCATGTGTTACTTAATGAAAAACAAAAGCGGGTAATTACTTTCAAAACCTAAATGCGTAAACAAACGTAACTTTCATTTAGGAACCTTTTTTTGAAAATTTTTACATCGCTCAGTTCTTCCTTCAAACCACTTTTTAGTTTTAAATGTTTCATTAAAATGGTGTCAATTTGTATAGAATGCTGATTTTAATCATGTGAGGCACAAGCAAGAGGCATAACACCCATTATGATTTATTAAGGATGTATTTAAATGAACAGTAATAAATGGTAATGTGTTTTAGTTGTATTTCAATTTATTGTGTACCCCATCTAGAGCCTTCAGGAGAGGTAGGTAAGAAATAAAATTAGTAGTAGTATTAGTAACATTAAGTTTTATAATATACCCTGCTTTGAAATAAACATATTCTTATAATGTTACATTACTTTTAATACTGTACTTAATTAAATATAGAAATTTCTAGTCTGTTTCATCTAAACCTATATCTAGCCTTCATAAGGACAAAGAGTGACAAGGCAATAAAATGTTCCACTATTTATGGTGGCAATGGAACTGAAAAAGGGGAATAAATTAAACATACTTTTCAAAATGAGTGTTTATTTAAAGTGAATATTACAATAGCACATAAAATCCATAACATGCAATTATTGTCTACATAACTGGTATTTTTCAATAGTATGATCTTCTGGGAGAACATTGAAAGATCCCTTTTGTTAAATTTCAATAAGATTAGCACACACTCATTCAGACACCTATATATTCAATATTATCTGACTAAAATTAGAACACATGCAGAAATTAGTATCCAAGAACCTGTGCTAATTTTTGAGGGGTACCGTGTTTGCCACTTTTCCAAAAGTGAAATTTCATTTGCAGAATAAACAGTGAGCTTATACACAATGGCAGCAATCTGTTAGAGACAGTCTATATTGGGGCAAACATGATACAGGCTGTGGCAAAACATCTCAAACTTCTTGAAGTCTTTCTAAGTTTGTTTTGTCATCTAGAACTTCCTACCAGAACCACCATCTGTTCTGCAAATATATGGAGTTTGTGGAGTTTGGATGTTAACAAAGATCAATCTATATTAAGACAAATGGATGTTACAGATTTTAAGATAAATCCAATATCCTTATTCCTGCCACCACTTTTTAGTTGTCAAGAAGATCCAACTGACTCCTGTGGTTATTAACCTGGGTAACAGGAGAAATAGTATGGCAAAACTCCTATTCCACATCTCTGTGCCTGAGACTTCCAGATACTATTTGTCTCTAAGTAATAATGAAGTATTCTTGAAGTCTCTAGATCTCCAAGAACTCCTAAGCCATCAACTAAGAAATAAGAGTCAACAGGAACCTTGTGTACCCCTTAGCTATGGAAATAACCATGGGCTATGGGAACCTTATATACAAGACAACACCTGGGATATCAGATGCTGTCTTGTGTTAAAAATTAGAGCAGCCTTTCAGATTTATCTGGAGGAAAATAAAAGCATTTTGACAAAGGAAATAGTGCTCTGTTACACATTCCAACTCGCAGGTTCACTAATAATTCCTCCTATATAAGAAAATGTTATTCAAAAATCCAATTCATAGTTTAGAAGATGAGAAATGATCATGTCTCCCTTTCAAACACAGTTTCACTTTTAGTTTCCTATTTACCACAATTCAGAGTTAATACTAATGCTTCTAGTTGATCATTAAAGGTGATTCAGAGTGTAAGTCCAAAATAATAGTTTTCAGATTTGGAAGCCATGGTAAACAAGGGCTTATGCTAAAAGGAAGAACTATAGTGACTGGACAATGGTGTCAGCTAAGGACATTTCTATAATTCAAATAGGCACAACAATATTGAAAAAAAACCTCTGAAACAAAATATATTTGTACCAAATTAGACTCACTTTGTGCTGTTTTTAACTTTTTCAGACCAAAATTTCTCTTGACTGATAGTCCCAGTGGAGAAATTTACTCTAAGGATTGGGAAGCCAGATTGACAAGTCCAAGTGTCCATTATAACCTTTACTTTTGCTGGCAAATGAATGTCATTCTGTCCATCTACTACCTTTAAGAAAAGTTCTGGATTAGAACACAGTTTAGTTTGTCTTTGTAGATATTTAAAATACCATGAGTTGATTCATATCTGAACACTCTCATCATTCTTGAGTATATAGTAGGATAGAAATGCAATGCATTCTGGTGCCACCAAAAAAAAAAAAGTTCCCATGATGACTACAACAAGACAATGAACTGTCTGACATTTAGAAGTCCTTTGACTGAGATACTTCCAAACAGAGGACTCCACTGACCACAATTTCTGAGGCAGGCTCACCTATGAAACTTTCCTTTGTACACCAGAAGAATCAAATCCCTCAAAGCATGTTCATCACTATGGGCAACACCAAAGAAGGAGGCTGTTTTGGAAGCAAAGAAGTGCTGGGGTGCCAGTCAGAAGGCTATTTTTAAAAGAGTTCTGAGCTCTCTATGAGGCTCTGGAAGTGTAGCCACATACAAAGACAGCAGCAGATATTGTCAGTTTTCTGACTAGAGCTATCCAAGGTCCTGAAATGCCAGCTTGATTCAGCTTCCTACCTGGCCAAGGGCCTAACTATCCATCATTTTTAATTGTATTTAGAAACTATGTACAACTGAATATTAATATTAAGAAGGTGGTTGTGGATAGTTTCAACTGGAATTGTAGCATGCAAGTAAAGGCTTGACCAAAAGGATCCTTTGCCTCTTAAGCTCATAGCTGGGTGTGTGTCTCTTCCATTTTTGCTGAAAACTTGAAATCACTGTTTTGGTCCTAATTAAAAAACTCTTACTTCATCTGATAAATTGTTAATTACTTATCCTGGTATATTTCTTAATATTGCTTTAAAATTGACACTTAGTGTGACCTAGCCCATACTGAGGCATCCATCATACCCAATAATGGCCCACTAGTGGTCTAAACTGGACAAGGGCACACTTAAGTAATTCTGAAGTGTTTGAAACCTTCCACCCACAGTACTATTTGCCTGAAAGTGAAATACACAAGGGAATTTAGACAGCTAATCTGGGTAGATCTCAGTCAGCTTGAAAATGACCATTTGTGTGAGGTGACCCTAGAACTAAGGCTAGCTAAGGAAACAAACTGAAAACAGGTAACAGAGCTGGAGCCAATCACCCCTTTTGGTTGGACAGTGGAGACATGTTCCAGGCCATAACAGAGGATAAGAATTACCAGAGAAACACTAGTCTCCTTGCTAAGTGACAGAGAGAACTCAACAACATGGCAGTGATGAAAGATGAGAGAAGTTAGCATCAGCTAAGAGGTATCTTTTAGGTGCAGACTCTGACAGCTCAGCTAAGTACTTGGAACCCTGCGGAGAGAGGAGACATCAGTGCTTTTTAATTCCCTGGTTTAGATTTGGAAGCTGACAGGATTCCACGCTCCCAACTAGGTCCTGTCATTACTTTCCACAATTATAAAGCAATACGTGATTATAGTGAGATTGTCAGTCACAGAAAGTTGCCAGATGTAAAGTAGTCCTTGAAAGGGACCCAAGATTTCCCACTGCAAGGCAACCTTCCCTCTGCCTACTGTACCCCAGGATACAACTTTCCTGATACTAAGTAGCAATATTTAGTCCAGAACATTAGTCCAGTAGACTAATCCTCATCTCTGTTTCAAGCTGTGTTTTAAGTCAACTGTTGATTCCCTGTGACATAAAAAAGGATTATACACAACATTAGCATAGGCCTAAGCAGAAAGAGAAATAAACCATTACCCAGGCAGGGACCCAAAATCTGACTTGGAAGTAAGTTAAAGGGGTTTAAAGAGAAGACTATGGTTCTTTGATGATGCTGATGTGTGATCAGACCCCAACTCCATGACTATGGCTTCAAACTCCATTTTAAGGTTAACAGTGCTTCAATTCTTGTATTAAGAATACTAGCAAAAACTGTATACGTTTTAAGTACCTTTTGAATATGATTCCAAAGATCATCCTGGATGGCATTTGAAAAGGAAAATGCATTCAGATATGACTGAAACAAAACAGGCATCATAGTTACACTATTCACTGTGAAAGTGCGTTTGAAAAAACAAAAATGAAGTCATAATCCAATTTTTCAGAATTCTAGAAAATAATTTTTGAACTCACATGGAGTGCTTTAATAAATAGTGCTTCAGTCAAAAAGCTGGAAAGCATCCGGATAATGGAAGCTCCCTGAGAGACAGAGATTGAGGAGAGGAGATTAAGAAGAGCTTGTTAATGTCACAGCTCAAGGCATTTAGTTAATAGCATTATATTCAAAGCAATATTTTCTTATCCCATGCATAAACTATTGTATTATATATTATAAAACATATTCTCCATAACATACTTAAGGAATATAAAAATCAGGATACTGTGTACCATGTTTTATTTATGACAAGAAAACACACTCAGCAAATAATTAGTAACAGAATTTTCACAAAGGAACAGTACAGTCAGCCCTCCACATTTGCGGGTTTCACTTTTGTAGATTTGATTATTCACAGATTATTTGCTGTCACCTCTGCTGCCTCCCTGTGCCACTTTTAACAGAGACTGCAAGCCTCCTGAGATTGAGAAACTGCAAACGAGGCTTGCAAATCCATTAAAAATGGCAGCAAGTCCCAGCAGCCACCCACTTCTGCCTTGTGAAGGAGCCCTGATGCCTCAAAAGAATCCACAGTGTGATTTTGTGTATTAAATAGTGTTTGGGAGGGCCTAGAGTTATTCATGGTTTTTTCAATTTCATGAGGAACCTGTGCCTCTAACCCTAGAGAATGGGGAGGGATGACTGTATTTGAATTTCCCATAAACATAAATAATTATAAATTCTTCTTAGTCTCATAACACTATTCAACTCAGCTTGGCATTTTAATAAACAAGAATATGAGCCCACCACCTTTCCTGTGATAACATTTTGGCTGAAATGAGAATAGGGGAGGTAGCTGCCTGGTTTTTCTATTTAAAACCCTTCTAAAAAGAAGTGAGAAGCTCTTTTCTGTGTAACAGAGATTCCTTGCTTTACCTTTTTAAGCTTTCTCCTTTGCACCCCACTTTGAGTTCTGCTCCATCGTAGAAGGTATGTCTGCATGCTTGGGGACTTAATGGTTTCTGAAGCAGACCGCCCCGCCATCCTGGTTTATAGAGTCCAACCACAAGGCGAGGGGCGATTTTCTCTGCTGTAAATACCAGCAGCATCCATAAAACACTGATCAACCTTTTTGTTTTGTTTTGCTTTTTCTTTTGTTTTTGCACCAGTGGCTTTGTCTCATCACGATCACCTTCAAATCAATTTGATCCATTTTAAAGATCTGAATGAAACATGTTTCTATAAATACTGATCTATTCGTTTTCTTGCTGTCCATGACACCTTGATATATTAACTCTCCTTCTTATAAAGGTTTCCCCATTCAGAGTTCAAAGGAGAAAGCAAGTTCCCTTTTCTCATTTTTATGTAACATTCTTGTACAATAATATATTGAAAATGTACAATTATGTACTGAAAAGAGATTTTTGATTTTCTGTATTTACCTTCATATATGTTACAAAACCAAATAGGTTTGTTATTCTTGATGCTTCATGCTTTGCATGTGTATCAGATAAAGACTGGGTTTGCTTTTCAGTGTCCATTCGCAATACAGGTAACAAAGTAGAAGAACTGAAGACTTGGTCCTGAAAAAAATCCCAGTAAAATATCAATATTTACTTAAAAATCAAAGACCACCTTTCAAGCAATCCCTGATGCTATATACTTAATTCATAAACCATTCTCTCTTTCTTTTCCTCCTCTTAAAAACATTCATTGGAGTACTGAATTTGTACTCTGTTTGGGGAAAATGCACTGTGTAGTGTAACTGCAGTGTTTCACAGACAGAACATCGATTTGTTCAAGGCATCACCAGAGCTGCAGAACCACACATCAACAGAAGAAAGATTAAGAAAAATTTGAAAGACTAGGGATGTGAATCTGTCAGTTTCATTTTCATTATGTTTTTTAAAATCCATCCAATATTCTGATTCCAAACAAGTTATGTATTTCCTGCACAGGAATTCATGCACATTTTGGAATGTTGTTTTCCTAATGTACTTATGTGCGCATATTTTTCTAATTTATGCATTTTCACCTCTGACTAAATAGTTTTCAGTGCATTATTCAATTTAGTCATGCCTATTTAATTACATGTAATTCAAAAAAAGAAAGTTTTGTTATTTCCTTCCAACAATTTGAAACTGAAAGATCCATGCACACTTTCGTTAATAATCTAACAGACTATGAATTAGATACAAGGTTATTTAATATACAATTGTTCTCTTTCCTTACAATATATTACAATTAGCATCTGCTGGATACTGGACCACCTAATCATTACAATGTGGGAGTGCAAGACCACTGGAAGAAAATTGGTCTATGGGACCTGCTTTCTTAAAGATGAGCTGAAGTGGTAAGATTAAGTTCTACAATCAGAGTTTAGAAGTAGAAGCTCATGTGACAACAGAAAGGACAGGAGTCACAGCAACAGAAAGAAGGCAGAATCAGTACCAACTGGTGGCAGTGACCAAGGTATACTGACAGCACCTTCCCAAACCAGGAGCTATCATTAACACCACAGTTCTCAATAACTCCAAGGCACTAAAAGCAAACCATCTATATAATAGGTTGGTATCATGTATATGAAAAAACTGTT
This sequence comes from Iguana delicatissima, assembly GCA_948472985.1. Classification (NCBI taxonomy): domain Eukaryota; kingdom Metazoa; phylum Chordata; class Lepidosauria; order Squamata; family Iguanidae; genus Iguana; species Iguana delicatissima. The sequence continues at coordinate 31,474 of CAOKZL010002853.1, forward strand.
GACTTAGTTCATACTTACCACTGACACTGTAGAATCAAGATGGCTTGCTCCGAGATACTCAAGATATGATGCAAATCCCTCATTAAGCCATAAGTCATTCCACCATTCCATGGTAACTAAATTTCCAAACCACTTAAAAATAACAGAAGGAAAAAGTCTTTAAATTCTCTCAGTTGCTGTTCTCGTCCTTTTGGCAAGAAAGATTAGTTTTGCTTATTGTGCATACATATTTATACATAATGTAATATACATACATTGCTGCAAAGGTGTGCTACAACATTGATTAGTTGGTAGGAATTTGGAAGATAAAGCTTTAGAAAATCAGTAAAACTTCAATCAAAAAGTTCAAGAAGAGAGAGAGAGAGAGAGAGATGTTTGAATTTCCAAATACAATAGGCTCCAAAGGTTCAAACTAGATGTGAGATTACATGAATGGAATTAATATGTACTTTTTGTTATGTCAATAGCAGCATTTCAGTCTTTGGGCTATGCAGGCTGTTGTTGTGTGTTCTCAAGTCATTTCCAAAGAGAATTTAATTCTGTCCTCACATTGACCCCAACAAAGATCACTTCTTCAAAGTAGCAATTTCTATTTCCAGTGAAGTCTCCTTCAGTGTTTCAGGGAGGTTCTTCTGAAATGTAAATAGGAGCTTTGGAGAAAATATTTTTCCCCAGGGGAAAAAAAGGGAGAAGAGGAAGGGAAAGACTCTATACTGCATCCCTCCACTCTTTTGCAGCTGTTTTTTTTTAAATATAACAGAGGTTTATGTTAATTGTTTTCAGACCTGTGTCTGACCTTTGATGCTTCATTTAAAAAGAAGAAGAAGAAGAAGCACTTACACACTTTTACTCAAAGGAGTGAAAACTGGAGGGGGCTCCTGTACCTTTAATGTTTGTGCAGAAGAGAGAATTTCAGCAAGTGCTGCTTTTCCTAGTAACCTGGTCCAGAGATGTATAGGACTTCATATTTTGATAACAAAACTTTGAACATGATTCAGCAGTTAGTATGCAACCACTGCAGTTCATTACATCATTGACATAATATGTCACCAACTAAGTGCCCCATTCACATTCTGCACCAGTTGCAGCTTCCAGACAACATTCAAGGACAGTTCTACATACAGTGTGCTACACTCACGAGTGTACTCCACTCGTGAATATGAGTTGTCAGTGCTCAAGTGGTCCTTTTCCAAGAAAGAGCACTGTTGGTGGACCAACCCACGATTGTTAGCAGTTATTTCTTGCCAGGAAGGTTTCTTAGGTCTCCATGATCAATAATGATGCTTGTAGCCCACCCAAACATCTCTTTTTCCAGAAAGAGTGCATCCCCATGTGGAATAGATGAGCTCCCAGAACCACAGATCTACATCTCAGTGGCTCTTAGCAACAAAGTCCCTCTCATTCCAGGATTAAATTTAGTTTATTATCCCTCATTCAACCACCACTATATCCAAACCCTGATTTAGCAGATGCATGGCCTCTCCTCATTCAGCTGTTATGGAAAATATTGCTGGTATCATCTGTATAAAGGTGACAAACACATGAATCTCCTACTGACTTCTTCTGATAGCTTTCTATCGAGGCTAAATAGTAATAGGACAAAATGTTGCCCTGTGGTATCTACAATACACTTGTCAAGGTGCTGGCACAAGGTACGAACAGGTTGCTTACCTGTAACTGTGGTTCTTCAAGTGGTCATCTGTGCCCTCACACATTAGGAGCTTTCGTGCATGCGCGGTACCATTTGGAAAATTCTAGAGCTTAGTAGCTTGGTGGGAACCCCTCCTCCCTGCCTGCACTGAGCATGCTCAGCCCGCAGAGCAACGGTCTCCCTTCAGTTCTAGAGTCTGCCGATAAGGGACCTGAGAAAGAGGGGATGGCTGGGTGGGTGTGTGTGAGGGCACAGATGACCCCTTGAAGAACCACAGTTACAGGTAAGCAACCTGTTCTTCTTCTTCATGGTCTCTGTGTCTCACACACTAGGGGATTTTGTAGCTTACCAGCAGGATGGTGAGTCAGGTCCTAGAGTACGGAAGCCAGCACTGCTCTTCCGAAATGGGCATCTCTACGGGACCAGCAGTCCAGTCGATAGCGGCACACAAAGGTCGATGGTCTGGACCAGGTTGCCACCCGACAGAATTCTTGCAGGTCCACACCTCGCAAGAGGGCTGCAGAGGATGCCACGGCTCTGGTGGAATGAGGCCGGAGCAAGGCTGGTGGAGGCTGCTTGGTGAGTTCATACGCCAGCAGGATAGTCTGGGCCACCCATCTGGAAAACCTCTGGGTGGACACCTTGTGGCCTCTGCAACGCTGTCCATAGCACACGAATAGGTGCGGGGTCTGGTGAAAGGACGCAGTCCAGTTAGTATAGAAAGCCAAGCCCCGACGAACATCAAGAGAGTGAAGGGATCGCTCCAGAGACGTCGTCGGGTTTGGGTAAAAGGTTGGTAGAATGACGTCCTGACTGAGATGGAAGTGTGACACCACCTTGGGTAGGAAGGAAATGTCAGGACGAAGGACTACCTTGTCCCTGTGGAAGACAAGGAAGGGCTCGTCAGCCCGCAATGCTGTCAGCTCACTGGCCCGCCTGGTTGAGGTGACAGCTACCAGGAAAGCTGTTTTGATGGTCAGGAGCCTGTCATCCGCAGTGGCTACGGGCTCGAAGGGCGGTCGCGTCAGCTGCGATAGTACCAGGGACAGCGACCAGGGCGGTAGCAGCAGCGATACTGGCGGGTAGAGATGTTGTACGCCCTTCATGAACTGCTTCATGGTAGCGTCCCGGAAGAGAGCTGCCGATGGAGAGCCTTGAGGCTGGTAAGCCACGATAGCGGCAAGGTAGACCTTCAGGGATGGAAACTCAAGTCCCTGCTGCCAAAGGTGGAGCAGGAAATGGAGCACGGTAGACAGGTCGACAGGTGATACCAGCTCACCCCGCGCCTCAGCAAAGGCAACGAACTTCCGCCACTTGTAACTGTAGTTGCAGCGTGTCGACTCCTTCTTGGCTGTGGTTAGAACGTCCTGGATGGTTGGATCGTCTAAGGCGCTATCTGCCAGGCATGGAGGGCCAGGAGTGGCAGGTCGGGATGGAGAACGAGACCGTCGGAGTGCGACAGGAGATCTGACACTGCTGGGAACCTGAGGAGTCAACCTCGAGCGGACTCAAACAGGGGCCCAAACCAGTGCTGCCTCGGCCAGTACGGGGCTACGAGGATGATGTTGGCTTGGTCCGCAAGGATCTTGGTGACCACTCAACCCAGGAGGGGAAACGGTGGGAACGCATAGAGAAGCCCGTTGCTCCACTCGAACTGGAAAGCGTCGCCGAGAGAGTCCAGGCCTCGGCCGGCTCTCAAGCAGTACTGGTGACACTTCGTGCTCACTTTGGTGGCGAAGAGGTCGATCGTCGGCTCGCCCCAGCAGTCTCATATCATCTGGAACGCTGCCCTCGAAAGGGACCACTTGTGGTCGCAGGAGGTGTCCCTGCTGAGGGCATCTGCCGTAGTGTTCTCTTGGCCCACTAGGTGCATGGCGATGGGGTGAACCCGAAGCGACACACATCAGTCCCACAGCTGAAGGGCAATGGTGAAGAGGGTGGTTGAATGGGTCCCCCCTTGTCTGTTGACATAATAGACGGTCGTCATGTTGTCTGTTAAGATCAGGACTGTGCGGCCGGTGACCAGATTGCAAAATGCCCTCAGAGCCTTCCAGATGGTGAGCAGCTCGAGGGCATTGATATGAAGGTTGGTCTCGTCGTCGATCCAGCGTCCCTGGACTCTGAGATTGCCGCAGTGCACTCCCCACTCGAACAGGGAGTTGTCTGTCGTTACCGTGGGTCGAGGGGTCAGCTCTTGGAATGGCACCCTAACAGGAGGTGGCGGTAGGACAGCCACCATAGCAGAGAGCAGCGCACCTGTAGAGGAATCCGGAGGTGGCGCCTCTGGTCGTCTCAGAGCAGATTGAAGACCCTAACGAACTAGTGTTGGAGCGGGTGCACACGGAGTCGAAAGAGGTAGGTGACTGCCGTGGTGGAGGCTATGTACCCGAGAAGCTGCTGGATCCTTCTCACTGATACCGTCGGTGCATCAAAGGTGGCAGATGCCTCCCGACGGAGGGTACATGCACGCTCCATGGGCAGATAAGCTCTGGCAGAGACCGAGTCCAGGGTCGCTCCGATGAAGTCGAGGACCCTCGGTGGCTTGAGGTTGGACTTCTTTGAATTGACCCAGAGGCCAAGACGAGTCATGAGAGACAGAGTCCAGTGAATGTCTCTGTAGAGTTTTCGTCTGCAGGTTGCGACCAACAGCCAGTCGTCGAGGTAAGGGTAGATGGAGATGCCCTTCGTCCACAGGTGAGATACCACCGGGGCCATGCACTTGATAAAGACTCTGGGAGCGGTGGACAGTCCGAACAGCAGCACCCTGTATTGGTAACAGGTGCCGTCGATTGCGAACCAAAGGTACCGTCTGTGCTGAGGGCGAATGGCGATGTGAAAGTAGGCATCCCGAAGATCGATGGAGGCGAACCAGCCCCCTCGTCAAAGGAAAGGTAGGATCAAAGACAAGGTGACCATCTTGAATCTTTTGGGGCGGATGTATTCGTTTACCCGTCTGAGGTCCAAGATAGATCGGAGGGTACCGTCCGATTTCGGTACTGTGAACTACCAGGAGAAGAAGCTGGTGGTAGTGGCCAAGGACGAGAGTTCTTCGATTGCTCCCTTTTGCAAGAGGGACTGGATCTCTTCCAGCAAAGCCGAGCTGGCCAGGGTGGAATAGTAGACGCCTCGTGGTTGAATATTTGTAAACTCGATGGCGTAACCAAGACGGATGATGGAGAGAACCCAAGAGTCCGTGGTGATGTAGTGCCATTCGGCGAGATGTCTGGCTAGGCTGGGATGATCTTCTAGGGCCTCTAGCAGTTGGAAGAGTGGTTGTGGAGGAGACCTGCACAACGAATCAAAAACGGGACTTCGTCCCAGATGAAGACTTCTTCGAAGGAGGTTGACGTCTCCAAAGAGGTCTCCGTGAGGAAGACGAGGTCGACGGGTGTGACAGTGCTGACCGAGGCAAGCGCATTTGGAAGGTGGAAGACGACAACCTGTGCCACAAGGACCGCGAGCCAAAGCTGCGGTGAGACTGTGGAGGCTGGTGGATACCCATCTTATTGGCAGTCAATCGGGCCTTGACGATGTGGTCCATCGCCTCATCAGTCGTCGCATTGAAGAGCCCCTGGCCGTCGAGAGGGAGATTTTCAATCCTCTTCTTGGTGTTCTCCTGCAGACCTGATGAGCACAACCATGTGTAGCGGCGCAAAGTTACGGAGCCTACCATAACCCGCGCAGCCACCTCGACCGAGTGTCTCAAGGAGATGATTTGTTGGTTGGCGAGTGCTACCACTTCGTTGAAAAATTGGCTAGCACTTGCCCAGTTGTCCTCTGGGACGCTGGACAGGAGAGGGTGGAATCTATCCAATAGGCTCCTCAGGTAAGCTGGGAGGCAGGCCTGGGTGCTGGACACCCTGGCTATCGAGGATGAGGCTGAATAGAAACTTCTGCCAAAGGTGTCAAGTCTCCAGCCTTCCCCGTATGGCGGGGTGGTATGCGCTCTCCTCCCTCCCTTGGTTTGGGCAGATTCGACAACAACAGAGTTTGGCACCGGGTATGTGAATAGGAACTCTGTCTCCTCTTTCTGGGTCCGGTACAAGTGCTCAAGCCGGTGTAGGATCGGCTGGGCGGAAGCCAGCTGGGTCCATGGATGTTTCAGGGCCTCCATCAGAGTGGGCAGGAACGGTAACAGTGCCATCGATGGTGGACGGGTATCCACATAGTGGAAGATCGGATCCTGCACGGCCAGGGCCAGCTCCGCGACCTTCAATCCCAAGGCTGCTGACATCCGGAGGAGGATGTCCGAGAATTGTTTCACATCCTCTGGTGCCAACTCTGGTGTGGGATCTCCAAAGGCCAAGGGAGGAGATTCATGCGATGCCAGTGTCGACTCGTTGGAGTCAGAGTCAGACTCATAGGTCTGGGAGGACTCAGATGAGGACTTGTCCGGAGATCCCTCTCTCGACGACTGATGAGAAGGTACAGTCAAAGTCACGATAGGGACGGTAGCGGTGGTTGGCCTCGTGGACGGAATAGCCGTGGTCATTGGCTGAGGGGCCTTTGTGATTGGTACCACTGCAGGCCACAGGCGCTGGATCGCCTGGGTGACAGTAGCAGCAGCAGTTGAGGGTTGCACCGGAACAGACTCCGAGGATGGGCGAGAGACTGTGGAGATAACCCTCAGCAGAGGAGAAACTGCCCGGTAGTGAGCTGAGCACTCGTGGGACCGACGATGATGTGGCGACCTGGAGTATGAGCGCGAAGGCGACCGCCGATATTGTGGATGGTGAGCTCCACATGATGGGGAGCGGAAGCGACGATATGGCGACCACTGTCTCATGTCGAGATGATACCGGTCGCTATATGCCGGGGAATAGGAATGGTACGATCCCGGGTACTCCCTCTAGGTGTTCTCTCGACTGTACCTTGCGATATGGGACGCTGGGGAATACGGTGAGTCGAAAGCGGGTCGAGACCAAGCCCATTCAGGACAGGTCTCCTGGCGGCGCAGGGACCGTTGTCTGACCCTTCATGCTGGCGTGTGAGATGCACTTCTACCCGAGGATCCTCGGCGGTGAGGCGAGGCCTGGGGTGAGACCAAAACACACTTCGGGTGGTCCACCACTTCGGGGTGGCCGGGCAGAGACACCTCGGCAGTTAGCAGAGGCAGCCCTGAAAGCACCGTCAAGCCAGCGGTCTCTTCTCCATCAGAGACCTCCAGAATCTCCTGGGGTTCTGATTCCTCCTCTGGTTCGTCGGAGAATTGAGTCGGAGGAGACGTGGGAGGAGCACGCCTCTTAGGTGGAGAACCACACCTCTTCTTCCTCTTCCTTTTCTTCTCCTTCTCCTTCACAGACTCCAGAGGGGCAGGCCGCTGGCGCTGGGCGACGGTCAGCGGCTTAGATGGTTTAGCTACCTGCGAGTCTGCAGGAGCCTCCCTCAAAGTCGACGCCGAAGAGATCCTCGGGATCCTCGGTAGGGATGATATCAGAGCCCAAGGCGATGGTACCGAGCCCAATGCCGTCGATGTAGTCGGAGCGGCAGCCACCGATACCGACGATGGAATGGTCACAGGTTGGCCCGACGTTGATGGTTTAGACATCGTTGGCGTAACCGACGGTTGATCTTGTGCCTTAAGAGACTGTTCCCAGCAATAAGATTTGAAGCGGGCCAAACGGTTCCGAAGAGTCTGGGAAGTAAAGTCTCAGCAAATGGGGCAGGCCTTGGTGTTATGGGCCTCACCCAAGCAAAAGAGGCACTCACTATGTCCGTCAGTTAACACGACCTTGCGATCACAGGAGTTGCAAGGCTTAAAGAGAGACGACACAGAAGTCCAGAAGACACAAAAAGGGCGAGGAAACTGGCGGAGAAGGCAAGGCGAAGATGAAACTGACGAAGCTGAAAAAGAAGAGGGGGAACAAGGAAGGGATTAGAAATCCCGAAAAATGGGTCCAAAAATTCACCAAATTCACCAAATCCAATCCAATATCCAAGCAGCAAAGTCCGAAATCCAAAAACCAAGTCAAAGCCAGAAAAAACACACTTGAAGAAAAAGCCAGTAACACTACTAAACTCCGAACCCCCATATGTGACGGTGGACAAGAAAGAACTGAAGGCTGAGCATGCTCATTGCAGGCAGGGGGGAGGGGTTCCTGCCAAGCTACTAAGTTCTAGAATTTTCCGAACGGTACCGCGCATGAGCGAAAGCTCCTAGTGTGTGAGGCACAGAGACCACGAAGAAGAACCCAGCGCTACCCTCTCTGACTGTCCCTTGCAGGTGTGCATCAAGCTATCATACAGTGATGGTGCTAACACTCAGTTCATGGAGGCAGTCCAAGAATATACCAAAAGCCACTGAAATATCAAGAGCAACAGAGAATTCCCCCATTTCTCTCTCAAAGAAAGTAACCTATTTGGCTGTCCATATTTTTTATTGGCTGTTCTTATGCCATGCAATTTGTGTGAACTAATTATCTCTGCTGATTTATTTTGTCAGAGCTAGCTTTATCGATGTAGAATTTTTATAATTTATTTTTCTTTCCATATTGTATTATGGATTCTGTTTTATCTTTTTTTTCTCCCAGGTTTGATTGTGTGTCATCTGTACCACAGAACCACAAAACCTTAAGAGTTGGAAGGAGCCACAAGGGTCATCCAGCCCAATTCCTTGCCACGTAGGAATACAGAAGAAAAGCACTCCTGGAAAATGGCCATCCAATCTCTGTTTAAAGACCTTCAAAGATGGAGAGACCACCAACCTTCAAGGCAGTACGTTCCACTGTCCAATAGTGTTTACTGTTTTTTAAAAAAAGTTCTTCCTAGATATTTGGGTGGAATCTTTCTTCTTGTAATCTCAATCCATTGATTTGTATTCTTTGATGAGAGATATCTGTCATGCAATCTCTCAGTCCTTTCTTCTCCAAGCTGAACATACCCAACTCCCTAAGTCATTCCTCATAAGGCTTGGGTTCCAGACTTCTGATCATCTTGGTTGCTCTTTTCTGGACAGACTCTAGTTGTCTTTATCTTTCTTGGACTGTACTGCCCAGAACTGCACGCAGGATTCCTGGGGAGGCTTGATGAAAACAGAATAGAGCAGCACTCCTCCTTTCCTCAGTCCGGACATTATACTTCTGTTGATACAGCCCAGAATTGCATTGACTCTTGGGGCTGCTGCATTTTATTGTTGATTTATGTTTAGCTTGTGATCTACTAAGACTCCTAGATCCTTTCCATGTGTGCTGCCCTCAAACCATGTGTCATTCATCCTACATTTGTGCATCCCAGTCTAGACGGAGTATGTCACATTTCTCCCTACTGAAACTTATATTGTCAGTTTTGGCCTAGTTCTTTGATCTGTCTAGGTCATCTTGAATGTATTTCATTATGACACGACTAATAAATACAAACAATGCATATATACATATATAGCTGTACAACCCTGAAACTGCTTTTTATCATCACTGTGTAAAATTCTCAACAAATGTTACACATTTTAAGAACATTTGCAGTACTTGTGATTAAAATTAAATTGCAGTTGTGCAGCTATAGGTAATTGGAAAATACCCACTTCATTTTAAAGATAAAGAAAAGTACGGAACATTTTACCACATGCCTGGTGTCCTATCTCATGAGAAATAATATGAGAAATCCTTGTCTTCTGTCTTGTGTATTCATATTGTGGACGGTACAATAAAGATCTTTCCTGGAAAGTCATTAGTCCCCAGTGTTCCATAGCACCAGCTGCCATATCAGGTAATGCAATTAAATCTACATTAAATAGACAGAGAAGGAAAAGGACTTAATAATTTCATATTTAACATACTTACATTAATATTTGTCTGCGTGCCACACTAAGATTTTCAATGACTGACAATAACAACATTAAGACAATGATTATGTCATTCCCTTGTGTTTCTTTTCTTCAGATAAATATGTTTTTGTAATTCTCTCTATATTGCCGTTATTACAGAAGAGGGAAGTACTTCACTTAAAGGCATTAAAAAAGCCCAGCTGGTTCAACTCAAAGAAATTCATCTACTTTGCTGCTTAGAAGGCCATGCATACTTTCAAGCCCTATTTCTGTATTTGCCTGAAGCAACAGTGCTCTAGTGTTGGTTCCCAGCAAAATGCTATTCCGTAGCCCATCACATATAACAGAGTGATCTCATGAGACCAATATTGTTAATGCTCACTGAAGCCCTGATGTTTCAGCTCTTTTAAAATGTTTGCTGACCTTACACTTGATTATCTATCAAAAGTGCATCCAGATCTGTAAGTAAGTTTATATATTTAATCTAGGGCCCCTTCTGCATCACCCTCCCGACCTGCCATGGGGACAAGAGAAAGACAGGACCGTGATGGCAGTTCTGCAGGATGCTGTCACAATCTCATCCTTTTCCCATCCCTAAGCAGCACAATCACAGATTAAATCACTGACGGGTTTTCCCAGTCGATAACCCACAACTGTGGAGTTACCTGTCCTGCAGAAGCCCGGTAAGTGCAATGGCTGTTCCTCCTACCCCAGCACAGCCTCAGAAAGTGCCCGGCTGCACCGCAGAAGGCAGAGACATGGCCATGGCTTCATGACAGAGCCAGCTGGTGCAAAGGGGAGCATTCCTGTCATGCTCCCCTCCTGGCAGAGTCAATGCCGGAATCCCCACCAGAGGACTCCACAAAAAGGTAGGATGCAGAAAGGGCCTAGTTTTCTTTCCATTGCTGCTTTCTTCATATAGTCTTCAAAAAGTTAAGTCCTGTACTATCCAACTTATTAAGGATGTGAACTTCCAAAATTCATTGGCAGCTGCTAGCAAGACTTGTTGCCTACTGTCACGTAGCATCTATCCAGTTTTGGTTGGTAGGGAGTCATATATCTGCATAAACTGAGAATTTCAAAGCACAAAAGGTATTTCCAAGTATGGGAATACATCTGTACTTATACATTTGAATATTTTATCTTCGGCAATCACAGGTGGGAGATTTTGGAGTATACCTTGTTGAAAGAGACTTTGTCCTTTTGGTTCTGAAGAAGTATTTCTCTTCTGTAACTTTTACTGAAGATGTTGCAACAGATTATTTAACCCACTGACCATTTTATATCCAGGGAAACCATTTGACAGTTGAGAGTGCATTTACACTACACAGTTATAATAGCTGGATATGACTTTCTTCCACAGCTTCATTCTACACAATCCTGGAACTTGTAGTCTGCTGAAGTGATTAGATTTTTTTTTCCAACAAAGCTCTTGTCCACTCTCCAGAACAGTAACAGTTGTATTGTCTGGCACAGAACTCAAAGTACCACACTAAACCATAAACGTGAGGATTTGTAGAACTGAACTATGCCCATTAAAGTGGTATCATTCACTATTAGCATGATACATCATACATACTCCACGGCCCTTTTCGCACGGCATTTTCCATGCAAAAGGGCCCCTCGAGCGGCACACAAATGTGAGGAGCGGTGCACACGACGCACTCACATTTGTGTGATGTTCCAGGGCCTGACAGGGACTGCGCACACACTTTTTCATTTTTGGCTTTAAGCCGAAAATGGAGCACAGTCGCCCATTGCTCCCAGGCCCCATACGCACTTATCTTGGGTGCAGAGCCTTGGGAGCTGGGCCGGTTGTGCTTCCTGTCCAGTGCAGCCTGGGAAGGTCACAGGCTGCACTGCGAAAGGAAGAGGTGGGGCTCTCACGCGAGCACGAAGCTCGTGCGTAGCTGAAGAAACCCGGATGCGAGGGCCTCAGAAGAGGCTGCTCGAGCGAGCACTGCACCCCAGTGCCGAGAAAAGGTGAGTTGCGTATGTCTCTTTTTTTCCTGTCCAATAGGAAACAGTCTATGGGCTGCAAGGAGAAGTTATCTTTTTTTCCTACAAGGCAAGGATGGGCAACTGTGTCCCTCCACATCTAGTTAGACTCAACTCCTAGCAGTTCTAACCAGCATAACCAATGGTGATGGATCAAGTTATAGTCCAAGCAGCTCTGGAAAACCATCCTGGCTGTCAAGCAAAAGAACAATCTGCAGCATTCAAGAAAATCCTAGAAATTGGGTGTGACATTACAATGAAAAAAGATGTGGCAATGGAAATCATGCAAAGTTACTTCTTTGGACTACAACTCCCAGAATCCCTCAGACAACATAGCCATTAAAAATTCCAAAAAAGTAATTGTCCAAGCTCTGGAAAGAAAAATGAAATGATTAAAGAAAAAAAGAACAGATGATGGATAAGACAAATTCTATAAGATAAATTCCATAGCAATGTACAGTCAATTAAAAACAACAATAACAACAAGAGGTAGAGGGTTTCAGTACCTTAGAGCAAGGGTGGGCAACTGGGAGGGCAAGGGGACACATCAGACCCTGTTCCAGAGACTCTGGAAAACTGCACTTCCACAAAGACAGTAGAAAATATTTAACCTCCAGATGATCCTAAGGTTTAGAGTTTATCCTGGTCTCAGCTTTCCAAGGAAAAATCTAAGTTTTCTTTCAGTCATAACATTTGCCAGATTGTTTCCCGTACATTCCCCATAAGTCACTAAAGTCAGCATCAACAGTGGGAATACCAGAAAGCTGAAGACATACCTTAATATCTTGTCTTCCCATCTTCTTGGTTTGTAGCTTACAATACTATACACCTCAATTATGCCACACTTACTCACTTCCATATGAATACTCCATGATTAGAAGCACCAACAAATTTTGGGAGTTTCTGAGTATTTTAAGATGTTATATATATCTAAGCATGCAAACATACCTGTTTTTGAAAGAGGATAACTGACGTTAAATAAATCTTCCAAAAACGAAAAAATTGGTCCAGTGATATTTAAAGCATAATCAGCAAATCCCTTTCGAATTGCATCCTTTTGAGCCCAAATGCGTATCTATCAAAATGCACAGAAATGGTTATTTGGAACAGCCAAAGAGAATCTATTCCATGTTAATAGGCTCTTCTTAACAGCAGACCATGGATTTTTATAGAAATGTTCAGCTTTGAAAATATTTCTGATGAGGTGCGCACTGATTTTTTCCCAACTTTTTATACCTTAACCGACACTTTCAACTGCTTTGTTTTTCATGGGCAACCATACTTTTCAGATAACCAAAGCATAGGAAGATCTCATGCCTGAACAAACTATCCTGAAAATGAGGAATACACACTTATAAAAACTAATCAATATGCAAAAAATATATGCAATGAACATACATAATAAATGCAACACAAAAATGTTACATTACATAAATTCTTTGCATATTGATTAGTTTCATAAGTGTGTATTTCTCATTTTCAGGACAACCATATTTTCCTCTATTATAGTCTGTAGACTTCTAATTTAAAAGTGTGCATCCCAGTCTTATGCACATTTATAATTCCAATCAAAAGAATGAATACGTAAGATGAGGTTTGAAGGTTTTTCCCTCCAACTACTTCCTCCTACTTTGACACATTCCCTCAGTTTCTGTTCTAGTCAGCAGGGTCTTATGCACCATCTCTACATTATCACAAATTTGGTAGGAGGTGGATAAAATGACACACAAATAGTTTTTTCTTTCAAATAAAGATGTGGGTAGTTCATATTTTGATTGCACATTGATTTCATTACATTAGTTTATATATACATACGAAATTAATTAAATTATTCTGCAATCAAAATACAGACTACCCATGTCTTTTTTTTTAATCAAACTATTTGCATGTCACTTCATCCACCTCCTACCTTAGGGTCACCATAAGTCAGAAATGACTTGAAGGTACAAAACAATACATAAACTTACATACATACCTAAGTGTGTGTGTATCTCACTGATTTATTGCCCATCACTTTTAGAGTCTATTTCATGATTGTAATGTTGCATATGAAGAAGTGAATTGTAGTTCATAAAAGCTAATGTTAAAGCATATTATTTAGTCTCAAGACTGCCGTTTCCCTTCCTCCCCTCTATAAAGTGTAATTGTTTTAATTCATTGAAACCCTCTTTATCTGGGTGGTCATATATCACTACTTCTCAGGTTTTGGTTCTGTAGCCCAGGTCTGGAAGAGAAGGACCAGTCTTGGAAAGATGCCCCCAAGGCCTGAAATCTTTGCTCCAAAATATCCCTTATGGTAAGAAAGCAGTTATGGCTGCAGCTCATGAAAGCAATTTGTCAAAAGTCCAATCACCATAAAATATAAGAATATGTTTTAAGCACCAGCAAAAACAAAGAATAGTGAACTAGGAAATGAGTAATAACTAAAGAGGAGTGTTGTGTAGACGAGGATGGAGAACCTTCACCCAGAAGTCAAATTTGGCTTTCCTGGGATTTCTCAGATTGCCAAATCTCTTTTCTCATGATAGCATCATTTGGACAGTTCTCCTAGCCTTTATAGTTTTTTAAAAATTCCATTCTGAACAGTTGCATAAGTAAGAGCTTTAAACTGAACTATGCTGGCATTTTGGTCCAACCTTTTTGTTTTCACTGCATCCATCTCTGGAATATAGCCCATGAAGTCTTCTCTGAAGTTTAATTCATCCCTCAAATTGAAAGACATGCCCTTTCCTGTTGCTGGTTTAGATCAAGGGATCATGCAACCCTCCAAATGTTGTTGAACTGCAAGACTCACCTGCTCTAGCCAATATAGACAATAGTGTGAAATGTTCAAAGGGCTGCATCTAGAGGGCTGCATAATTTTCACCTTTGGTCTAGGCAGAAATAGATATTGCATGAACACAGAGCAACCTACCTGTTTTCATGTAATGATGCTCCTTTTCTTTCACACTGTGCATGCAAGATGCAGGAGTGGAGTTTTAGGGTTTCCATGGTTGAGCAGACATTCAAACTCTGGTCTCCAGAGTTTTAGTCCAACTCTCAAACCACTACAACCACACTGAGTCTCTGAAAAGTCCTATACCACTTTTTTAATAGGATTATTCCTCAACTGGCTATCCATATTTTCCCACTAAAAAGCTTGCAAAAGGACAGTTAAAGCTGGAGATTAATATAAAAATACGTCACTGGAGTGTACCAGCTGCATGTTGCAGGCACAGGGTATCCACTTATGGAATTTTGGAAATAACCCTGGGGGCTTAATGGACTACCATAACTAAATTTGCTACAGTTCTTTGAAGACTGAATATCCTAAAATTGATGCATCTAATAAATCTTCCCAAAGAATCGCTGCAGCATGGGCTCAGCAGTTATTTTAACTGATTGTTTTCATAAGAACTGCTAATAGCACCAGCTCCTTCAGCTGCAAGCACAACTTCCTGGCTAACTTTAGCCTTCCCTAAGTGGGAAGAATGCAAGAAGTAGTTATTTCAGTTGGGCTGTCAAAGTCTCCAAACCAATTCCTAAGGGGGGCATGGAAAAACATATGTTTGCTCAGAATTTGGTATTGGGCCAAATATCACACTAAGCAAAATCCACAGGTCTGGTTGCTACAGAAAGCTTGGATATGGAAACATCTGAAAAATGCATATGAGAAAAGAACTTCTTGAATTTATCCCAAGTCTCAAGAGTCAAACGGGCAAACGTCCTTTTCGCTCTGCTTGAATAAGAACAAATCTCTATGTTAACTAATAAATACAGAGAATGTCTCTCTTCTTGCCCAACTAGTTGGTAGCCAGGATACTGCATGCACTACTCCAAGAAATATCTAAGATTAAAGTTTCTCATACACTTCCAAACTGAAAATAAGGTTATTTCCCTTCTGAATGTAATCATGAACACTTATGTTACTAAGATTTTATTTTTAATGCCAAAGTTTACCAGTATCCAGGTAAAACTGACTTGTGTTTGTTTGTGCCTACAAGTCACCAGTCAACTTAGGGCAACCCCAAGAATTTCAAAGGTTTTTTTTTTTTAGGCAAGGAATTCTCAAGCGGTGATTTTGCCAGTTCTTTCCCTCTGAAATATAGCTTACAGCACATGGAATTCATCAGCTTCCATTCAAGCACTAACCAGAACTGACCCCACTTAGCTTCCAAGATCAGATGATATCTGGCGCATTTAGAGTATTCAGAGTATGTAAAATTGCTTGCCCACCAGTGGCACTACCTTTGCATGGTGGTAGGATGGCATGCTTCTGTGAGGCAAGAAGCTATACTTGATAGCAACAGTGTGGCTAGTTGGGTCTCCCATGTCAGACAGGCTTTTGCTGAGGAGCCGGACTAAATGTGCTAAATGGCTCCCGGGCAGCAGCAGTAGTGGGAACTCTTAGGACAAATAAACCACCAGGATCAGATGGCACACCAATAGAGCTGCTTCAAGCTACAGAGACAGAATCTACTCTAGTTCTCATTAAAATCTCTCAACAAATATAGAAAACAAAAGAATGGCCCAAAGATCAGAAATATTCCAATATATATTTCAAGAAAGGGGACACCAGGAACCACATGACCATTGTATTTATTTCCCATGAAAACAAAGTCATGCTCAAAATTCTATTGCAAAGATTTCTACCATATATGGAGTGAGAAATGCCAGATGTCTAGGTTCAGGACACAAAGAGGCACTATGGGTCATACTGCAAACATATGTTGGATAACAGAGCACACCAAAGAATTTCAAAAGAAAATCATCCTGTGCTTCGTAGCTTATAACAAAGCCTTTGATTGTGTAGATCATGAAAAATTATGGATCACTTTGAAAGAAATGGGCATGCCACAACATATTATTGTCCTGATGCGTAACCTGAACACAGAACAACAAGCTACTGTTAGGATAGAATACGGAGATATAGAATGGTTTCCAACTGACAAGGGGGTTAGGTAAGGCTGCATTTTATCACCTCATCAGTTTAAATTATATGCTAAACATATCACACTTAAAGCAGGATTAGACTTGGAAGAAGGAGGCATGAAAATTGTAAGAAGGAACATCAACAATTTAAGATATGGAGATTACACCATATTACTAGCAGAAAACAGCAAAGACTTGGAATGATTGCTACAGAAAGTTAAAGCATAAAGTGCAAAGTTAGGTTTACAGCTCAAAATTAAGGAAAAAAAATAATGACCATAGATGATTCAAACAACCGTAAAGTGCACAATAAAGATACTGAAACAGTTGAAGATTTTCCATACCTTGGCTCAGTCATTAATCAGAATGGAGACTGCGGTCAAGAAATCAGAAGAAGACCAAAACTTGGAAGGGCAGCTATGAAGGAACTAGACAAGATTATCAACTATAAAAATACACATCATTAAATACTAAAGTTAGGATTGTCCATGCCGTTGTATTTCCAATTTCTATGTATGGTTGTGAAAGTTGCACAGTGAAGCAAGCTAATAGGAAGAAAATCAACTCTTTTAAATGTGGTGCTGGAGAAGAGTTCTGTGGATACCTCAGACCGCTAAAAGGACAAATGAATGGGTCCTACAGTAAATCAAGCCCTTGAACTCTTCCTAGAAGACAAGATGACTAAACCGAGGCTGTCCTACTTTGGCCGTATCATGAGAAGACATGGCTCATTAGAAAAGATAATAATGCCTGGTAAGGTAAAAGGGAGTAAGAAAAAAGGAAGACTGCATTACGGATGGATAGACTCAATCAAGGAAGACACATCCCTGACTCTGCAAGATCTGAGTAGGGCAGCTAATGATAGGGTGACTTCTAGGTCTCTCACCCCTAGGGTCACCAGTAGTTGAAGTCAACTTGATGGCAGTTAACAACAACAACAAAATTGGTTGACAACCAGTGTGATGTAATGGTCTGAACATTAAACCACGACTCTAGAGACCGGGTTCAAATCCCTATCAGCCATGGAAACCTACTGGGTGATCTTAGGCAAATCATACTCTCTCATCTTCAGAGGACGCCAAAGGCAAACCGCCTCTGCACAAATTTTGCCAAGAAAACCCTGGGATGGTTTCACCTTAGGGTCGCCATAAGCCGGAAATGACTTGAAAGCACACAACAACAGACAGCACACATCACTACAAGACAGAAGAATCTATCTTGATTTGCAAGACAGATTCTTCTTGTGGGTAGCAAACAGACCATCCTTGTCTTACTGTATGACAGTTGAGGGCCATGGCCTTGAAATTAAGGTAAATGTACCTTCTATAGCCTATTTTATGATCCAGGAAGCAGACTAAATTATTTAATTTGTATATCAGCTCATCAACAAAAAGTACTCTGCACAGTTCAAAAATAGAACGTAAAATAAAAAAATGTTAAAAACTGAGTTTGTTGTAACTAATGTTAAGTTGCCTCCCATTTGTTTATTCTGTTTATGGCCATGTCTTTAGATGTATTTCATAAGACAAAAAATCTTAAACAGTTAAAAACTGCATCTGTACTAGAATCTAGTATAGATGCAGTTTTACTTGATCTAGGAAAGAGGCAGGAAAAAAAGGTCTTTGCCCACCTTCCTAAAACCATGTTAAACCGGCTCTGGAGCAGCAGCATCCTAAATACTCTAAAGGTACCACATCTTGTTTGATATTGGAAGCTAAGAAAGGTCAGTCCTGGTTAGTACTTGGATGGGAGACTGCCAATGAATACCAGGTGCTATAGACTATGAGTCTTTCTGCACGTCACTGTTATAATGCCATTGTTCCACTCTGAACATCTTGTAGAATTCTGGGATTTGTAGTTCACTGAGGCCAAAGAGCTCTCTGGCTGAGAATTCTAAAGGCCCCTCTCTAAACTGCAAACCCCAGGATTCCATAGGATGTTGAAAGTAGAATAATAGCACTGTAACAGTGTGGTGTGGAAAGGCCCTGTATTTCAGGAGAAAGAAGTGGCAAAACCACCTCTGATTATTCCTTGGCTAAGAAAATCTTATGAAATTAATGGGGTTTCCATAAGCCAACAGGCAACTTGAAGGCACATACACACACATACTTACCCAATAAATGAAGGACATTCTGGGTAAGACAGCACAGTGTTCATGCTGCTTGGAACACAATCTCTCACCCCAAGTTTGGAAAAGTTGATATTTTGGACAATAGTCCAAATAGTGCAATAGCCCCAAATAGTAACTTTTTTCAGGTTTGGCACCAGATAACTGACAATTCTCTGAAGACTGACATTGGACTTAAGTTAATCTGGATAATTTGTATTTCTGACCTGGGTTCAGGTGGAGAAAAATATGGTGAGCGAGTGATTACAAACTAATTTTCAAGAATTAAATTATTTATAAACTTAATTTTTTAAAAATAATATATACAGTAACTCTCTCCCCCACCTTCATTTTTCTCCATCTCAGCCCTAATCACAAACAGCCTGCACCAAATCCAGAAAACTAGGCAGGATACAGATGGCTGCAAATATATATTACACACATACACACTCACATACAAACACACAGTATAAAATTTAAAAGTATAATAACTTCATATCTTGTGCACTTACATATCCTTACAACATTGGTATCCCGTCTCATCAATTTAAAGTTTTCTGAGTGGCTTAAAATAAAACTGTACAAAATAAAACCCAGTCACAAATGCAAGTGTGTGCTAGGCTGCTAACGTCTAGCATAAGTTCAACAGACATATTCACCTCATTGCCCCTCTCAGTTGTGGAGACATAATCAAACTTACAGACCACAAAAGCAGTGATATATGTGGACATTTTTGGTGTTGTTCCAAATGTTGTTACTGTCCAATTGATTGGTGTAGTCTCATTTACCAATACACTCAGCGCGCTCTCATTCACATCCTTATATTCTGACACATCTATAAAAAGAATTATAAGAGATTTCAGTATCAAATTTATTTTTTCTGAATAGATGATCGGCTTGGCTAGATGTAGATAATATATGCTTTTCCCATTCAAACTATCTAAAGGATTCTCAGCTTCTCTCTCTTTCTTAAACAGACACACAAATCACACTACATTGCATAGTGACTGAATGTCAAAAGCAGGATTAAATGCATTCAGCTGTTTGTTGATTTAATCTTCCAAAAAAAAAAAAAATCTGAACAAATAGACCAAACTCTCAATCTCTCTCTGTCACACTCTCTCTCTCAAACACAGAGAAAGAGAAGGGGAGAGGATACTACATAATGTTATGCTGAATACAAACTAGGATACCAGAAGTTATATTTTACTTCAAATAGTATTGCTATAGTGATTATTTGGCTGTTTGTAAGCACTTTACTTAATTAGAACCTTGCTGTATAATCCACATAGTTCAACTGATACTCAAGCCCTGAAGCTCTTTCCTTTATATATAAACATATTTTTGGATGTCAGATTCAAAAAGATCTTTGAAAAGAAATTGTTCCTTCAGTACCACCAAGACAAACTATCGAGGGTATCAAGTTCACTGAATAATAACAACTGCAGAAATACCACTGAAGGATCTTCATTTGTGTAGATTCCATTTCCCACTTCAGAGAATAAGCAAAATAAGGGTTTACCCATAAATTCCCATTCTCCATAGGAAAAGTCAAATCTGAGGCAGCACTTCTTGACTGGTTAAATTGAGAGTCTCCCAAGGGAAGAGGTTACATAATTTTCCACATTGACTCTGCCTGGCTAACAGACAGCAAGGTTGTACTAAAACTTGTAGAAAAGTCCAACGCGCGCGCGACACACACACACACACACACACACACAAGAGAGCTGGGAAAATAGGAAGGTGAAATGACTGCCTCTCCCCAGTGCCTTGGATGAACAGGAATGTGAAAACATGTAAACTGGTGTAAACTGATGTATACCACTCTGGATTTTTTTGGATGTAATGGGTATATAAAATATCTGTAAATAAATAAATGAAGAATAAATAGATACAATATCTGGCAAGACAAGCACAGGAAAGCTAAGGCAACAACATCATCATAAATCTCAGTACTAAACAGGATCTTTCACATTTGTAGATGCCAGCTTCAAATTTTAGGAACACCAGTGATCAGACACCTGGGATTTTTCTACCCTGGCTCTAGCAATCATAAGAACCACAACACTGATAAGAATAACTGTTATGCAGGGTAAAACACCTGCTGTTACTATATCCCCATCTCCTGACTTACCTATAGCGGGCATGTTGGAAAGTGCTACGTAACTTGGATGGTAAACAATGCTTATGTTAAAGGTAGCTTTCATAGCAGGCTCATAAAAATGGATAAATTTTTCTTGCATCTAATGGTTCTAGTTGTGATGCAATCAGCGATCTAAATTAACAAGATGAATTAGGTTAAATTCATAATCTTGATCCAGCACTTCCTATGAAACAGGCTTCTACATGCATCCCCAAAAAGATAGGCTTTACAGCATTTCCCCCAACTGGACCCAGAAGTGAATCTGTGTGCACATATTTTATTTTACTTATTTGTACCTCACCTTTTCCCCAACCCTGAAAAAAATACAAGCACACCAGTCAGCTGAGATAGCCTCTGTCGGGGAAAGAGTATACTGGATGGTACACACTTTTGGACAGACTCGAACACTGTCTTACCTGTCTGCTTCAGGAATAAGCAGTTTCTATAGTCTTTGCAGAACAAAATTAGGGACATGAGCGCTCAATCAATTTTAGTGAAGAGTGCTTTCAAGAAGGCAAGGACTAGTTCTGCCTCTCCCTCAACAGAACTGTGGTATAATAAAACTTGGAAAAAGGCTTCATTTAAAAAAGAAAGAAAGAAAGAAAAGATGCAGCAAAACAGTGTTTGAGAGATTTGATTTAGATCAGCATTATCTGGGCCCCCAGATGTCATTTGCCTGAAACTTCCAGAATCCCACAGTGCCATTTATTATGACATAAATGTCTGCGTTGGCTTAGTGTGCATATGCCTCTTTTGAGGGGAGCACAGGAGCTAAAGTGGCCCCTCTACTCATGAGGGTTCAGGGTGCAGAAGACTTGTCAACAATCCCCCCTCCGCCCCAAAAGATCCCCTTCCCATTTCTTTCAGGACCTCCTCCCATTCCCTTGCCCTTTGCCTAGGTGCATGTGCTCTGCCTAGGTGCATTACTCCTAGGCAAATGAAACGGCAGCCCTGAGCATAGAAAGGCACATATGTGCTTCCCCATCATTCTCCTCCTCCCATTCTCTTGCTTTTTGCCCAGGCACACCTGCCTTCCTTCCCCACACCCATGAGAAGGCAAGAAACAGGAGGGGGAACTTCATGACATCTTCCTTCTCTGTCCATGGGAAACTTCCCCCCATCCACCTTTTCCCCGTGTGTGGAGAATGAAAGGGATGACGTGTACAGGTAAAAGGCACGGGAATGGGAAGGGGAGAAAAAGGGAGGTAAGCGAGCACTGTACAAATAATCAAATTTGTGAAGGTCAAACCCACAAATGTGGAGGGAGGACTGATTTTGGGCCCTTTTTACCTTTCCCAAACCTCCCTCTGGAGCTAGCTTAGGATGTGGCACTTTTGTTCCCGCTTACTGCTGGAGAGGGAAGCGAGGGAAAAATCAGAAAATAACCATGTGTTTGGTCTGGGCTTCAAGGGAAGGAAAAAGGGGGGTGTGCTCCCCCTGTTACACACCCTTATTTCTTCTCCCCCCGAACCCAAGACCAATTGCTTCTTCAATGCCACTCCCTCCATCTCCTCCCCATGGTAAGCAGCTGCATCCCTTCCCAGGGTTTGATAGATGCCACAGCAAGAGAGGAAAAGAATTGCATGGGGGGGAGTGTTTTGTTTTGCTTGCTTGTATACTATCTCAGCCTTAGTAAGAACAGCTAGTGGTGAGGAATTCTGGGTTGTGCAACACAAACAAAATTTGGAAGGCTACAAGTAGCTCACTGTTGAAATTGAGCAGGAAAAAATCCACATGGCTAGAAACACTAAAGACAAAACAGTAAAACCAGTGTCTCCATAAGCCTGATCACTGCAGTTCAAATTTCAAATTTAACACTTACTGATTTCAACAACAGTTATTTCCACAAGGGAGGTATTTGAATTTTACCAGCTGAAAGGTTTTGTGAAATGGGGGTGGGAGTTTTACCCTTTTCCCCCACACCATCCTCACTGAAACCCCCCCCAGAGGGGAAAGAGTGGGACACTGCCATAAAAAAACTCTCATTGACCTAAACATATTACAAAAGAGCCATGTTACAATGCTTACTGGAGGCTATACTCCCTGCTGACTATTCAGAAGGACAACAGTAGCCTCCAGGGTGAGCTTCCATTTACTGATGGATAGGTGCCTGTCAGAAGTAGAGAAGTAAGACATTCATGCTAGTTTATTCCCGCTCCCATTAGCCACTTTTCCCCCATTGAGAAACTGAGAAATGGGAGAAGTAAGATTATTTGGTGGTAGGATTGATTCAGGATATGAGCCTAAGCATGTGGGCCCATTCTGGATTCAAAATGTGGGGAAAAACAATTCCATTTATTTTTCCAGACAGCATGGTTACTGGCCATATTAGCTGGGGGATTCCCAGAGCTGTATTCCAAAAAAAGTAACCTTCTCAAGTTCTGGGGCTACTTTTCCAACCCCTGACATTGACCCCAAAAGTTATCATTTCCTGATCTTTATTTCCTTGGCTGTGTGACTTCTCTATAAAAGCAAAGCAAAACTTTTGCAGGCAGGAAAAGCTATTTTGTCCTTGCATTATCTTACCCATAATAGTAAAACAAAGGCTGTATGTTATAATCCATTTTATTATGGATGAATTTACATGAGTAAGACTCTTAAGACATCTCAATCAAATATTTTAACGTCATTAATTATAAAGCTACTGTCTAGAAATAAGTCAAGGGCCCTTTTTGCATGCCAGTCCTGTTGCGAAATGGCCTCGGGAGCATTGCATGATCGCAAGGACCATTCCAGAGGACGCCCTCACAATCAAGCGATGCTTCCAAGGCCATTAGGTGGAGATCGCGCATTATATCATTTTCGTCTCGTTGCTGAAAACAATGCGCGATCGCGCATCCCTCCCGTGCCCCACATGCACTTACCTTGTGTGCAGAGGCTCCAGACGTGCAGCTGCCATGCTTCCTCCCCCAGCACAGCCTGGGAAAGTACCTGGCTGAGCTGTGCAAGGAAGGTGCGGAGTACTCACGCTTCCTTCCAGCCAGCACGGAGTTGGTGCAGAGGGGAAGTGGAGGGGATGCGTGTGCCTCCCGGACGAGGCTTTTCGCGTGATCCCCACATGATGCCAGCAACACCAGGTAAGGTGCGAAAAGGGCCAAGAATAAAGATATTATACCTACTGTATTTTGCTAAGATGATGCTAGCAATATTGATGTTCTATTTTTGTATAGGGCTTTTATTTGACACAATATAAAGTCCTAACACCAGTTCCTCCAAGATCGGCTTCAGCAGATCAACCTGATGGAGGAGCATGTGCTTCTCACAGCTGAGAAAAATCACCACATGGCAAAGGGAAATTCTAGTGATTTCTTGGGGCAGCATCTCAGTTGAAAAACTGCCTTCACTCTGACAAAGCTTTCCCTGGCTCAGGAAAGCTTGTGGGAAGCAAAAAGACACAAAATGGCTAGTTCAATTCCTTCTGTCCTTTCTCTGTACAAGGAGGGTGAAGGAAGACCAAAGTGCACTCAGCCAGCACTTCAAGGAGAACTTAGCTGGCACCTGAAATAGTAGCCACATACACTGCTGGCTCTGGGACTTTGGGAAAGGGAAGAGAATGAGCTTCAGGCAAGAAGAAGAGCCTCACCTGAGCCCCTAGAAGCCTGTTGGGCTAGCCTCAAAAGCCAGATCTGACCTACAGTATGAGGTTCCTGATCCCTGTTGCTTTTCCCCAACACAGGCAGGCCAATTCTACTTAACATCTCTGCTGTCTCATGTTCCCCTATAGGTAGAAAAAAAAAAGCACCACAGCCAGTTCTTTCCCATGTGCCTGCAACTAGGTTGTATCTACTACCCATCCCTCTGGCATGCTGCACCAGTATCTGTGCCACACTGCATGCCAGATTTTGAGAAGCCTGCGAGCATGACACTTTTTGTGGGTGCCCTCCCGAGTGAGCTCTTTCTCATTACCACTGTCAGCACTGATTTGATTGCTCAGTCCCACCCACCTCAGGGTGCAACCTGTGCCACCAAGAGAAGCAAAGGCAAACAGAAGCTAGTGCTGCTCCTTCTGCAACTGGCAATAGCAACAGCAATAGCAGTTACATTTCCATACTGCTTATCAGAGCTAAGCACTCCCTAAGCAGTTTACAATGTGTAAGCTAATTGCCCCCAACAATCTGGGCATTCATTTTACTGACCTGCAGAAGGATGAAAGAATGAGTCAACCTGGAGCCCTGCAGGATCAAACTCATGATGCTGTGGCTGCAGTACCAGCATTTAACCACTGAACCACCAGAGCTCAGCAACAGTAAGGAAGAAAAACAGAGCTAGAGGGCTGTGCCAGGCTACAGCAGCACCTCAACTGGTTGTGGACCTCAGTAGCTGCCCACAGTGTCAATCAGGGCCTTTGTGGCTCTCAGTCCTAATCTGCACAAATGAAGGAAGGAAATTCTGACAAAATATTTGCACTCCTTCGTTGAGACCATTTACAACAGAGACTCTAAAAACATCTATGAAACACTGATATGATTTAAGAAATATCTAACAAAAACCTAAAAGTATCTAACAAAGACAAGCAAAACAGGAATTATGTTAGTATTGCCTATACACATAGACTTTGAAAGTTTTTTTTTTCATTTTCTATTTCAGAACTGCTGGCATCAGCATGTTATGGACACTGATGAAGAAGAACCAGCACTATCTGATTGAGTGACCACTAGTTGAGTTCAGGTAGGCTGAATTCCTTAAAGGGGAAAAAGAAACACACATGTAACAAATGAGCAAACAAAAACAGGAACTCAAAGACGTAAACTAATCTCTCCTTCTCTGTTATTTTTCCAAAATTTGTCATCCGGCAGATATGTTGGAAAGTAATAGTGCACACCAAAGACCAGAAGGACTAGAAAGCACATGTCCACTAATCCCCTCCCTACTGTGTAGACCGCAGGCATGTTTGGTCATTTTGAGGGCTAGCTGCAAAATCAGTACAGCAGACTGGTGAGGAAACACCCTCATTGCAAAATCTAACAAGTGCAATCTGCTTTTTTTTTAAATAGAACTAATGTCATCAAAGCAGAAGTTGGAAAAGAAACATATTTTAAAGTTGGAAGCTCATTATGACAATTTATTTTGATAGTTTTTGAACATCTTGTAATATTTCAGCACTGCTATTTTTCCCCTGGCACTGTGGATAGCAGAGCATGCCTTCAACAAACCCTGAGCCCTTTAGCTTGGAGGCATGGCAGGACTGACACTCTGGGAAAGATATTGTTTATCCTTTCCTCCCTTGCCTCTTCCCCCATATTAATCCTACAGAGACAGAAATGCAGAGCTAGAAGCAGCATTTTACCTTGCTTATTCTCA
Organism: Iguana delicatissima; assembly: GCA_948472985.1. NCBI lineage: Eukaryota > Metazoa > Chordata > Lepidosauria > Squamata > Iguanidae > Iguana > Iguana delicatissima. Next base: position 57,344 of record CAOKZL010002853.1, read on the forward strand.
ACAAATGGAGTTTACCTCCCCCGGAATGCATTTCACCATTTCAGGGAAAGGGGGCATGGTTTGAAAATACACATTCAATATTATAATTCTTTAATTTGGAAAAAAAACAAACAAACCTCCACCACATAATGTTACTTATTTCTTGCTTTAGTAAAATGCTACTCCAAGAGATGATCTTTGGACCGGTGCTGGTCCTTGAGCGGCCAGTTCCTGGAGAATTTCTATGAAAGAAAGAAGCAATGGTAGCCAATGGGCACAAATATAGGGCTGGTCCCTGGTATGCTGGAAAAAATATCTGATGTGTTCCCCACATCAGATAGCTTGAGGCACACTGCTCTTGGTACACAGTTTAGTAGTAGAGGCTGTGAAGCTGTACTGTGCCTATTATTTTTCCTTTATCTTTCAGTTATGATGCAATTAATTTTTTAAATGTTAATTAAAATATATACTTTTCCCTCTACTTCAATTTGTTTTTACTGGTGAGGTGCAGTTTTCAGTCAAAGTTATAGGAGAAGACAGAGGGGACTTTCACACATACCAAAATGACCAAGGGCCTTTCCACACTACACTGGTTATAGTCCTATTATTCCACTTTCAACACCCTATGGAATCCTGGGGTTTGCAGTCGAGCCAGGGAGCTCTTTGGCCTCAGTAAACTACAAACCCCAGAATTCCACACGATGTTGAAAGCGGAATAATAGCACTGCGACAGCGCAGAGCGGAAAGGGCCCGAGTCTCTCCCTTCCCCGTACCTGTTCTCGCCTTCGTCCTTGTACGTGTTAAGGAAGAGCCCCTGCTCCAACGGGTTCGAGTGAATCTTCCCCTGGAAGGCGAACTGGAGCTCGTAGAGGGCGCCGGCGCTTAGGTTCTCGCGCAGCTCGAGGACCACGTACTGGTTCGCCCGGGCTTCCCACAGCTCGGCTACGGGGACCGGCTGGGAGTCGCGGCTGCCGTTGCCGCCCAGGGGGCCCCGGACGGCGGCGCGTTGGTAGGTGAGCTCGTCGCCGTGGAGAAGCACCGTGGCCGTGGCGTGGCGACAGCGGACGGTGATGTTCACCTGCCCGCTGTGCGTGCGCGGCTCGGGCAGCCCGGGCGCCATGTGGGGCCACAGTAGGAGCGAATAGTGCAGAGGCGCCACGTGCGCGGGCAGGCGCAGATGGTCCCAGGGGCCCGGCGGCCGCTTCGGGGCGCGGCGCCGGCGTCAGGCTCGGTCGCCGGGGTGGCCGCTCCCGCGCCCTGCCGCCGCCGTTCCTCCTCCAGCTCGCGCACGCAGCGCCCGTAAAGGATCGCCAGCACGAGGAGCGCCAAGAGCAAGGCGGCCAAGAGCACCGCCAGGACGATGCCGGACTTCTTGCCCAAGTAGTAGCCCGAGCGCAACTTCATTCTGGCGCCCGGCGCCTTCCCGCGCAAAAGACAGGGAAGCGTGGACGGGCGACCGAGTGGAAAGAGACACAGGCCCTCCTCGACGAATGAGGGGAGAGCCGGAGGAAGGGGGTCCGTGTCACCTCATTGCCTCACCGGAGACGGGCGCGGCTGACGGCAAAAAGAGACCCGCACTGGCTAGAGGTAAAAAACACCGGAGTCCGACTGAGGCCGAACAGAGGGTTGGCTGAAGACTGAACGGAGCACACCCACGCCGCCTGACCGCTCCTTCGGCGACCAAAAATCCCATCCTTCCTCCCCGCCTCTTCTCCTTCGCAGCGGACGGAAGTGCTAAACTCATCCCAGAGCCTTATCTCCTCCTCGGAAAAGTGAGGCGGGCTTGTGGTTGCGCTTCTCTCTCGGCGCCGCATCCTCTCCGGCGCTTCTCGCCCGGCAGCAGCGAAGCCAAGGGGAAAGCCAAGCAGAACGGTCGACGCAGGGGCTGGGCGGGCGGGCGGGCGGGCGCCCCGCTTCCCTCCCGTGAGGAAAATGGCCTCCCCCGCAGGTGGCGGGAGCCGCTGGGGCTCAGAAGGCCGCCGTCACGTAGCTAGGCGCTGATGCACATCGGATTTTTTTTTTAATGAAAGTTCATTAAGTGCTTTAATCTCCTCCAGGTTGGAAGTGAACTCTCATCTCATTTTGTCTCATGTTCTACAGCAGTGGCTTTTAACCTTTTCTTTACCAGAGACCCCCTGCAAATGTAATTTTTCACGGGGACACCCAAGATTTAGTTCAAGATTTAAATACTTAAATTTAGGTTTATATATTCAAATATTTATTTGAATTTTAAAGGTTGAGGGAGACTAGGATTCAAATCTCTGCTCAGACACTGGGTGACCTTCGGCAAACTACATTCTCTCAGCTTCGAAGGCAGAGGCAAACTTTCTGAACAAATCTTGCAAAAAAAAAAAAAAACCACTCTGTGGTAAGTTTACTTTAGGGGTGCCATAAGTCAGAAGTGACTTGCAGGCACACAACAACAAAATGCCACTGACACAGCATGGTTCGTTCTAGCCATCCTGTCTCTTTCCTTTGAAAACTGACTTATGATGACCTATCATTAGGGATTTTTTGGCAAGATTTGTTGCCTTTGACTTTCTCTAAGGCTGAGTGAATGTTGCTTGCCGGAGGTAACCCAGTGGGTTTCCATGGCCGAGTGGGAATTCAAACCATGGTCTCGAGTCATAGTTTGGGTGCATGCGCACACTTGCCATCGTGTTGCTTTTGTCAGGGATGCTTGCAAACAAGGCAGTAGTTTCAGCACTTGCAACACCCTCCTCCCACTGCCACATCCCTGTTGCTGTCCTGCAGCAGGGCTTTTTTGGTTCCCCTGTGAGGGCTCTGCGGAACTCCTGGGGTCCTTGGATCCCAGGTTAAGAGCCACGGTTCTACAGTATTTCTAGAAATAGGCTGAGGACTTGTGCTTCTGTGCTAGGCGCAGCCATGAAGTAGGTAGTCCCACTTCACACATGATTTCATAGAATCATAGAGTTGGATTATGATTATATCTGAGTAACACGGTGTCATAAGTCACAGCCCAGCACTCTGAGCACTATACCACATGCTCCTGTGGATGCATTAGAAAAATTGCTGTGGCCAGGCCCAGCTCTGTCGCACGGGCTGCTGAATCATCACAGAATATGGAAAACACATTTTGGCTATGCACAAGCGTTAATACTTTTGTTTCAACATCTAAGATTTTCAGCATTTAAAATGCAACATGTATGGCACTCAATTTTGAAATAGGATTGGACAGAAGGCAGATGATTTAAAATCTGGAAACAGGGTCAGTGGGGTGGAGAAGACTTTAGTCAGACTAGATGCCTGCCAAATGACTAACAGTCCAAGATTCATTTATTATATAAATTCAAGAATGCAAATGTTTTTTGTGGTGCTTTTATACAGCAAGTGAACAGGCAGAAGAGAGGCCAGAGGAAGGAATTAAATAAATAAGATAAATGTGTACAATGTGGTGGCCAGATGAAACAACAACGAACTCATCTTTATGAGAACACGAGTTTAATCCACCACTGAATTCCTTAACCTTTTGTTTACAGCATACTCGGCTTGTGTGCTGTGTCATGCTGTGCTCACATCTGTGAATGTCCGTCCTGCATGTCAGGTCCATTGATTCTTTCATGTCTCTTTTCCTGTTGCAAACCAGATGCACTTCTTTATCCTGGACTGTAAGTTAACACTTCTGTCTCTTTATTGTATTTGTGTGTGTGTATGTGTTATTTACATTAATTTATCTCATCTTTCCTCCCATCAACCCAAGTATACATGGGTCTCTTCCTACATTATCCTTGCAACCCTGTGAAGTTGGTCAGGCTGAGTAAGTTGCACAGTCACTCAGTGAGTTTCGTGATGCACTGAGGATTCCCAAATCCCAGTCGAGCACTCCAGCTATTCCACATGGTCTTTCAGTATATTTTTTCATCCCATTTTCAACCCATTTTATCCTCAGGGTGGGGTATGTCAGTGCTCTCTCACTTTGGCCCTCATTTCATGAGTAAAGAGCATGCAGTAATGGGAGCAGTTTGCAAGAAGGCATTTGCTGCTTTTGTTAATAAGGAAAACAACCAGATAGTCTTAGCATCAACAATGCAATGGTGAGCAAAAATCAGTATTTTCTTCATGAGGCATTTATTTCTCTTTCCACAGCTTACCTTAAAAAACAACAATCTATTGATGGTGGAGTGGATTGTTTCATAATATTCATGTATATTATAAGAGCCTTACTTGCAAAAAAAAAAAAGTATGAATTGAAAATGGAAGTAAATTACAAACCAGTTTAAACTTGTCAAGTGTTAGCTTACATTATCTTTTCCTGGTTCAGTTCATTCATTCAGCCAGCCTCCAGATGTTCTTGGACAAAGAAGGCCAGTTGCTACATATCATCCCACACATCAGTCATGACCAACCACATTGGTTCTAATAAAGGGATGCGCATACAGAAATTGAGCACTCAGTATGCTTGTTTACTGCCATTCCTGGACCGCAGACAACTCCTCTCTCCTCCAGCCTTTACTATGTTATGAGCATCTTTTCAAAATGCCCTAGAACTTAAAGAAACCATTTATAACGTGTCACAAGTAGGCTGCTGTTTAGTGGCTATAAACTGTCCTGTGATGCTTGTGAGTAAAGAGGGTGTCTGGACTAGAGACTACAGTTGGCCGTCCACATTTGCGGGTTTGACTTTCACGGATTTGATTATTTGTGCATTTCTTCAACTCCTGCAACCCCCTCCTTGGGCGCTTCTTTTTCTGGGGGAACCTTCTCTCTCAGTGGCTCTGATCAGGCCACATAGCCCTTTAAAAGCCCACTTCTGGTCCTCCTCCACCAGCTGCAGCCTTGCCAACTAAGGACAGATGGCAGCCTGATTTCTCAGCACCCCAGACCTGTTCCCACCCAAGGGAGGAGATGAACAAGAGAGGAAGTACAGGGCTACCATGCCAACCTACCCCTTTTCCCTTTTCTTTCTCTGATCTGATTTGGACCCAGAATGTCCACTCTCTCCGTCATGCCTCTCACAGACCGCCCCTCATTTTGATATTTGTGGTTTTTCTACGTTTGCAAGGGTCCTGCATCCTTAACCCTGGCAAAGTTGGAGTGCCAACTGTACTATGCGAAAGTGGGACTTAGTTCTCAATACTGTAATGTGCCTTAGATATTGCAGTTCTGAGTATATATTCTTTATTTTTATTAAAAGAAAACTGGACATCAGAGCATGGAAATGTTTTTGAGTACAACTTCCAAAATTGCCTAGCCTTTGGCTGTGCTGGCTGGCAGTTCAGGGAGCTAGAGTTCAAAAAAGTAATAGTTCTGTTAGATACTTAGTTCAATCATGAACAAGATATGCCATTTACCCTCTCCCATCCAGTGTTTTATCCCAACAGTCAAGATCCTGTGCCCACCAAGATAGTCCTTTTTGGTCTATTTTAAGGCTTTCCCCCTTCCCTTTTAAACTTGTCCCACCCAGCCATTCCACTTCTGCAAACATCTTGTGCAAGAATGATGATGTTTTAGCTACATAAGCAACAATGCTCCCACCTGATAATCAGAAATAGAGGGAATAGTGATCTGAGATTCACTGGTGAGTGAAGAGAATACAAGACAAATTGTCATAGGCCTCCCTTAGATAGTTGGGTATCTTAGCCAACATAAGGGTGATATGAATGAGAATTATTGAAGTGCCTCAATTTGTAAGCATACATCTCTGCTGTTAATCTAGCTCAGTGGTTCTCAACCTGTGGGTCCCCAGATGTTTGTGGACGTCAGCTCCCAGAAGCCCTGAGCATTGACCATAGTAGCTGGGGCTTCTGGGAGCTGAAGTCCACAAACATCTGGGGACCCACAGGTTGAGAACCACTGATCTAGCTGAATGTGAAAATGTTACTAAATACTCATAAGGTTTTCAACATGTTATGCTGGCAGGGTTTGATATGGGCATTGGATTTTGGAAAAAAAATTCCCAGAGGCAATAAAAGCTTATGGAACCATGACTACCATGTCTATTTGATTTGTACATTGGCCATCAGGTGATGACCATGTATAGGTACCTCTTTGATTGCTTGTTGAATTTGTTTGCAGTGGACAAACTGTTGGCCTTGCCAGATCCAATCAGTTGCTCTCCTGCTTCATTTCTTGATCTTACACTAAATATTCCTACACTCTTCGATTCTGCTCTGTTTCCTGCTTTTACATTTCAATCACCAATGGTGTACAAGTCCTGTTTTGGTATGATCAATTTCCTATTGAACTCCAGCACAGAATCTTTTAATTTCTTCTTCTACCTCTGTTGCTGGGACATAAACTTGGATTATGGTTACACTGATGGGGTTTCCCTGAAGTCTCAGTGATATGATTTAGTCAGACTTTGCATTATATACTTTTACTGCTTTTGTGTCTCTTATTAATGCCACCTCATTTCTTCTTAGATTTTCATTTCCTGAGTAAAACACTGTGTAATTATCTGACTCAAAATGTCCGTTTCCTGTCCACTTTAGCTCACTCATCCCAAATATTGCGATGTTTATGCATTCCATTTCCTGTTTTACTATATCTAGCTTCCCCTGAGTCATGCTTCTCACATTCCATGTTCCTTTAATATGTTTTGTGCAGCTTTGGACTTGCCTTTCACCTCTGAGCACATAAACAGCTGAACATCCTTTTGGCTTGTGTCCAGTTGTGTGATTAGCCACAATGCTACTCGTAGTTGTCCTTTGCTGTGTCTCAGTACCTCACTGAGGCCATCAAACCTGGGGTTTCATCTACTGGCACTATCTTTTGTTTCATTTTTGATTGTCTCATCATAGGGTTTTTGTGGTAAAACACATTCAGAAGAGGTTTACACGCCTTCTTCTGTGCAGTACTAACAAGCGATAACTATGATGCCCCTGCCATTGTCTCTGAGAGATACTCCACCAGTGCCACTTCCACTGCTGCTGCTGCCCAGTAGCTGTTTGGCATATTTAGTCTGACTCCTCAGCAAAAACCTGTCTAACATGGGAGATGCCACTGGCAACAGTGCTGCCATCAAGATAGGCTCTTGCCTCAGAGGAGCAGGCAATCCCACTACTGCAGAAAGGTTGTACAGTTGGTGGGTGCATACTAATAGGAGCAGTTCATAAGCCCCAGAGGAGTCATTTAAGGCTTACTTTTATTACATTCAAAGCTGTTACTTAGAAGCACTGAGATTTTTTGAGAAACTATCAGCGTATTTCCAGATTAATTTTTTAAAAATAATTTAAACCAGGTAGGTAAAAATCTCCCAAATATGTTTTGCTTATATCTTTATTTCTCTAAAGAGGGACCATCTCTAGGCTTTGGTTGGGGGAAAAAAGCCCTGTAGTGGTTAACATGAGAAAGTAAGCAGAATTCCTGACTCTGTGTTCTGTTAGGCGCACACAGAAATAGATTGCCCTCACATCCTCTATTTTTCACAAACACTTGGCTTGTGTGTGAATTGAACATTTTATTTTATTGTGCCAAAAGTCTACAAATAGTTCACTGATGCTGATTTTCCATAGGAGTGGCAAACAATAAGATGTGGCTCAAGATCAGAAACACTCTTTGGGATTCTGTATTTCATGCATGTGGCTTGCAGAGAGAGTGATCGTGACTCCTTGGCTGGACCTCAGGACTTAATATATTGATCTATCACGCAAGTGACAGAGTTGGTTGGCTTGTTCACATGTTGAGTGTTATGGCAGTATCTCCTGACTCTCTCCCCCACTTCAGCTCTCACCACTGTTTACAGGGAATCTCTGGAGCAAAAGGCATATGAAAAGTTCCATGCCTGTTCTGAAAAACTCTGTTCCAATAGTCATATGAGGAAAAGGAAAAATCTTAGGGTGATACTAATAATGCTTGTGCCTGTCACTAGATGGTACCCTTGACGTTGCTGCAGCTGGTGTCTAAGTTGAAGTACAAACAATTACAGTTATCTCAAAAGGCAGTCATCTAACATTTATTAAAATAGTATGATCACAAGTTTCACCTACAACCAGAACAATCTGGGAAAAGGTGATTTGGATGAAGTAAAATGAATTTTCTCTCTGGATGGTTCATGTCTTGCTTCTAATATGAATTCAGAAGGTGACCTTAGGTAATCCACTGTCTTCCAGCTTCATTCTCCACACTACTGCTCATTTGCAATATTAAAGATAACAGCAGTGCCAACCCTACTATTAGCAGAAGGGGGCAGCTGCCTCAGGTCGTTGATTTCTAATGTCACAAAAGGGCAGCAAATCAATAGTTATGAAATTTTATTGAGTTAAATCCAGCTTTTTGTTGGCAATGGCCACAGAACATTCTTTTCTTCCACTCTTTCCTACAGCTTTCTCCCCCATGCCAAAAACAGCTCTGGAGGGCTTCCCAGTCCTCCAAACCTGGGAGAGAGGATGAGGTATGATAGAGCTGCAGTGGGGAGGGGAAATTCTCCCTGATTCTTCTGGAACCTGCCATTCCACCAGGTCAACTGTAGCACTAGATACTGCTCAGTATTACTACATGTTCACTGCTACGGAGTAGAAGAGGTGCTTGTGAAATTTTCTCCTCAGTTACTAAAATAACTTGAGCGGCATTAGGCAGGAAACACCACTAAGCTGATAGGATGATGAGCAGAAAAATTACTTGGGTCACATCTGGATACTTAGTGAAAGTAGAGGCAGGCAAAGTACAGCATGTTATTCCCAGGATGTTTTTGTGGCCCTTGCCTCCGCCAGACTTCTTGGGCCATCCTTAGTCTGCTTAAGAAAAATAATGCATTGCTAATAAGCCTGAGAGCAGCCATTTAAGGCCTACTATGGGCAAAAGGACAAATAGCTTTTAGACAGCCTGCTACTCTCCCCACCACCACAGTTAACATTTTTTTTAAAAAATTGTTTTTCAAAAGCAGAAGCAGATTTCTGGTCATATCTGCTTCGGGGTGTTGGGGGGCTTTTTTGGCAATCCATGAGCCCTCCCCCTGACTCATTGCAATTGCCCACCCAGCTTAGAGGATTGCTGTAAGAATTATAGCAAGATAAAATGCTTAATACTGTGTCTGAAAGCTCTATGCAGATGCTAAGCATTATTTTCCCACACCCTGTGAAAAAAATATACACCAGCTTACCTCTGTATTAGTCGGGATAATTTCACTAGTCTCTCTAAAAACAAAATGCTGAATATGTTCCCTGGAGTCCCTTGTCTTGTTGATATTTCTTTCCTATCTTTCTAGATCTTTTCTATGAAAAGTCCTATTCTAGGTAGCAGATTTGCCATAATCAGCTTCACTGAATTTGGATGTTTAGCCATAATAGAGATATCTACATGCAAAGGTACAGCTGCTGTGTTTTCCTCTATTATTTTATAAACTATTTTGAGAGGGAACAATTTCAACAGTAACTGCCAAATTGTGCTAGTCCATAAAGAACAAAGTTTAATGCTACTAATTATTATGAATCAACAATGCTCTTTTGGTTGGTTTCAATTAAAAGCGTATGATAAAGAGAAATGGGCAGATGTTTGCAATCTTTCTAAGGTTATTTTTCCAGCTGGAAACCTGTTGTGCCAACTCTGATGATTTGCAGAAGAATGTACCTAAATTCATATGTAAACTCAAAAATTCCAAGCACCTGAGCTGGTTTAACATAGACATATTAATAAATAAACCTTGGATACAACAATAGATCATCACAATCATACAAAGATATAAGGCCACCAGAGTTAGAGGGCTAAATCTGATGTTAGTCCTACTTACAGCAAACCCATGCTAGTGATAATTTATAGCCATGGGTCTGTTTTAGGTAGGGCTAACACTGAATTTAGTTCAAAAATAGTTTTTGTTCAGAAGAAGGACAGATGTAAAAAATTTGCTCCACACTTATCTTTTCTAATTTTGGTTAGCCCTTGACAGTGGTAGAAGTGGGAAGTGAGGACAGATTGGGTATGTTTATTTTTTTCTTATAAGCACCTTCTAATCAACAGTGGAGGGATTATGTGGCCCTCCAGATGTTGTTAGGTTGCAATCTTCATCATCTTTACTCATTGACTCTTCTTGCATAGGACTGCTCAGAGTTGCAGCCCAACAACATCTGGAAGGCCTTGCATTCCCCACCCTGCCCTCCAGCTCCATCCCAAAGTTTTCTGAGTTCCAGGAAAATATATCCAGGGCAAATGTGTCAGGACATAGCAGTTTTTGTTGCTGTACTGAACAGCTTTCACTACTTTGATTCCAATAACATTTTGCGGACTGTGGCATGTATCCAGCTTTCTCCTCTTCTTTTCCAGGTATTTTGTTCCTAAGAGCAACTCTTTGTAGAAAAGATGGATACATTTGCTTTTCACTAGAGTTTTTCACTAGGCTAGAGATCACTTCGCCCTCTCCAACCCACATGCTGAAGGGAGGAGGCCTCAGGTACAGGTGATGGCTTCCCAATCTCTCTCCCAGTCCAATCTCTGATCCTCACTCCATCCCAGGATAGAAGTATACTCCCTCAATCTCTTTCTCTCCTTTCCTCTCCCTCCAAAATCTTTCTTTCTTCTTCGTGGTCTCTGTGCCTCATACATTAGGAGATGGTATCGATGGCCGAGAAACGCCTGACCTCTTCTTCTTCTTTGGCAGCAGTGGCGGCTGCCACACCCTCTACGACATCGGGAAGTTGCTGAGAATTCCCAAGATCTCGGCAACTTGGGCGTGTGAGGATCCTGCGGGCTCGCAGGCCTCCTCCTCCTCCTCCAGGCCGCTTACTCCGGCCCAGAAAAAGACGCTGGGAAAAAGAAGAAGAGGAAGGAGAAACGGCGCTCCCCACCAAGAGTGGCATGACCACCAACTCCGCCACCCACCCAGCCCGCCGAGGAACCTGAACCAATGGAGCTCCCTGAGAAAGAGGAGCCTCCAGAGGAACAGGACATCCTCGAGGTGTCGGATGAGGAGCAGGCCGTGCAGGCCTCGCCCTCCCAGCCGCCCGAGCTGATTGCGGAGACCTCCCCGCCAAGTTGCCGTCCAGCCTCGGCAGACCACTGGGAGGAGGCTATGGTCAGGCAGCCACCAGCCTCTCAACGCGACAAATCCCGCTCTCCAGAGCAGCAGGCCAGGCCTCCATCCCCGCGTTACTGGGAGATGCGCCTGGAGAGGGTACGCTCGGGCGAGAGCACCTATTCCTCACCAGCCTACCTTGGAAGGTATGCCCAGGAGCAGGTGTGGCACGAGCCGGCTGGCTCTTATTACTCATACTTGCCGTCGTACAGGGACTGGTACCATCCAGATCCACGGTACCGGTCACCACGACGCCGGTCTCGCTCGCCACCGCGGGAAGCCCGCTACTCCCACTACGATTGGTCACCGCTGCATCGATCTCCGAGTCACCAAAGGTCCCGGGAGCCCTCACCCCGCTACAGAGCTGTCTCACCATCCCTGCGGACGACGGCCACAGCTACCCGTCCGGTGCCACAGTCCACCGTGGCCCAAACGATGGTGGCCAGCATGTCTACAACGCAGGTGGCACACTGCCCTCGGCCCTCAGTGGTGCCCCTGCAGGTGACCTCGGTACCAGCCACGACACCGGCCGCATCTTCATCGACGCAGCCTGCAGCTCCGGCGGTCACCCTGGCTCCCTCGGTCTGTAGGCCAGCTGAAGAGAAGGAGGCAGAGCGGTCACCAACTCCATCAGGTGACTCCTACGAATCGGACTCCGATTCCATGGAGTCGACTCCTTCGTCTCACGAGTCCCCTCCGCTGGCTTTCGGGGAACCAGGTCTGGAGTCTGCACCGGAGGATGTGCGCCAGTTCCCCGCCATCCTCCTCAGAATGGCCACGGCCCTTGGCCTTAGGGTGACCAAACCTGCTCCGCAAGCCCAGGACCCGGTCTTCCAGTACCTGGAGACCCGCCCACCATCGACCGCACAGCTGCTCTTCTTGCCAACGCTGGTGGAGGCAATGAAGCAGCCGTGGGCAAAGCCGGCGTCAGCGCAGCCTATCCCACATAAGCTGGAGCACCTGTACAGGACGCAGAAGGAGAACGCGGAGTTCCTCTTCAGCCATCCTGTACCGAACTCCATCGTCGTTGAGTCGGCCCAGACGAAGGGAGGCAATCGGGCACATGCCATCCCGCCGGACCATGAAGGCTGGAAGCTCGATGCCTTCGGTTGCCGTTTTTATTCGGCGGCGTCCTTGGTGGCCAGGACGGTTAACACAATGGAATGCCTCGCGGCCTACCATCGCAATCTACTGGGCCGACTCACACCGCTCCTAGCTGAACTGCTGGAGGAGTCACGCACCTCAGCCACTCAGATCTTCGGCGAGGCCGCCGCTGTGACTACTCAACAGATCGTCACCTCGAGGCACACCGTGGAGGCCACCTCGAGGGTGATGGTCAGTGCCGTAGCCCTCCGACATCATGCGTGGCTCCAGTCCTCTGGGCTCCAGGAGGACAGCCGTCAACAGATTGAAGATCTTCCATTCGACAGCGAAGGGCTCTTCCACACCTCCATGGACGAGGCCATGGATCACCTCGTCAAGGCCCGGCTGACAGCAAAGAAGATGGGTATCAACCAGCCTGCCCAATCCCGCCGCAGCTTCCAGCCAAGGTCTTCGTGGAGAAGGTCCTCCTCATCCTCTGCATACTAGCCGTGGTCTCCGCGATCGACCGCGTCGAGACCATCAACATCTTCTGTTTCACGAAGACTTCCGAGGCGGCGCCCATCTTTGTTGTCAAAGAAGTCTTCCTCTGGAGCGAAGACCCGATTTTGATGGTCTTCACAGGACACCACCTATGCCATTTTTTGCCCTTCCAGTGGACCTGTACCATCATCCGAGCCTGGCCAGGCACCTCGACCAATGGCAGGAGATCACTGCAGACTCCTGGGTACTTACCGTCATCCACCTGGGATACGCCATCAAGTTCCAGGATATTCCGCCATGGGGCGTCTACTACTCCGCCACAGGGCGTCTACTAGTCCACCCCTGCCAGCTCGGTCCTGCTGGAAGAAATCCAGTCCCTCCTCGAAAAGGGAGTGATCGAGAGACTCCCGCCTTCAGCCAAGACCACCGGCTTCTACTCGAGGTACTTCACGGTACCGAAGGCGGACGGATCCCTGCGGCCCATCTTAGACCTCCGAGGGGTGAATGAGTACATCCGCCCCAAAAGGTTCAAGATGGTCACGCTGCCCTCGATCCTCCCCTTCCTCCGGAGAGGGGACTGGTTTGCGTCCATAGACCTCAAAGCCACCTACTTCCACATCTCGATCCGCCCGCAGCACAGGCGGTACCTGCGGTTCGCGGTCAAAAGCACCAGCTACCAGTACTGGGTGCTGCTGTTCAGCCTCTCCACTGCACCGCGGGTATTCACGAAGTGCATGGCTCCCGTCGTGTCCTTCCTGCGGATGAAGGGTGTCTCCGTCTACCCCTGTCTGGACGATTGGCTATTGGTGGCGTCCTGCAGATGGAAACTTTACAAGGACATTCATCAGACTTTGACATTGCTCACTCGGCTCGGACTCAGGGTCAACCCCAAGAAGTCCCATCTCGAACCCGCCCGGGTTCTCAGTTTCATTGGGGCGACCCTTGATGCGGTATCGGCGAGGGCCTACCTACCGGACGAGAGGGCGTGGACGTTTTGTCGAGAACCACAGTTACAGATAAGCAACCTGTTCTTACACCCCCACCTGATGATCTGCCACCCCCTTCCAAACTGATGATCTCTCTTCATCCTTCCCCTCTGCCTCTCTCTTTCCCCCTTGGACCACTCAACCTCCAACCCTTATCCCATATCTCGCATATCTCCATCTGTGCTCCAATCTCTCTTGTCCTACTTGTTCATATCCCCCTCTCATTCTTCCCACTCCCAGGGCAGGGATCCCACAATACTGATAGATAATTGCATCTAAGGGGCAAAAGTGGGTGTAGAGGAAGGGGAAGAATGTTTGGTCAGGGAATCAGGTAAAAGCATCTCAAGGCAACACAGACTGGGGCAAGTCAGTTCAGAACAAATTCATAGTCTGGAAGAACCAGAAAGGAAGAGCACTAACTTCTATTTTCTAGGGTTGTTGTTTTTTTACCTATTTGTATAACTTGCCAGCAGTGTGTAACAACTCCTCAGTGTATATTATATTATTGCATTATTAGATCAGAGAATTACCATGTGTGAATTCCAGAACTTGGAAGCAACTCACTACAGATTTAGAAGTTACTAGCAAAATCAATTCTCTTTTTCCTGTAACAAAGGTGTATTTGAGTTATATTATAGTAGTAACTTAATGAGGGGTAATTTCCACTCTTTTCTTAACGTGACTAACATTCAGTGTGACTCAGGATCATCATAATCATCATTACTGCTTCTCAGTGCAAAGAGGTGAATATGGATGCTGTCAGACTATGCTGCTTATCTTTACTGTGAGTACGCTAGTCCAGTTTGTTTTCAAGTAGATGATCTTATCCTTTTTACATTTAAATAGTTTAACTGGATTTTGGTAATGACTGTCATTATTTCTTCTGAGTACAGCAGCTACACAAAAAGTTTGTTTTAGAAAAGCTTTGTCAACATACCTTTTCTGGGTGCAGATGTAGTTTTATAATAAATAATGAACAGAATATAATATAATTATAATATAACAGAATATAATAGAATAGAATAATGAACAGAACTGTAAACAAAATAAAACAAAACAACTCCATGGCTTTATTTTTGTTTTGTGTGCAGCCCTGTGCATTTTAGTCCATTTAACTAAACCAGAACAGTGCTGTATTTTCAAAGCAGTATTTTAAGCATACATTTTCAGTTTAAAAATATTTATGTAAATTGTTCATCAGTATTATTGCTAGCACTGGAAAGCAGCTCTGGGCAAACAGTTATGTCATTCTCTTATTAATTCTATTGTTTTTTTATATTCTGTTATGCACATTTTAATGTCGCTTTAGGCTAGTTTGATCTATTTTGTACCAAATACCAACAATTTATACCTTTCAGTTATTCATTCAGTTATGTTTTCAAATTAACCATCAAAATGTCATACACAGTCAGCCTTCCACATTTGCGAGTTTGACATTCACAAATGTGATTATTCACAAGGTGCTTTCCTGCCTTCCCTCCCTGTCCAGACAAATGACAAGGCAGAGAAGAACATGAAGACAGTAAGCATGTGCATGCCTTCCTTCCCTGCGCTGGCAATGACACAGGGAAGAGCACAGGGAGAGAAGGCAGAGGCACATGCGTTCTCTCCCCTCGCTTAGCCAGTTGCGTAGAGACAGGGGACAGGGGCGGCAGTTTGCCCCGGGTGGCTGGGTTTTTGGGGTGTCCCAGCCCATAGCCATGCCCCCACGTGCCCTGGCTATGCCCCTTGTGCTGTAGCCCCGCTCCTCACACACACCCCTCCTCATACTCCAAGTTCTGCCACTGCTCTTGGGTAAATGATATAGCGTGCGGGGGGGGGGGGGATGGGAAGGGAAGGCACTGGCAAACCTTCCCTCTCTTGTTCCCTAGCAGGAGAATGGAAGATAATCACAGTTTTTCACTTTTGCGAGTGTCCTGCACCCCAGATCCTCATGAAAGTAGAGAGCCCACTGTATAACCAATTCAGCTGAGTTTTAACTGCAATGAACTATTACAAAGTAATTTTTCAAATACCCAGTGTTCAACTGAGGATAAAGCAGCCCTCTACCACTGTACATCATACAGGAATGGCAATATATTACCCGGTTTTTTAAGAATTAATGACTTAATGTAGACAGATCCAATGCAGCATTTTGACAGACATAAAAAACAGAATTTTTCTTCTTTCTAACTACAAATCCATTTTTTGGGCCAGTGACACAAGCCACATGTTTTTAATTCTAATAGCATGTATCAAGGACGATTATTCATTTTGAGGAATTTTTCCTGTAATTTACTCTCTTTGGCTGAACACAGTTTCAATTCCATTGCACTGTTCTAATGAAATTCATCATAGATAAAGAGATTAGATTATGGCACACAGTTACATACACCATCAGTAGTTTAAAACCCTTTTTAACTTTAAAAATGATTCTACAACCTTTTAAAAAAAAATTAGGGGTTCATAGCGTTTACAACTACAAAGCACTTGTAATATATCCCTTGAGTTAAAAACAGATACTGTTATTAAAAGATAATCTCAATCTAACAGTTAATCTAAGGTCAAGTAGCCTTAAAAATAATGGTTTCCATGTTCACTTTGAAATGAACTGTCACACAATTTAAGTCATCCAACCTAGCTATTGTGTAAACTGTATTTACAGGTAGCCTACACACATGATTATTTGTATCTTATTTACATGGAAGGTCACCATATTAAGAAAATTAAAGAAAATGTAGTAGAGAAAATGTAACCTCAACAAGGTTAAACTTCAGTGTATGGAAATTCTAGCAAACTGCATAATCCAGTTGGAGGGCTTCTACCTTGTGAACCAGATGTAGCACCCAGACATCTGGTTGCTGCTTGGTGTAATACGGAATGCGAAGGTGGTAGACTGAGAACTTCTCAGGTCAACTAATTTTGCACTTGAGATCCTCCAGACACTTTGGATCATAGCTCCTACACTTGCCATGTTGGTTCGGGCTTTTGGGAGTTTTAGTCAAAAAACCTAGAGAGCATCTGGTTGGGAGATGTTGTTCAAGGAGACAGCTGGTTGATTTGCAGTAAATCAGCAAAAAATTCTTTATGACTTATATTTAATTGCAGCAGAAAAATGACTTATTTCAGCTCAACTTCACTGCTGAAACGAAGAGAGTCTGGGGTAACTAGAAGTGCAATTTGCTTAAGGTCAGCTCACTTTTGACACTAAAAACCAAATATTAGTTTCAGAATGTATTCAGAGGCCCTTCATTCTTCTATTCTAAGTGTAAGAAATTTCATAGTAAGGGATAATTTGTAGTGCAGAAAATTATTTGCTGTTCATACTTGCTTTTGTCTCATACATTTTGTCACATTTCCTAAATGCACAGAAACACAATGCTTTTGTTTTCTGCAGCTTTTAAGACACTCATAAAACACTGGATGAAATTAATGTTCATGTTATATTTATGGAAGATCAAGATTAATATGCATTCTCTTGTTTCCTCTTAGACTGTCATCTCATTTTTCGCATCAACAGAAACACAGCAAGTCTGTTTTTGGCTGAACCTATTAAATTCAAAGGTTAAGATCCCCTGGGATCCACTAGCAGGTTTGATCCTCCAGGTGTCTTTTCTTCTTTGGCAGAAAGCTGTACTCCACAACAAGAGGATCTTAGACCACATTGTTCTAGCTCTGATAACTAAACACTGACTGGGTGCCAATTCAAGGATTTTATTGCAAATAGCAGGTTGTGCTGTGTTTTCCTTAACTGTAAATAGTAGATGTGCTAGAAATGTTACTTCTATAATAATGTCTCAGGTCCACAAAGCCAGAGTAAGAACTCATCTGCATCTGCAAACTAATAAGCAACATTTCAGTTTTCTGCACTGCAGCCATTAACCTACTGCTTAGGAGGAATTCAAGAATGTACAGCTGAACAACATTCAAGAATGTTGTTCAGCTGTATGCGTTCTATTTGATTTCCAGATCAAAACAAATGGGAACTAAATGCTTCCTATTTAGTTGAAATAAAACATTTTAAAGGACATTAAACACCTTGTAGAAGGTACAAACCTTTTGGTATATCCCAGCTAGCCAGGACCTGACAGAGAAATATGTTTTTCCCCTCATATATTTAGCTCACAGTCTTAAGGATTATCAGACCTGAGACCATTAGACCTCAGTTTGTTCCAAAAAGAATTACTGGGTTGCTCCAGACCTATCAAACTATGTTCATAGCAGTCCTATTTTAGCTGTAACATCGCATAAATCCAAGGCATGTTAAAAATCCAGTTAAGAGCATGGGACAGGAGGGGGTAGGCTGTAAATCAAAAGGAAGCAAAGATGGCAGTTTTCCTGCTCAGGAAGATCATTGCAGTACCCACTGTGCCCAGTCTGTGGGTGACCTTTGAACAGTTACTGCCCCTCTGTAACCTGCCTTACAGAGTGGTTACAAGAATAGTAAGATACAGGAGGATTTTGCGTACTACCTTGAGCATCTTAGAGCATAAATTAGGTTTGTTCTTTCTGCTACTGAAATCCACAAGGACATTGTTTAGTACAGTACAACCCCCATATCTGCGGATTCATAATCTGCAGATTCAGTTATCCGTGGTTGAAAACAGTGCGCAGTGCGGGATCACACTGCCTGCTGTTTTCCTGCCTCCAGCTGAAAGCCCAGGGCCTGATCGCCATGGTGTTGGGTACTATCCACAGATTCCCGTATCCACAGGAGGGCTGGAACCAATACTCCACGGATACGGGGGTCATACTGTATGTTTCAAACTCTGACTTGTAGTGTTAGTGCAACACTCTTCAAAACAATCCATATCAACTTATTCTCATATAGCAATAAAAACAAAAGCTTGGATGATCCAGTGAGAAAAGTGGTTCTTCCAAATCTGATGTTTCTACGTACCTCATGCAGAGAATAGTTTGGTGCCAAGATAACCCACATAATTTAGGGACAAAAGTATGTACCAGGTTTTTAAAGCTGCCTATATTGACCACCCACCAATTCAGAAGATCTCTTTCTCTCTAAGTCTAGAGGTTCACTTTGCTGATTCAAGTGAAGTAATGGATATTCAGAACATGCTCAAAAGCAGCCTTATATTCAGGTAATCTAATACAGCTATAATGAAAAGTGGTACTTCCTAACAATATGCAGAGACAGATGCTAACTTTGGATTCTGGTCTTGACACTGTCAAACCTACAGCATATGTTTGGCAATAAAGATAATTCTTGCCTATGGCTGATCTAGAAGAAAACTAAGGGGATGTATTTTTTATTTGTTGTAAACTGAGTACTATCCTGTTGTATAATTCCCCCTCCCCTGGATTTCTGTAAATGTTCCTGCTATTCTGCTCTCCTGAAGGATCTACACAACCTTCCTCCCTTGCTCTCCTGTGCTTTTTAAGAACCATTCTGTATTGCTCCTATTGGGTTTTCTTAAGAACTAATGAAAAAACAATCTGGTGTGAAAACAAGTTTGATCAAGAGCTAGTCCTCATTTTGCAGGGCATTTGTCAGTAGGGACTGAATTTGTTATTCATATTGAAGCACTTTAACACACTTGACCCCAAGAATAAATAAGAATATCTTTATGGGTTTTATTTAACAGTCAAGGATATTATACATTACTATACACATGAACTGGTCTGAATAATGGTTTATATAATTCTGTACTTCTTTGCATTAAGGACGGGCAGCAAAGCAAAAAATGTGATGTAAGCTCTTAGAAGTTTTGCAAACAAGAAAATCCATTATAACCATAATGTAAATAAGAAAAGGAAGATAAACAAAGCAGGAGTGTATTATGTTCCCACTAGGCTAATCAGGGCAGGTTTGTGATTCTGACCACCCACTTAGTGAGAGAATTCATGAAAATAACAAAGGAAGAAACTGCTTGGATCAGATAGCTAGGAGGTGATTAATGAATGAAACAGGGAAAGACGAAGAAAGAATTTTGGCGAAAGTCTTGAAAGGAGGCTCAGCAGGAAACATGGACAATACAATGACACAAAATCTTAGGGCTGCACCCAAACTGCTCCATAGAATAGCAAGGTAGAAATCCTAAAGTATTGAAAACAATCATGGTACTGTGTAACTGTAAAAAAAAAACAACAGGACCATCAAGTGTTACTGAAATTAGCAAGATGAACTGGGATTGTTTCCAATAGAGGATAGACCCCTTTTATTTAAAAAACCCTTTTTATTAAAAAAAATCCATCAGAATAATGCAAACCTAAAGGCAATAACATCAACAAAAATGCTGATGACTAAAGAATACAGCAACACCACAACACTATTTTAATAATCATGTGGCAAAGACCAGGTAGAACAAAAAGTGCATAATTTATATAAAGAGCATACTAAAGTGGGTACCTATTGAATGGGGGTAGGAAATGATTCCAAGATCTGGGTGCTAAAACATTTGGCTGTCATAGAGTATACCAGCTCAGTGCATGGATGTGCTCAAAGGACCATTTGGCCAAGTTTTGTGAGGGAAGAGTTTCTGTTATTACAGCTGAGGGATAAAGACACAATGCTTTGAAAGGTACAGCTGACTTGTTGATTGGTCAAGCTTTGCACTTATAATAGCTATTTACGTCTGGTTGTAAGGACCTTGTGGCCGGTTCTTTGTAAGTGGTAAGAGTGGTCACTGACCACTCCAGTGATGGGGTGAACCAGAAGTCAGTCAACTGTTTGTCAATTAAGTCTGTGGTTAAGAGGAGTTGAGGATGGGACCTGAAGAGGGTGGGTGTAGAAAAAAAGAATATAAAGAAGGTGGTAACTGTCTTTTTAAAAGCTTATAACAACAGAGTGTTTTGGAAGGGAGGACCAGAATTGCATGGATGTTTATAATGAAGTTAAAGAACTCCTCTCCCTTTACTATACAGGAATGTTTCAGGAGGAAAGCAAAAGGCATTCTTTTTCCTTTCCCAGTCTCTAGAACCTTCATAATTCCACAGTATATACAAAGAAAACACCTACATTCAGTAAATACATGAGCCTCAAATTTATGTTTGAAATGCTCCCTTTGAGGATGGCTCAAGCCCTAAATTGGACTACTGATTTCAAGAGATAAAGATAGCCTTGTATTTTTGTGTTAATCCACTTGTACAACCTTATATCCACAACGTTTTTCTTCCATCTGAACATGTATAACTCCCCTTCCCTTTCTCCCCAAGGTTCTCTCATATCACTTCGTATTTTTATGCAAGCATGAGGAAGAACACATCTTTTCTGAATTGTTTTATGCTATCATGCAATTAAGTCAAAAAGCTTTCCAAGCCATCAGGGTATACTTCATTAACATAACCATAACTAAGATGTTAAAATATATACTCTGCCAACTAGGACAATACACCATACCTTTCATGAAGTAGGCTATAGTTCACAAAAGCTTGAGCCAAATAACATGTGTTAATCTTTAAACCAGTGGTTCCCATACATGAGTGTCCAGATGTTCTTGGACACCAACTCCCAGAAGTCTCAAGATTGAGAATCAATGCTTTTTGCTATTTTTTGCAGCTGCAGAGTAGCATGGTTAACCCTACCCGCTTCCCCAGAAAACTGAAAAGATAGCATCCTATGCCAGCTAGGTTCTTATACTTAACCTGGAAATAATATTTATAGAATTTGTGGGATTTTTTCCCCCTTTAAAACCACCTCCCTCAAATAATGAAGATTCAGTCAGAATTTAGACCCCACAGCTATTGTTTTGGGTGACTGACAATAATTTATCACGCATGTTAAAACTGTTTATCACAGATTTATTATTGGTTGATGAGATTTTTTTAAGCCTACTGGTAGAAAATCTTTTTCCATCTGTCCTTGAGGCATGCTGGCATTTGGACATTGCATAAATGAATAAATGAACAGACCAAAGTGTTCTAGGTTCTATGCACACATCCTTGTGGATATCCTTGTGGATATCCTTGTGGAGATTCAGGGGGAAAAGGGGCCCTCCTCCCTCTCCATGCTGACTTCTGCCTTGACTAGGAGCTAGGGATCCCCCCCTCGAATTCTCTTAATTCTGAGCTGTCACTACCCACTGATTTAGCCCACTCTACAGCAACGCTGAGGGATGTTGCTTGGGAATTCACAATGTTCTGTGTTCAAAGATCCTTCCCCTTCTCTCACCTCCTCCTTCTGAGTGAGAGGAATCCTGTCCATGCCTGCGCCAAAGAATGTGTGGGAATGGAGAGGGAACAGAGGCTTACAGAAAAGTATTTATTTTAAGCATGCAAGGTAAAACAAGAAAATAATACTCATGAAAGGGCTTTCCCCTCCTCAGGTATGCTAGATAGTTACAGATAGTTATAAGCACAGATAGATTCTCGAGATCAGCCAGACTGTCCAAAATAATAAAGTTCTAACGTAGCTAACTTCTAACGTAGCTAACATTCTAAGCTACTCACAACAGTTGGTAATTTCTGAGATGGTATTTTGGGGAGGGCAGGAGGTGGCCTTGTCTGCCTCTACTGGCATCCCTCACCCTCCTTATGGTCTGTTGAGGATTTTTTTTTAACTTCTCATCCAAGCATCTAGAAGATTCTCTCCTTTCTCCCCCAATTGGGCAACTATCTCATGTGATCTCCAATCAATGTAACCTAACCTAGCAATCCATTAACCTTTTGTATGCCTGAGGGAGAACTATCTCCCTTAAGCTCTGTTACCTAAATCATGGGGAAACCCCATTATCCCAATCCTTTTTCTCAGAAAATGTTTAGGATGTATAAAGCTCTAATGAGTAATTGTTATTCATGTTAACAAAAGAACTTTTGCAGTCTATTGCAACAACTAAACCTCTTTAACCCCTTGGTCACCAGGCTCAGGAGTGGCCAACTACCCAGTGTTAGGGGATTGCACAAGACTCTCACTAGATTTCAGAGGGTCCCCATGCCTCCAGATGGAATGAAACACATTTCATTCAAAATGCCTCTGTGCCTCCTTGGTGGTAGTGGCCACAGTTTTTCTGTGCTCCATCCCTAGGCTTTCTTAAGCCCAAGAGAACTATTTTTTAAACCAGAAAGAAAACCAAGGTTTGAAACAGGGATTCACTTGGGCCTAAACAGCCAGCAGGGGAGTGGGCCATGGCAAAACTGCCCCCATAACACTTAGAAAATCCAACGACCTCTTTTTTCAAAATGTATTTGGGCTAGGAGCCCTTTGAGCTATATGGGGCCCATGATCCACAAGTTTTTTGCACCTGATCCATGATCCACCATGGACAGTATAATACAAAGATGTTCTGTACAAATCTAAACATGTATTTATGGTCAGTTTTTCAAACTACGTCAATACAAAATATTTTTCAAGGTCATATTTAGTGACCTATCCCAAAGCTATTCACAACACATGAAACAAGTACACGTTTCAACTGTTGATTTCTCAATTACTACAAGTCCTACAGTTATATACCACTATTTCTACAATTTAAAATCATTTTTTAATCATTTTATTCAAATTCAAGTATAAAACAAACAATTGTAAATGTAAGATTACATGAATTATTTTTTATCTTCCACACTGATCTAGATTTCATTTTCAATATCTCTTTACATGTTTATATTACTGTACCACAATTTACTGCTAATATTCCATGTTGGTTCTTGCATTTCTGTTTCCACATTCCAGCTTCATTATATATATCCAGTAGCTCCCTCATTAATTATCTAAATCATGAATTACTCATTTCTATCTGACAGTACCCAGCAATTATCCATTAGAATTTGCCATTCTTTTTGAATCTCATCGTCTGATTTCCCTTTTAATCTCTGAGAGACCACATCAGCATTTCTATTTTCAATAAGTGTTCTCCACCATTGTTCTATTGTGGGTATTTGCTGAGTTTTCCACAACTTTGCATACTCAATACGAGCCGTTGTTATCATATACAATATTATTATCCAGTACTTCTTTATACTAGTACCTTCTAATACATTTGTCATATTTAATAAGTACAATTCCGGTATCTTAGCAAACTGAACTTTCATTAAAGCAGTAATTTTGTTATGTATTTCAGTCCAATATTTTTAGCCTTAGGACATGACCACCACATATGATATATCGTACCAACCTCTTTCTGACATTTCCAACAAAGTCCAGTACCTGTATTATAAATCTTTTTTAATTTGTCTGGTGTCATGTACCATCTATGGAACAGCTTATAATAGTTCTCTTTCAAATTCTGGGCTACTGTAAATTTCTGTGTTTTTTTCCAGCTCTGTTTCCAGGATTCTAATTGAATTGAATGTCCAATATTCTGAGCCCATGAGATCATTGCTGCCTTAACTGTTTCTTCTTGCCTCTCCTGCTGTAATAATTCTTGATAAATATAAGCTAGTAGATGAGGCAGATTCTCAAACAACCATTTAATTACTCCAGTTTTCTCTTTTGTTTCAATTTCATATGTTTTTAAGTCCATCTGAAATCTTTCAGTTAGCTGTCTGTAAGGGAACCAACTTAATATTATTCCTTCTTGTTCCAGTTTTTCTCTTGTTTTGATTTTCAGATTATTGGAAGTTGGCATCTCTATTATATCATCATATTGCAACCATTTATCCATCTTCCAAAAAATGCTTCTTGAGGGGACACCCAAGTGGGGAGCTGCCATATGTTTTTAGACTTATATTCATACCAAATTTTCAAAAGCGATTTTCTAATATAGTGATGTGTAAAATCGTTATCTATTTTTGCTTTATCATAGAACATATAGGCATGCCACCCCCTCCTCAGGTCTACACCTTCCAGTGTCAGCATTCTCATATCTTGTAGGTCCACCCAATCTTTTATCCACGTAAAAGCCACTGCTTTATAATATATCTGAAAGTCAGGTAGTCCCATTCCACCTCTGGTTTTCTGATCTGTCATAATACTCCATTTTATCCTAGGTTTTTTCCCTTGCCATATAAATTTAGTTAGTTCTCTCTTCCATTGTAAAAAAGTCTCGTATTCGTTATAATAGGAAGATTTTGGAACAAAAAGTTCATTTTTGAAGGACATTCATTTTTATTGCTGCTCTCCTCCACATCATTAACAAACGCATAGAAGTCCAACTTTCCAAATCTTTTGTTATTTCTTTTCATTTTTTTTCATTGTTATTTTGAAATAGCTCATTATTTCTTTTGGCTATCCAGATACCTAGGTACTTTACCTTTTGTCTGCTATTGAATCCTGTTTTTGTGCTATTTCCTTCTCTTCTCTCTCAGTCATGTTTTTGGTTAAAAGGACTGTTTTTTCCTTGTTAACTTTGAGTCCAGAGAATTCTCCATATTCTTGAACTATTCTATTCAGATCTTCAATACTACTCCCTGGATCATCCAAAAATAAAACCAAATCATCGGCGAAGGCTTTAAGCTTGTATTGATATTTCTTAATTTGGACTCCTTTTATGCCTTTGTCTTCTCTTATAGTATTGTTGAGTATTTCCATTGTCATAATAAATAGCAAGGGAGACAAAGGACACCCTTATCTTGTCCCTCTATGCAATTCTATCAATTGTGTTCTTTCACAATTTATAACCAGTTGAGCTTGCTGTTGACTATAGATTGCTTCAATCTCGAAACAAATTTTTCTCCAGCTTGCATCTGTTTAACTGCTGTCTTCATGAATGGCCAACTGATCATATCAAAAGCTTTCTCCGCATCAACAAATATCATAGCCATTTTCCTTTCATTGTGCTTTTCATAGTATTCAATTATATTTAAGACCATTCTGATATTGTTCCTCAAAAGTCTTTTTCGGTAAAAAGCCATTCTGGTCTTCATCAGTAATCTCTGACAGCACTTTTTTAAGTCTCACTGCTAGGATTGAAGCGAAAATCTTATAGTCGATATTCAAAAGTGATATTGATCTAGAATTCTTTACATCAGTTAAATCTCTTCCTTCTTTTGGAATCAGCACCACATTTGCTTCTTTCCAGGTATCTGGTATTCCTTCCTTTATATTATTTCATTTATTGTACTTTGCAAAGGTATTGAAATCTCGTGTTCCAGAATCTTATAATATTTTGCTGAAAAACCATCCGGTCCTAGAGCTTTATCATTCTTCAAATTTCTGATAGCCTCAACTACTTCCACCATAGAAATAGATTTGTTCAAAATCAGTCTTTGATCTTCATTAAATCTCATTTTGTTCATTTTCTCCAAGTACTCTTCCAATTCTTGTTGTTTTTTCGCCTTTGAGATCTTACTCATCAGTTTCACGTAGTAATTATAAAATACTTGTTTTATTCTCTCTTGTTTTGTAATTCTTTCTTCTCCTATTCTAATCTCAGATATGATATTTCTGGCCCTTCTTTTATGCAACAGAGCAGCCCAGAACTTTGAAGGTTTATTAGCTTGTTCAAAAAAATTATATTTCATTCTCTGTATCTGTTGCTCTATTTCCTCCAAATTAAATTGGTTTAATTCAGCTTGATATGTCTTCATCTGTATTCTAATCTTTTTATCCGACAGATTTTGTCTCATCTGTTTCTCTATTTCTTTCATCTTTTCCAGTATTTGCTGTTCTGTATTTCTCTTTTCTTTTCTAATCTCCGCAGACCATCTGATAAAGTTACCACGCATCACAGCTTTGCTTGCATCCCAAATGGTTTTCATTGACAGCTCTGATGTCATATTTTCATTGAAATAGTTAATTATCTCTCTTTTGCTTTCACTATGTATTTTTCCTTTTTCCAGATCTCATCATTGGTTCTCCATGTTCTCTTTCTATCCTTGATCTTTATTCAATTGTATCGGATTATGGTCAGAGCACAAATTAGGAAGAATATCCATTTCTGTAGTTTTCAGCAGTACTTGTTTGGATACCATCATCATATCTATCCTTGACATTGGCTTATGCTGATCAGAATAAAATGTACATCCATCCAGTTGCCCATTCTTGTATCTCCAAGTATCATATAAGTTTAAATTGTCCATCATATTAAAAAAGCTCTTAGGGAGTTTACCGTTGTTTCGGGGGATTAACTTCTGTATTGTCCTATCCACTTGGAGATTGATAACTCCGTTAAAATCCCCCATAACTATAATGTTTGAGTTTCCTGTTTCATTAAGGTATCTCAATACCTCAATACCTCTAGGAAAAAAATTCACCTTTAGCTCCATTTGGTGCATATATTCCAACTACTAGTATTTTATCCTGTTTCAAGTAACTTCAACTCCTATATAACGACCATTGCTGTCCTGAAAAATTTGCTGCACACCATATTTTGAATTTACTCCCCTTTTCTTCTAAGTGATTGTGTTTTACATGAATGAGCTTAAGTGCATGTGAAGAAACTACAGATATAATGATTTGAACCTTATAATGATTTGAATTTTATATTGTTATAAATATCAAGTACTTTTATGTGATAAGTGAAGAAATTGTATATATAATGAATTGAATACTATATTGTATATTGATTAGGCATAAGTTGTAAGCACTAAGCATTGGTATTACAAAATACTTGAGGATTAAGCTTATAGAACTTTCAAAATACTATATTTAGCCTGGATACTGTTACATTATTTGAATAAGACCATTTAAATTGAGATAGACAAACATGGATCAAAGAACAAGAAGAGGAGCGGCGGCGGCAGCCGCAACAACAACCCCCTAGACAATGAGGTGCCCATCAGCAGATATACCCCAGAAATCTCAAGATTTCATGGCACAGATGATGGAAGAGTTAAAAAGCATGAGAGAAGATATATGACGGGATATAAAAGAAACAAGGAAAGAGATGAGAGCTGATATGAAACAAGAAATAGATAAACTGGGGGAGAAATTGGAAAACATAACAAAGAATGTGACAAAGTTAAAAACAGATACTAAGGAGATAAATCAACAACTCAAACAAGTTGAAAAGGAGATGACGCAGCTGAAGGGGAAGCAACAAGAGGATGAATCTCAAATCACTCTGCAGGAGTTACGATATCGTGAAGGATGTCTTTGTTTTAGAGGTGTTTCAGAAACTTCAACGGAGAATTTGTATGAGAGAATTGTACTGGCTCTGGCAGAATTAATAGATATCGAAGAGGAAAAGATGGAAACATATATTGATAGAATGTTCAGAGTTTCCTCCAGAGTAGTGAGAGAGAGGAAATTACCAAGAGACATTATTATAACTTTTACGCTGACAGTGATAAGAGATAAAATATTACAACGAAGCTACAATGGATTATTGAAGATTGAAGATAAGGATGTCAGAATTTTCAAAGATATACCTTATTGAATCTTAAAGAAGAGACAAGAGTACAAACCATTGGCAAATCTTCTGGTAAAGTGTCAGATTAGTTACCGATGGGAAAAAATTGAAGGTATGTCTTTTACATATAAACAGCAGAGATACAGGATCAATTTTGTACATAAAGCAAAAGAAATGATGGACAGATTGAAGAAAGATTTACAGAAGGCCATCCCCGAAGGAGAGAAAGATCAGGAACAGGAATCCCCGGAGGAAGAAAAAGTACAACTTCAAGAAGAAGATGACAATGGAGAAGAAGGGGCAGAAAGAGTAACAGCACAAGGAATTTTGGAACAAGAAGAAGGGGAGCTAGAAGGAGATGCATTGATGGATTAAAGTCTAATTTTAGAAATAAGAAATTAATATTATCTGTCAAAATGGATTTGAAGATATGCTCTTGGAACATAAAGGGGTTTAACTCTGAATATAAAAGAAGACAAATTTTTCATCACTTGGAGAAACAGAATTTGGATATAATGTCTGCAAGAAGTTCGTATCAGAGCTCAAGATTTGAGATATGTCCGAAATTTGAAATTAGGCAGTTGTTTTGCAGCCACGATTGACAATTTAAAATCATTTAAAACCTTTTGGGTTTTGTACTTTGGGATAAAAAAGAGCTTACCAATAAAGTAAGTTACAGTGTAAAGAATTTGTCAACAATCCTGCAACAAAAACAAACATACTTATTGAAAAATTTCTGCCAAAGAGAGGTCAATGAAGAAAATCTAACTTACTACTGCATTTGTGCAGGATAATTTAGTATTAATATTGGCACTATAGTTATTAGTAAAGAGTTACTTGTCACTAGCAGAGTTTTATTCCGAGCATATTAATGAAAGCTAGATGCTTTTTCTCTGTCAAATGCTCAGATGAATATTTCAGAATGCAATTCAGATTAGTCCTGACACTCAAGTCAGGAAGGCACAATCAGTTCTCAGAGCTAAAGATCCCTAGGAGTGAAAAAAATACTGTATTTTGTAGCAGACACTTGGCTCTCAGGATCCAAATATTCAATTCTATTTTACATCAAGAGAAAGTTCCCATAACAAAATAAACTCAACAGAGGACATCCACTGATAGAATGGCTTCCATCAGAAGATGAAGTAAGTGGGCTGGGAAACCATTTTCAGCCAGTTTTGGGGCAGTTTCATGGGCAGCAGAGTAAAGAAGACCATTTCAGTTCATTGGCAGTGCAATACCAGTGCAACACTGAATTTGGGACATTGTTCTTGGGTCAGCTATGACATGTAAGAAAAATGGAAAGTGTTCACTATGGTAGACAAATCATATTTAAACAGATATTCTATACATACCAATTATGACAGCCTCCTCTTCAGAGCTTTAATTGAAATTAAAAGGCAAATTTATTTAAGTTCTAAGTCAATAACTGGTGAGAATCCATGTAACAACAAGCAAGTGTAACAAAGCCTATGTGCATGGATTTCAGAAAAAATCTGCTATCAGAACAAATTAATTTCCAAATGTACAAATATTTTCTTGCCAATGTATTACCATGTACTCAGTAATACTTGTATGTCAAAATTAATTTATCTCAATCTGATGTTTAATACTGGCACCATTTCAACTGCTCATCAAAGTATATACAATCCAACACAAATTCACTTCTGGTACAAGAAGATTAAAGTCTCCCAGGAAACATTTTGTTGCAGAATCCACACAGAACCAGGCCCACAAATGTAGGCATTCTGCAGCATTGCTAGCTGCACAGTTGCAAATGATTCTCCCAAACTTCTAGGCATGTGCAGGTTTTTTTAATAGGAAAAGAAACCCCACAAACTGGGACAAACAAGATCTGGACCAACCTATTGCCTTTTGCCATTAGGATACCTTTATTTCTAAGCTAATGTAACACTCTGGGACTAAAAAAAAAGTTTTTCAGTAAATCATGTGGCAATAAAGTAGAAAAATATGCTCTAATTGATGACAAGATGGTCCCATTTAGAGCAAGGGGGGCCTGGGAGTCTTACTGGGAGTAGTAAACTAATCTTCAGTATACTGGAATTCTCATTTGGGACAGACAGCATACCACAATTCACCAACTGGGTTTTTTAAAATGTTTTTTACAATCCCAGTGCATGTAACAGTTAAATTATTTGAGAATCTGTGATGGAAACATCAACTGAAAACAATCCTTTTTGTTCCCAAACCCCCCAAATATGTCATGCAATGTATTGCTCAATCCCAATGAACTAAGCCAGTGTCTGGTATTGAAGAGAATGCCTTTGTTTACAAGGGTGTAGAGAGGGGGAAAAGATCTTTCATAAGATCTTTACATGCAATAAAAATCCAGCCAGGAAAGCTTTATTTGAAACAGACTGAGACTATGACATTTCAGAAACTTAAGCTTGTTTCTAATTAAGCTTCTCTCAGGCTTTTTCAGCTTTATCTAAACAGCTACAAAGGTTATTCAGTCTTTTGCACTTAACGCAGCTGTACTTCTTTGATTGAAGATGCACCATGAAATTCTAGAGCATGTTCACTGAACAGACTCTGGGGTGTTTTCCCTTATTATTTTTTGTTCTTAAAGAAATTCTACCAGGCTATAAAACTGCAAATAAACAATATAAACCACTGTAACATACTGTATTTGCTGGCATACAAGACTCACTTTTTTCCTGAAAAATACTATTTGAAAATGGGACACATTTTATATGCCTGTGTGTCTTATACATTCAATATTTTTTATATTTACATTTAATAATAGTAATACATTTAATATTATACACTTAATATTTGCCAGTGTATAAATGGGTGCATCTTATACATTGGTAAATACAGTAATTTGATATTTTCTTGTATGCTGTCAATATTGCAAGAATTCATCTCATATGTAGTAATACGTTTCACAGAACTTCTGCAAAAATACTTCAGGCTATAAGGTCATCCAGGCCATGCCAAAGTTCCTTCTAAGATACAACCTGGCTCTTCAGGTTAATTTTATGAAAGGACACATACAGTCAGCCCCCCACATTTGCGGGTTTCACTTTTGCAGATTTGATTATTCAGAGATTATTTGCTGTCACCTCTGCTGCCTCCCTATGCCATTTTAATAGGGACTGTAAGCCTTGTGAGACTGAGAAACTATGAATGAGGTTTTAAGTCCCATATGTTGTGGGGCAGCAGTAGCAGTGGCAGTAAGCCCCACCAGCCACCTACTTCTGCCTTGTGAAGGTACAATGATGCCTCAAAGGAATTCACAGGTTTTTTTGTGTGTTAAATATGGTTTGGGAGGGCCTAGAGTTATTCACTTTTTTCTCACTTTCACAGGGGTCTTATGCCCCTAACCGTAGCGAATGTGGAGGGATGACTGTATTTTGGTGGCTTACTAGCCTGGATGACAAGCTTGGCCCAGGCTTGTCATTCATTTCACTCACTTAAAGTACTTAATACACATGAGCAGATACAGTCAATAGAATGAACAGCTACAGTCAGTGGAGAAAAGGGACACAGAAAAATTCACACAGGACAGGTATGAATCAAAACAAAACAGTATGACTGATGGCAAAACTAAGCAAAAACCAACTAATGGTCTGAAAAGAAACCTAGCAAATTTGTCCAGAAGATTATTTGCAAGTCTTTTTAAGTACAGATTCATTGGGGGGGGGGAGAAAAAGAAGACAACTTAAAGTCAAAGAAGAAAAAGCAGAAATAAGAGAACCTTTGGGAAAGAACAGATTAAGTACTGTTGAAAAAACAAGGGACACAACCTGCAAGATAGGAACATAGATGAAGACATACACAAAGGTCACAGAACTGGAGACAAGTAAATGGTTTATGTAACTGGAGAGAAGGAGGTCAGAAAATGGAAAATCACACTAGATTTAGATAGCTTTGTGCAAGAAAGTAATACTTACTTATCACAAGAAAATTGTCCTATCTTAATCCCAGCACAGCTGATGAAACAAACAAAACAAACTGAACAACTCCCAGCTTGTTACTTACTTCCAGGCAGTAAGCATGGAGCCATAAATAAAGTCCAACATAAACAAAGCCCGACAAGGTTCCACGGCAAAGGAATGTCCAAGGTTAATCTAAGCATTTGTCAAGGCACCCAGCAAGGTAGAACATCAGATAAGCTCTGACAACTCCTGGAAGGGAAAGACGTCCGCTAAATAGGTCTGAAGCCTAGTGCAGCTGTGACTTGATTGTTGCCGGTAATAAATCCTGAGAGAGTGACACTGGGTCTCTGCTGCCTGTGCTCTGCAAAGCTGGGTATAGGTAAGTGCTCTTCTGTATCTGAAGATGCAGGACTCTCTGCTGGAGCTGGCACCACCCTCCGTTCTGTTTCTGGCACTGTAACCTCTCTGTACAGCAGAGGCATGCCCCTTGTCCCAGACTCTGCATCAGACTCCATGCTCTGGAAGCAGGGCATGACAATAATGATGTTGAATGAGAAGTGTGAAAGGACAGTGATGACTATTGCACAGCAGAGTTTATAGTGGTCAGGTTTTTTTTAATTGCCAATAGAATTCTTGCTCATCCCCATAACTAGCTAAAGAAGAGTTATGTGAAGTATGTGTTCTGTTCAGAATTCAACTATTTCTTGCACAGAATGTGGATTAATATTTTATAGAACTTTGATTCATTATTAAACGTAAGCCATCCTGGGTAAGAGAAGGGCAGGACTATTAAAGGAAAGGCAATTTGTTGCTAACAGCATAGATATCAAACAAAGTCCAATTCATTACAGCTTTATTTAAAAAGTACAATTGAATGCTATCATGCAATATATACATATATTTATATGGATCTTAAATGCCTTGAATAATGTGATCAGGACTGCTATACTAATTACAGAACTTGTTCTATACAAAAAAAAAATGTTTCTACAAACTGAAGAAATATTTTGAATTATTTTCCAGAAAATTACATGGTTGTTTTAGATATGATATGCTTAGGAGAACATAGGAATGTTACTAAGAAATCACAAATCACACACTCTCCTTAAATTCACTAAGCGAAACAAAATCAATTAAACATAGTTTTATAAAGAAATCTTATGAAGTACCTTGATCTTTTATTCAAATAATAAAACATTGGTTTGGTAAACATGTATGTGATCATCTTCTAGTTATTTTTCATCTTTTAGCTGGAGTGCACAATTATTTAAAAGAGGGCAGGTTTGGCACTTTTATACTGATGTCACCAATATTAATATTTCTTGGGATCTCTGGAAGATTCATATTCTTTACAGCTGAAACAGCCCGGGCTGGGGCTCCTGCTAAACCAGCCTGCATACAGAAGAAAAAGATACTGCTAAGATGATGTACATTATAACAAATAATATGCTACTAAGATGAAACTTACTACAATAAACCTCATAAGACATTAACACTAAGATTAGAAGAACAGATGAAATTTTGGTTTGGAATGAAATGGGATTATTTAGAAATATTTAGCCAAACGAAGTAAAAGCAGTTCAGGCGATCTCTAAAATACAGCTAACACGTGCAATGGCAGCTTGATGAAAAAATTAACATGTAGTCTGTTAAACAACTGGACTGAGGTTAAAGATAAGGCTCATGCTGTCTTTGATTTCTACTGTTCCCAGGTATTGCAGCCTACATGGAATATATCTGCACCAGTCACCTGACACCTGAAATCAGTAAATTCTTCACAGTAATCCCATCTTTATTGGATTTATACCATCTCATCTATGAATTGCTGGTTTTTCTTACTGTCTCAGCATTTAATATTGCCTTTACATACAAAAGACTATATTATATAAAAAGGTAAAGAAGCTGTAACGGGTTATTTAATGCTTATTGTCCCAAGTGCCTTATAGTGGTGAATGATGCATTATTTTTACATCTTTTTCCCATGCCACCCCAGTACAGGGGACTTTCAAAAAATGAAATGTGAAACACTGAAAACCCTAAACTTGTATACTAAATAGCTTTTAAAACTTCATCTGAGTCTGCAAATGAAAAAGACAAACATTAAATATTTATCTGGATGACCTATAGCTAAACAAAAACACAATATAGTTTTTTTCTTCTTTCTCTCAGATCTGTTAGTTTTCCACTTCCTTTTCCTTAGATTTAGAGGGAAGAAAATGAACCAGAGTCAAAATTTATTAGAGTTAACCATCTCAAATATAAAATGATTTCCCTGCTTTTGATGTTATAAATCTTACTAGGTTATAATTCATATATCCTATGGTTCTTGGAAGTGAAAGTGTTCTCCTTTCAAAATTATTCATTATGTAGAATACAGTATCAAAAGACAATCCAATACTTTGACACTAACCCACTATTTAGGGTAGGAGACAGACAATATGAAAATACTGTCAGGCCAATGCATGCAAGGTTCTTTTGTGTTTTTCACAAGTTCTCCCTAGGATCCTGAGAATCTCAATATGCACTAAAATAAACTGCTAGCCTTATATATTTGGAGAAAATATTTAAAAGATATACAAATGCTAAAGCAGATGAACATTAAGGGTTTCCATAAGTAAATATTAAAAAGATATTTCTACTACTTGCTCTTTGGCACTTAAAATATGTAAATGAGTAAGTAAGTTCAATTACACAGTTCTAAAAGTCCAAAGTCAACTTCAGATCTACAAGTACATTATGCCCTCAGCTGCCCACCTGCTTAAAAGAAACTGATTTAACACATTTTATGAGACATCAAATTAAGAGTAGCTTCAGACCATACTGTCCCCACTGCATTCTTATATTTTGAAACAATGAATTCAAAGACAAACCAGAGTTATACAGGATTTCTGATCATAATATTGTTAGGGCTGTTAAATAATTCTGCTTCCAGACACAACACTCCAAGGGAAGCAGGTGTAGGAAAGCCCATGATGGACAAAATACAATTTCAAAAACTAGTTATTTCGTTCTTTAAAGGACCTGTTGCAATTTTTGTTGAAATTTGCAGTAAATATCTACAAGCCATTTAAAGTAAACAAAATGCTGTAAGTGGGATTTTTCAGGTAGCTGCTTGAATTTTGATCACACAAATTCCTGGCACATTTCACTGGCATAATGTTCAGTCATCATGAATGGTCTTTTGGTCACATGCAACCAATGGGCTATGTACTGCCCATCTCTAATACTGCTCTAGAAATCATACAGTAATCATACAGTAATCTACTATATTCTTTGTTATGCAGAAGCTCTGTCTTGTGGTACAAATATCACTTAGGGATAGCATAACAAAGCTGTAGTAGTTTTTGTCTGGTAAGAACACTTCTTGACCATCTGCGGTGTTCTTTATCAATAGAAGGGGAGTAGAATTGCGCTCTGTAAGTATTAAAATCTTTCTCTGCCTAATCTACAATATTTCTATGCATTCTATGAGGCTTACAGATTTTAAATTATCTAACATAAGAAAACAAAAGCTATTTTGAAGGCCAATAAACTTCACTTAGTCAAGAACAAAGTTAAGAAAAAATTAAGAATGCTCTTCCCCTTTCATCTTCTGCTGTTACAATTATTTTTCCAAATGAAAACTTAACATTTTTACATACCCTCCACTAAATAAGTACTAATTTTTGGCAAGAACATCTAGTCCTTACAAGTTCCATTTGCAAAAATGCATGAAAGCCACATTGCACTGTCCAGATTTAACTGAGAATTATAAAAAAGAAAGAAAAGGAGGAGTATCTAGTTACCCTTGAGCACCACTTTCTCAAAGCCCAGTTAGTGCTCTTTTAGCATCAGGTCCTGTATTCACTCCCTGCCTCCGCCGAAAAAGAGAGGAAGAGCTTTGTTTCCACAATGCCATACATAAACTACACAACCAGTCTCCTTTATTTGTGATTGTGTAACAAAAGAACGAGATACTTCAGTTATACTTAACGTTGGAATTCCATTCATGCAACAGCATAATCTATAGTAAAAGTGGAGGAGTGCCGTCCCTGTTTCAGCTGCCTTATAAACCTGTTGCTGAAGGCTGGAAAACTCTTTCAGAATCTATTTTCAGTACCAGCAAGCTCTATATGTCAAAAATCCTAACACTACCATGACCATCACAGTAGCTTTTAAAACTGAATTTAAAAGCTCTTATAACATTTAAAATACTTATATTTATTCAAATAATTCCAAGGCACAGATAATAAACATTTACATATAACTGGGAGTAATATAGCCCAGGTAGGTAGTATTCTAATTTGCTGAGAGAATTTGTGTAGTGAGTTGGTGGTAATAAACATCCACTTGATCTTATATTTCCTCTTGAGTTAAATCCACCCAAGTCCAACGTGCAAATTAAATATGCACAAGACTGCAATCTTAAGAGTAGAAGCTAATTCTGTTGAGGCTAAGCTTATATAAAATCACCTACTGGACCAGAAAGTTGGAGAAAGCCTAGCTTCAAGATGTAACATCTTGGAACATTTTGTAAATGATGAGAACCATAGGATAAAATACCATCAGATAAATATTTTTTATCTTACAATATCTCATCACTCTTTTATATTCAAACAAAGAAATGTATTTATAAAAGGTGTCTGAACTTTCATCTACCAAAAAAATTGCATGTCCATTAAACTAATATAAAGACTGACAATCCTCCCTCAGCCTTTGTTTTGGAGAAGTCGATGGAGTTTTTCGCTTTGCCAGTGGTCTCCTCTACATCAAATGTTTTCTGACTACAGATAGATCCAGTGTAGCACATTCATTCAAGTGTACTCAGTCTTAGGATTTCAAAGTCACAGCTGTCACAGAAGATGACAGGAAGCACAAAATATAATTCCTGGAGTTCTGAAAATGCAAAAATTGTCTTTTAGGACTGAAAGGTTAAGAAAACCCATTAACAGATCAGTTAATGGGTTTTCTAGAGGCAGATATCAAATGAAAGGAAAAGGAAAAAGCAGCAAGCAGGACTGCAGGGGCACCAAACTGACCTATTAATGCAGGGGGAGGGTGTGAATCTGCTTATAGATTCAAAGGAAACACAGTAAAGGGCCAGGCACTAAAGCTGATGAAAATTCAAGATGCCTGGAAAAACAGTTATATTGAAAACATGGCTTCATAAGGTACTCATCAAGGTTGGAAGGACAGCTTCAAAACAGGCATTGGGTGGGAATAATGAAGATGCCCTATGCTCACTGGTTATTTCAAAGGTAGCACTTGACAGCTTGACATTCAATAGTAAAGTTTTTCATGCTTGCGACTGCTGGATCGTGACCACAAGCCTGATCATATCAAAGTTTCAAGGATTTTCCTGAAGTATGAAATCAATCTTTTCCACAATATCTATCTAGTTTTCAGCATAGTGGTTGAACTGAGAAGTGGTAAGCACTGACATCTAACTCTCAAAAAATATATTAAATTCTAAATCAACATGCCCTCTCCAAATTAAGATGATAAACAGAACAGTTGTTGTTGCCGTTGTTGTTGTTATTATCATGCTCCTTTTGGTGAACTCTCAAATATCTGGCCTCTTCTTCCACTGCTCCACTTTTAACAGAAGTAAAGCTCTTAAATTCAACTCACAACTATATACTTTAGCCTAGGAAAACATCATCGTACATTCTTAAAAATGAAAAATTAGGGGAATTACTGTGGTTTATACAGAATGAATGCATATCAGTTATTAAAGACACTGAGCATTATGGCTTTCATGACAAGCCCTTCGTAGAAAAATATTCATATTTGGAGTTGTTCCAATCAATAAGCAGAAGAATTGCCAATATGAGCAATATATTTATCTATATATCGCTATCAGAAAACAGTACAAAGAACTTATTTTAATTTGGTGAATATATCATCTAAAATTTAAATTAGGATGCCTGATCTAGCAAATATTAAAACTTTAATCACAAAACAAAAGTCACACAGTACTTCTAAGGCACAGTGAGCATGTTCAGAACCATACTTTGTAAATGCCTGGATACAGTAAGTGAAAAACACCAAGCACCGATTCCAAATATCAACTGCATGTGATTGTAACAGACACGCATTTCTTCTCATTAGTCCATCTAGTTCACATGCAAAGCAGTAGATGGGATGGGGTATCTCTATAGTAAAAGGAGTCTGAGCAAGAATACTGAACTTCTTACCCATCTTAACTTTTCCATAATCTATTTTCTTTCCATTCCCAGTTCACTTCTGTCACAGCTTTGAAAAGCTACCTTTTGACTACAGTTCCCAGAATCTCCCAGCATGCCAGCTAGCCACACTGGGTGTGGATTCTTGCAATTGTAATCAAAAAGAGAAACACTTCCAAATACTGAGCTTTGCTATTAGAACAGAAACAGCTAAAGAAACAGAGTGAAGGTAGGTGAAAAATTGAGAGAGAGGGTTCAACAACTCTCTTCCATGTATTTCTTTCACGATTAGACAGATCTCACCCCCTCAACAGCTTTCTGTGTGAAACATATGTACAAAAAAGATTCTCTCCTCTCACTATAACTCAAATTCCTATTTATTGAAATGATTGATAGTATGCCAACAGCACAAAGTAAATTCTCTCCTTTCATATTTTAGAAAAGAAATTAAACATATCATATGATGTTTCCAAAATCTAATTCCCCACAAGCATCTGAGGGGATTACTGCTGGGATTCTTGATCACTTCAGTAAGGAATGGTCATTCCTGGTGCTTCACATCAAGTACAAATGGCCAAGCATGTCCACAAGGTTTTAGAAGTACAGTGTGACCTCACATACAGCTAGAATTACAATTAACCAGACAACACATCGCCCCAGCTGCTTTGTAATCTCAGTTTAAATGAGCATATAGCAGTTTGAGTCACTGAAAAACATAGGGTTAGATCCACAGAAACTCCTGCAGCAAGAAGTTGCTAGTAGAAGATGGTTTTTGTTTTTTTGTTGTTTTCTTTTGGCACCCTCCTCTCCTTGGACGGCTGGATATGTGGGTTCCTCTGTCTGAATTTCTACAATCCTGTCTTTCTATTCAGCCATTTATGCCACAGGCTTCTCCACTCAGAAGAGCCCCCTCCCAAGCCTCAGAAAAGCTTTTCAGGGGATTCAGGCCACTGCTGGCTAGAAGAGCATCTTCCACTGACCTCCTTCTGTGGGTTTTCTTCTGGATCTTACCAATACTATTAAAGCCTTCAATGATGCTGGCTTGTGGGTACAAACTGAGCACTCCAACACACACTGAGACATGTGCTGATGTGATAAACTTAACATTAAATACATTCACCCAGTTAACAGAAGTCAGAAAGCCATGTTCCTTCTAGTTACAAAAATGTAGCAACATATTTCA
This sequence comes from Iguana delicatissima, assembly GCA_948472985.1. Classification (NCBI taxonomy): domain Eukaryota; kingdom Metazoa; phylum Chordata; class Lepidosauria; order Squamata; family Iguanidae; genus Iguana; species Iguana delicatissima. The sequence continues at coordinate 96,267 of CAOKZL010002853.1, forward strand.
GGACACTATTTAGTAATATGGAAGTTGTACATTGTTTTCATTCTATTACACAGCACATTAACTAGATTTCATTAACACAAAAAGTGCTTCAGCTATGGTCTCTTGTTAAACCTTAAATCACCCTCCAGATGACAGTTGACAGTTTCCTAAGGGACTGTGCTCATTATAAAAGGTTGTTCCTTTTATATGCACTTATGTAGGAAATGATTCCTCCCCAAAAAATTGATATTTGATTAGTGCAGCTGCTGGTGTTTTGTATGAACCCTTCTTCCTAGAACAAGTATGATTCAAAGCAGCAGGGTCATGACTCGAATGGGAGGATGCAGTACAGAATATAAAAGAATGGTCATGTTCTCTTCTCATGAAGTTAAATAAATGAACAGAATTAGAGAAAAAACAAAATGAGGTCTGCAAGTATATCAAAATGCCAAACAGATAGAAGACTTAAGACATACTCTTTGAAATTTGAAGCACTTGGATCACAGCAATAGTAATGGATGGGCATGATTTTTCAAAATTTTTGTTTGTTATATCCTTTAAACTGCCAGACCCAAAAATAAAAATGGAACATGTACAAGCAAAAAGTAAAATAGAGGAATACTAAATTAAAGGAAAAAAGAAACACAAATTAAAAACCCTTCTCTTATACTGCAAAATATTTTTGTAGTTTGGGGAAACAGGTAAAGACTAAGAAGTGAACTAACTGGACTGCTCATTATATAAATTATTATTGTAAGGATCTAACACTGTTACCTGATTTTGTCACTGACCCCTAAATACTATCAGACACAACGATTTCCATCTACCCTGCCATTTTAACTGGAAATAACATTTAGCTCCCTAGAATACTTTTTTTATATGCTAAACATTTTATAGTTAATTCTTTATATAATTTTAATCTATTAAAATGCAGTACAATTTGAAGTTTATTTCCCTTCATATTTAGTGATGACACGATAGAATGCTATGTGGTTACACTTCTTACCAATCAGCCAAGGCTTACTTGCATTTAATGTACAGAACCATGAGTGCTACTTCTGCTTTCCAGACTCTTCTGTACGTGGTACTCCTAATCTGGTGGCAAGTCTTATGAAGCCTCTCAAGGAATACCAATGAGTGACAAAAAAATCTTGTGGACAACTATGAATATCATCCATTTGAAATGCATTGTGTGCAATTTCCCTTTCTACTTAAATTAAGCTATTCTAATTCACAGACCCCTAAAAGGTTTCTTCCATCTGTTATGCGTTACCAGTGGTGCAGCCAGGTTATTCTGGATTCTACATTTAGCGGTCTTAGACCACCCCCATCTTTAGACAATGATTTGTAGTACTTCAGCTACGAAGTGTACATTTTTCTTCTCGTTCCAGACTCCTGCTCCCCCCAGTCTATGCCACCATTCTAGATGCTTGAGTTAAAAAACCTCTTCTCCCTAACCCCCAGGCCGGTTTCCAATCCAGATGAAGAAAGGGAAATATTGTACTTGTGCAGCTTCATATTATAAACTTACTTAAATCACAGCACTTTCATAACTACAGGAATAAAATGGAGCTTGCTGTCCTTATGCTGATTAGTTTTATTTGGTAATAAGCACATCCTCTGACCAATATATATATATATATATACACACACACACCTGAAAACATGTGTATGCCTAGATTCCTCTGTGCCCTCCAGATTACAAAAAAAATTAAAAAATAAGAGAGAAGTAACAAGTGTCAATCCCAACAGACCCCACTATATCTGTCTCAAAACCTCCTCTGTATGGTCCTTTAAGGGCCCTGGAATCTGACTCCAAGATCATGCCCTAGCTGCACCACCGATTATTAGTTTTGATTGTTCTTAACTTTTGCAGAATTTAATTGCTTGCAATAGATTTGAATAGTTTAGTTCTCAAAATGTGCACCTAATTTTAGAAGCTTTATGTGTTTTGCAACATTTATATATCATCTTCTAACAAAAATTCGGGGAAGCTTATGATAAATAACAATAGTAATTTAGCAATACTACATTTGCTACTATAATTGAACGTAACTACGTTTATGAGTGTTATTGTTTACTTCATGCATACACCCATAATGCAGGGTGGAAGCTGGAACAACTATGGTTTCCTGGATGTCAGCTGCATTTTAAAAAACATATTTTATGTTGACATTAGCTTGAAAATATGCACACAGTTAAATTTCAAAGCTTTACCTGATCCCGACAAGAGTTTTCTGGCACTGCATTTCCTAGTACAAGCTAAAAAGGAGAAGTGTATACCACGGAGAATTCTGGTAAATGTCCAATGCATAGATTGGGGCCTTCCTTCCTCTTTCCTACTGTAACCTAATGAAAACCCCTAGAAGCCATTCCTAGGCAGGATTCCTGGTCTGGAACAGTGTTTAAAGCAGCATGAGAAGCTGTAGCCGAAAGGTATATTGGAACAACTGCAGATAGAAGTGGATCATGTGACAATATGCTCCCTTCTTTTTCCTCTTCTGAAGCATGAACTCCCTAAGGTCTTCTTCAGTTTTTAAGTATTATTGGCAATGATGTTTTGCAGTTTAGAATCGCCAGGGTTCCCACTTCTCCAGGATTTGAAATTAAAGTGGAAATATAAGTATCCAGATCCTGGTAAAGCAGAAACCCTAGAGAGCATGAACTATTGTTAACATAATTGTTGACATAAGACTTAAATATAGTTAAGCCAAGTTGTAGGGATTCATGCCTAAAAATAAACAAAGGGGATGGGACTGGGAAGGACAACAAAGCCCTATATGTTTCTGATTGCTTAAGTACAGTTATGCAGCTAGGAGCATTCTGCCTGTACCAGCTGAACTAAATTTGTTCATAACATGAGACTACAAATGATACAATTATATTTTGAAGATATAAATTCCAAAGTTAAATGCTAATGAAAGGAAGAAAAATAAAATATATGAAGTTAATGACAATCTAGTAAATACACTACAGGCAATAAAAGATGAGGGAAACTAGCACAAAAAGTAGGCTACAAAGACTAATATGGGTTTATCAACACATAATTTTTGAGTCTGGCCTAATTTATTTATTGCCTTTGACATCATTTTGCTTTCCCTTTATTTAATAGAAGCACATTTTTTCTGAAAATTGGCAATACCTGTATCTACCTGTCCTGTCTGGGAGACTGAAAGATAAAGGTCTGTAAAGAGAAGAATGGAAAGAACTAGAAAAGATCAGGTGGTTTGAAAAAATGAGGACTGACTTAAAACAACCAAATTCACACCCAGCTGAACACTACAAGAACACCACAAGCATCCCAATTTTTCCAGAGGACACCTTCCATGTCACTTATAGTGCCTGACAAACCCACATCCAAAATTTTTCCTCATTCATTCCTTATAGCAAATGCCTAGAACTTTATCAGATTGATTTTAGCATGACTGACAAATCTCTAATAGTAGTAGCTAAAATTGCCCATAACTTGCAATGAGAGAAAACCTTTGATTTCCTTGAAAGACAATGAATCGCTTACAGAAGAACGGGCCCATTCACTTTTAACAAAGCCATCCACGGGTACATATTCTGTGGAACACAGTGCAACTGCTTAAAATTTGTTAAACTGCTCTGGAATTTCTTGGAGCTTTTGTGTTGAAAATAAACAAACAATTCACAGAGCCAATGGGAACTAAGACCCTGCTATCTGTGTTTTGGAAAGAAACATTTGTACATCAATACATTAATTTGAGCTAGGACAAATTCACATAAAAATTATCACTGGGATCCAAAGAAACACATATACTGCTCTGTGTGTGCACCACCCACCTGTTCCAACTCTGCATATCCCCTGATATAGCATCCCTGAGTGTTTGATGATACTAGAATAGTGTGTAACCATGAATGGGAAGTTGTAGCTGCAGGTGGAATTAACAAGGCACACACCATGGACACAAATAGAGAGGAAATTTGGATTGCATTCAACACTTGGGATTAAAAGTTCTCACGTCAACAAATAAGTGTTCAAAGATAGATCAAATAGCCTAAAAAGGACCAATTAGTGTGATCAGATATTACTTTGCCTTGCTTTGTTTTGTTTCCTAACAAGCAATGATGTACCAGCACATACAGTCAAGTTACAATAATAGTTACTTGTCTGTTTACCTATCTTTAAAGTTCTGTATTACAAATTGAGCAAAAAAATTAAGCTCAGTAGATGACTCAACGGAAATTGAATTCAACCTGATCCATGTCACTGAAGCAGTCTCCTTGTAATCATTTAAAAGCTCAAATTGTAGGTTAATAATTCAAACCAGAAGTTGAAAATTGAAGACTTTTTTTTTAAAAAAAAAACCTTTGCTTCAAAAGAGATAAATAACTTATTTAGTTGTGTTCTCCTGAACCACTCATAGGAACTTTTACACAGTTCAAGTCTGATTCCCATTTTCTTTCATTGTATCTTTGTTAATATCACTGCACTTGTGTATTGCCATGCATCATAAATGTGCTGCACCATTTCTGTACTTCTCAGCCAACGCAGTCCAAAGAAATCACAAATTAAAAAAAATATTGTGAAGGTTGAGAAAAACTCATCTCTCAATTTTAACAGCATACTAACTGGCAAAATCAATTTCTTTTGTAGATAAAACAAGAATTTTACAGCTGCTTATTTACGAGGAGCCAAATGAGACATGAAAGTCAAGACTAATGCTGCTATTTGCCCTAGATAGGATTTGTATTTCCAGTAGTGCTCTTCTTGCATCAAACAGCAGCAGAGGGGAAAAAACACAAAATGGAAGAAAGATTTCAAATTCCATTGCCTATGGCTAATTGCTTTTTCAAAAAATTGAGCCAGATATATGTTCATAAGTTTAACAACTCGTTTAGTTTCAACTTAAGAGCCTATGATTTTGTCAGTTTATAGGACCTCTGATATTACTAATTAATTTTATGTGTAGGGAAAAGCCCATATCAGTTTCTAAATGCCCATTGTTTAAGGCATTTTAATAATCCCAGAAATACTGGTTTATTTTATTAAGAAGGAAAAATTAGTTCTAGGACATGATGACAAGAGCTGCCAAATTCATCAATTACACAGTATCAAACTAGACAGTTAAATTGTCAAAATTTGTGATTAGCCAAATTCTTTCACATCTTGCTCAAACTTTGACTACTGTACAACAAACTCATATTTCTGTTTAACGCTTGTGTAGTCATCATGGGCATGATATAAAAAGAAAACACTAAAATAAGATCCTCTGAGAGTAGAAGACAGAAGCCTTGACTGAAGGAAGCTCAGAAATGTTTCTATACACAGATGCCAATGGCAGATGTGAGTTTGACAGAAGGGGAATGTTGAGCTATTTAAGCAATCAAGGAAGGTTTTTACATGCCACATACTACATGTTTGTTTTTAGCAATACAAGTAGCTGACTATAAAGCGATACTAAAAGGTACAGGACAATTTCACATCATGCAGGCTCTATGATCATGCTCTAATTGGCTTTAATGCTATTCCTTCTTACCTCAGATTTTTCCAGTTTATTCTGAGCATCAATTTGGGTGACAATTTCATTCATGTTAGTCTCCAAAACCATTCCACCCATCACCATTTCAGCCAAGATATTATGCACCTAAAAAGATCACAAAACAAACTAAAAACATATAGATTAAACCAACACATCACTAATACTCCTAAGTCATACTTCTCTTAAATTAGCTTCCTCAATGTAAAATTAGTAACAAAAATACTTAAATCACACATTTCCAACCATGGATAATCACCAATGTCCCAGAGCTGTAAAATCTGATCTTCTGAATTCTAGTTCATCCAGAACAGGAATGTGTACCTACTATAGAACTGTAATATTAATGGCAATTCTGATCATTTGCAATGATTGCATTACAATTGCAGACTAATATCTGCCCTATATTTTCTATGTTCACAAGCTTTTCCAACTAGAAACTTCTTCACTCATCATAGCTAAATAAACTTAAGAGCTTGTGTAACAGTGAACACTGGTTTTCTAACAACATTTGACAAGCACAGTGGAAAGAATCAAGGAGATGGAAAGAATGACTTTTAAAAAAATACTTTGTTCCAGTTCAAGGAACTGCTTCGTTAAAGGTTTTGCAACAGAGTAAGGATCTCACATTGTGGAGTAAGAACTATTTGATGTTAAGTCTTCGTAATTATAATCAAGAGCCTTGAAAAGCTTTGGCTGTAGGGCAATGTAATATTTTGCATATAGCTGAATAGTTCTTTGAGCTATCATTTCTGCTTTCAGCACTATTATATAGCATATGCATCTCTAACTGCATTTTAATGCACATATGCACTACTCAGAGCATTTGGGTGGCATGACTTTTGACTGGGTTTTATGCTTGGGAATTATGTAAATCCAAGTATGTGCACTTGTTTACACAACTTATCCCAACAGCAATATTTTTCATATTTCTAAACATTTTGGAAAGTATAATACTGGTAGAAATCCAGAAGACACAAGGCATGAGCTATATGGAAAGGAGGCTCAGCCTATGAGATTCATGAATTTCATGACTAAAAGCATTTCAGCTTCAAAGGAGAAGCAAGTTCGTATTTCAAAAAGCTTTCTTTTTCAATTATTTTTCGTATTTTACAAGGGCAAAAGTCTTATTTCTTCATCCAAATCCAGATGTGCAAGTGTATTGGTAATTTGTAAAAGGAAAAACACTTCCCTTAGGAAAATGGGGAGAGGGGCAGGAAGGGGAGGAAACATTCTTGTTGGCTTTGATGAGCATTCAATGTTCCAGTCAAAGCGTGCATTCTTGGAAAAAATTACAATACTCCCCAAAGAACCTTCAAAGGTGTCAAGCAGAGAAGGGGTTTGCACATACAAGGGGAAAAGTTCAGTTAAGGTCTCCAGAAAAGTTGTTTCTGGTTTCTTTAATGAACTGCTTCTCCACAACAAAATCATTCTAAAACTTGGCAAGAGAAACACTTTGCAAAGACATGCACATATGAGGGAAAAAACCCTTCATAATCATTAAAGAGATTTTTTTCGTTCATTACAAAAACATGTGACTCATTCTCTAAACATCTATCAAGCTGTTACACTACTGAGAAGCAAGCATTTCTATGTTTACTTTCCATATGATTTCCCTTAGGGTTTCTCTTTTTGCTGTATAATTTTTCTTTTCTTCATTCACCTGCATGGTCTGGATATAGTTTAAAAAAAAACCTTAGAAACTCATACTTAGAAATATTGCTTAATTTGAGTTGGGTCTATTTTTTTTTAAAAGGTGCCATCCCACACTAAGTACACTACTGTTTACCTAACAGGTATGAAAATACCAAGTCGTCTACAATTCCCAACAACCATTTGTATGGCAGAATAATCAGGATATCTTCTTGATAGAGACCTAATTTCTTCATAGCATAATTCATGTTTAATCAGAAGTCACAAGGTGTTCAGTGGGATTTACTGGAAGGAAGGTAGGCACAGAACTGCAGGCTTCGATCTAAATCCAATGTAATGTTGTTGCTACACCACTAGTGTGATGGAAATTCCTTTCCCTTCCCACTATACCAAACAAAGGTGCCTGAAAACCACTACAGAGGGATTCACAGTCCTCCAGTGTTCATGTATTGGATACATGGGCTGTAGTGGGAAGAACACCCTCTTTCCCCATAGATTGCACTGTTCCACCATTCTTTCTTGTCCTTAATCAGTACAGAATCACAAATTTTGATTTCTTAGTTCTCTATAAATGCCACTGACATGCCTTGAATGTGTGCGTACATGCCTTTTAGTTGTCTGTTAAGTTTTGCCAACCCCAGGAATTACACAGGATTTTCTTAGGCAAGGAATATCCAGAGATGGTTTTGCCAGTTCCTTCTTCAGAAATAGAGCCCACAGCACCTGATATTTCTTGCCTTTCCCATAACAAAGTACTATCCAGAGCTGACCCTGTTTAGCTTCCAAGAGCAGATGGGATCTGGTGCCTTTAGGATATTCAGGCCATGTCTTGAATATTATATTTGATTTTACTCTTTGTGATTCAGGTCACATTTTTTAAACAAACAAAAAAAAATGGCTAGCTGAGCAGATAATATCTAAACAGTCACTGGAACAGATATTTCTTGTCTGGAGAATAATCTCAGTTCACATTACAGCAGCTAACCAGAGTACCTTGTCTACGTGGAAAATTAAATCCAGTTCACAGACGTTCTCAAAACACTTGTCTAACGTTTCTACAAATACCTGTGGGGAGAAAAGATTGCAGGAGGTCAAAGATTAACAGCAACTCAATGATTCCATTAAGGAAAAACTGCAAACGTGGCAAACAGAACACAGACAACCCTAGAGGATCCTGGAACTCTGATGTATCTACATACCATGTGTGGTTAATGTAAGGAATTCCCTGGAAAAAACCAACTGCATTATGAAAAAACAGATTCCGCTAACCCTGCTTGGCATTCCCTCTCCTTAGTCAAAAACAATATATTTCAAAGAAAACCCACATTCTGAAAATCTTTTATCAGCTTAAATGTCCTGTACTCCAATGCCGTTTAGGACTCTTCATCAATAACCGTGAGATAAATGTGAACTATTTTACCACTCACTTAATTTTGCAAGTTCTTCTACATTTTCTAGAAAATACCTGCATGGAACAGCATTTTGTATAACGACATGGTAACAAATTGCTTCTATTTTGACTATTTTAACGACATTTATTCCAAGCTCCAAAAATAAAGGCGTAGCAAACAACATTAGAAACTATATACCACAGTTTATTGCTTACAAGGATGAAATGCAGGAAATGGTGGGTTCATATCTTTCCCCCTCCTTTCTCCTCCTACAATATGTGTAAGGAGGAGATAGGAAGCTTTTGTTTTATATTAGAGTCAGTTTAATATAACATTAGCATTAATACAGTGCTATGAACTGTGCTTAACCTTAACCATGGTTTGACGAAACTGATTTGTCAATGTTGGATGACCAAACAAGCTGTGATTAACCTAAAACAAAAATGAACGCTTATGAATTCTTCCTCATCATAGGCACAGGAGAGAGCAAGGAGAGATATGTGAACCCAAGTTTGACCAAGTGCCTTTTCATGATTTAGCTGTAACGTGATACCACCAGAGTCCCGATGTTTAAATGTTCTTTGACCAGTAGCTTTCCTTTAAAATCAACCTGGAAAAAAATGGCAATCAAATCACACGTACACACAACATGTGTGTGTGTGTGTGTGTGTGTGTGCGTGCGTGTGTGTATGCCTTCAAGACCCTGTGAATTTCATAGGCAAGGAATAGTCAGAGGCAGTCTTGCCAGTTCCTTCCTCTGAAGTACAATGGCGCCTCCATTTTTGAGAGGGTTCAGTATGCAGAACCGTCATGGAAGCAGAAAAACCATGAATAACTCCCCCTGCAATGTTCCCTCTCCCATTCCCTTCTGGGGCTCCCCCATTCATTCTCATGCATTTTGCTTCAGCAAGCGGTCTCTGCACCAGGACAAAATACATGGGAATGGAAGGGGAGGGCTCTTGAAGAGAAAAGGAAGGCTCACACAAGCCTCCTCCCCATGCCTTTACATTTTGCCTCAGAGTGCACTCTCTCACCAGCGTCAAATGCATAGGAATTTGGGGGGGGAGTTTCAGAGGGGAGAATGCACACGCTTTCCTCCTCCCCATTCCCTTGCCTTTTTCCTGTGGGCGTGCTTACTTCCCTTCTCTGTGCCTGGGAAAACACAAACAAATGGGAGGAGAAGAATAAAGAGGAAGGCATTCATACCCACAAATAATTAAATTCATGAAGTTCAAACCCACAAATGTGGAGGAAGGACTGTATAGCCTATAGCACCTGGCATTTGTTGGCAGTATCCCATCCAAGTACTACCCAGAACCAACCCTTCTTAGCTTCCATTATATCTTGTGCCTTTAGGCATACAGGTACTACAGGCTTAATTCCGCTTTACAACAATAGTTTCAATGGCCATTTCAAATGTTTAACACCTGAATAACACATTCACTTTGACTTTTGCTGTGGAAAGACCCTGGCTTGTAGAACAAGATCAAATGTCTCTCTTGTGTTATTTACTGCATCTACTTATCTTCCACAATGCTCAGAAAAGTATTTTAGTCTTTTAATGGCTCTGCAGGCTTGAATCAAACTTGCACAGACCTATTCTGTGAACTTCAAACCTACAGCTTTTAACTTTAGTCTCTCACATGAATTTTTTCTTGTTGTACTAGTAACAGTGGAGAATGAGGGGAACACATAAGCCAGAGTCTTGCACTCCAGAAAGAGCATTAAATGGTTCTTATTCAGCTTCCTGGGAAGGGTCATTATAGACACTTTAAAAGAGAGGGACAACATTAAAGTAAACATTAAGTGAGAATAAAATTCAGTTTAAAAAATCTGCACGAGCAACTAATCATTCTCTGCTATAGCTACACTAAATGTTCATCATCCAGCAAACCAATCACAGTAGCAGATAGGCAGGTCTTAGCTTGAATCTTTTCAAAACCAGCAATAGTAAAAACATACTAATGCCAAGTGTGAAATACTGAAACTATAAAGATTTTATTTTAGCTGTAATGGCAGCCACTGCAGAAGAAAGCTTTGTGGAAAGATCTTTACAAAAAGAACCTTACAGTCTGTAGGCTATCAGTGACTTAAAAGGGGCATTCATTTTTGTCAAAGAAATCTTTATAAAGTTTTAAAAAAATGTAAAAAATGTAAGTGAATTTCTAGCTCCCTCTAGTGCTGTATTTTGAGATTTATACAGTGAGATTTTTATACAGAAAAATTGCTTTCCTCTGAGAATTGTGGTTCATCTGAACACATATATGATATGATACAATTACACTTACACGGCTCTCTTACAGTCCAGTATTGTGCTTATTCAACCAATGACTTACCAACATCAGACTTATCTGCCATGAAGGACTGATGTTATTTGTGAAATAAATATTAAATATACTGGGTTGAGTTCAGAGTACAATGCTAATCATAACATCTCTGATTTCAGTGGGAATTACATCCAACTTAACTTGGTCCTGAATCCCCTGTTATTTGAATATTAACAAAATAATTAAAAGTTCAAAGTACTTACTGCTGTTCTTAAATAGAAAGTAGAAATTTAAGCAGAGGCAATGGATGTTGTTTGGAAGAGACTCCATGGGAACTGCCCAATTCCTCTGCATTAATCTGATATGCAATGAACTAGACACAAGACCAGCAAACACAACTGAAGAAGCTAAACGTAGGTTATTTACAGTCAAGGTAGGGAACTTCTGGCATTCACATTCGAACCAGCCTGCAAAGGTTACCACTCCAACTTTAACTTCTCTCTAGCCCTGCAAGACAAATCCCCTTTCCTTCACTGATCAGCAATCAAGTACTCAGGTATTAAGCAGTTCCCATGTCTTCAGTTCACAGGAATATCTGTTTTTTTTAAAAAAATAAATAGTACGCAATCAAATTCTCTGGAACGTAGCCAACACTAGAAAGCTCAGGTTTGCTTTGCATTTTTAAAGAGTTTATAGTTCATATTACATCTGCTACTATATAAAAGTCAAAGTTTGTGAGTGATCCTGTCTGTTTGTCTACGTCAGGATCGTGAAAACCTCATATGATTGGCCAAGTGAGGTGAGAAGACCCCATATGATTGGCTGGCTGTGAAGATTCTATGGAATCCTAGGGTTGGCAGTTCAGGGAGGGGTCTTTAGAATTCTCAGCCAGAGAGCTCTGAATAGGCCAGTTACTACGGAGACAAGCCTAGCAGCAAGTCCCCTCGCAAACCCAACCTCTGTATGTTAACAACTATGTACACAAACTGGATTGTGGATTATGGGGAAAAGTTACAAGTATTGAAGAACACAGTGCGGGGAATTAGAGAAACAGAATCTCAAATCTGTATTAAGTGCATCTAACTCCTAAGGTAAGTTAAGGTAATTCCTAAGGTACTTCTAACAAGTGTTACCTATGAGAAAATAACATCCCGGGCAATGCCGGGTAAATACGCTAGTAGGAAAATAAGAGGTCTAGTGTCTCACGAAGTTACTATAAGCAAATTCCTTCATCTTCAGCCAAATGTTAGCACCAGTTCATACATTAAAATCTGACTTAACACCACATACTGAGTTCAGACTTCCATACACTGTCAGAATGCAACTTTCATAATCCCTGACTAATGGCCATGCTGGCTGGAGCTGATGGCAATTGAGTCCAACAACAAACTGAAGTCCACAAGTTCCTCACTCCTGATTTATGGCTACCCATGGCATGTGTGCACACAATCAGAGGGACAATGAGGGACCTATTCTATGTACAGGTTTAAAAACAGTAGCCCAACATTACTTTCCACAGATTTGGAGAAACATTTTTCAGCTGTCATTACTGGGGAGAGAAAATCACTGCCAACTCACTGCTGTGTAAATTAATGGGTCTGATATTCCACTATGCAATGATGAAAAGTGTTTCTTCAGAGTATCAAGATGCTTCAATGGAACCACTGTTCGCTGCCCAAATCAATCCACATAATCTTCCATAATGTGTAATCTAGAATTGGATTGTTTTGGTAATTTCCATCTTGAAAAGAATAAATATAATAAATGATCTGGAAAATTTACTTTTTTAGACAACTTCCACAATTCCTCAGCCAACAAAGCAACTGGTAGGTGCTAAGAGCTAAACCTGAAAACACTTTTTCCTCACATCTTCAAAATCCAAAGTACACCTGAGTACATCCAATGTCTTATTTAGGACAGCTTACCAAAAAAAAAAAAAAAGGAAATACAACAGATTAATATTCTTAATAAGCCTTTTGTAATCCATGGCTTGTACTGACTTTTTATTGGTCTTCGTGCCCCAGTAACAAGACACTGGAAAGTACTACTTCACTTGTTTTGAAGATTGAAATCTAAGTGGAATTCTATGTATGCTCACTCAGAAGCATGTCCCGCTGAATTCAGCATTGCTTATTTCAAATGTGCACACTGCAGCCTTAGTAAAAGGTTTGTTCAAAGCAAAAGCAGCTATGAGAAAGTGCTACTGCACTGCAAAGGCCACTAACTCACACCAGTCCAGTATCCGAGATTCTCTATTTCCATAAGTAACAAGAGATCCACTCTAAGTGCTTTGCATACTACTCTAAAACTAACAACCATTATCTAATGTTACTTTTTTCAGTGAGAAATCTATACCATATTTGCTGTGGTTATTAAACATCATCATCACTACTATCCCCTTATAGCCACTGGCAAGATTTTGCCTAATAAGTGGCTTTCCAAACTACAGTACAGAAAGTGAGCTTAGCCCACAGAAAGAAGTCCTTGTATCAAGTTTCAAGCACAAGAGAGAAAGCTTTGCGGTCATTTTTATATTCTTCTTGATAAATGTATTAATACTATTTGTCAAAAAATAAATTGTTCTGATATTAACACTGAGAATTATATAGCATTGATACTAAAACATTTCATAACTAACAACCAGGGAATACAAGGATGAGTTTAGATTCACTACATGAAAACCCTTTTAGCAAAGGAAATATTTGTTTCAAGGTCTCATTAGCTTATATCAGGGATGGTAGAATGCAATCCTCAAGATGATGTTGGGTTGCAACTCCCATCAGTCTTAGCCACTATAGTTAATGGTGAAAGTTGCAGTCCAACAACATGTGGAAGGGCACACTTTGCCCTCCATGGCTTACATCTAATAAAATCTTCTTCACCAAACCTGAACAAGCAACAGTTCAAAAACCTTCTAATAGGTCTACAGATTACTTACTTGTATTAGATCTAAAATGCCAAGTTCACTTTCTGAAGAATCAACACAGAAGACAAAATACAATGTAGCATAATGTCGATATATCAATTTGTTATCAGATCCACCTATTAATCTAGAACAGAACAAAACAGAAATCAAAGAAAGTCAATAGCAACATTCCACATTGACTTTGTTGGAGTCTAAATGATTTTTTTTTAAATGGGGAATAAAACATGAAATGTCATTGTGGCAGAAAGCAGTTAAGTAATCCATTAAAATTAAAACATTTAAGCCACATCAGTAGACAGTACATTTCTCTTAACTAAGGCTATAAAAGGCTGTAGATAATATGCAATGATTCACTCACACTACCAATGAAAGGGACAGTTCACGATCAAGTATGCTGAAAGTAATTACTAACATAAATATTACTACAAAAAAGAGGTACCAAAATCATTCAGCTCATAATTGTTGTTGTGGTGTACCTTCAAGTTATTTTTGATTTATGATAACTCTAAGGCAAACACATCATGGGGCTTTCTTGTCAGAATTTGTTCAGAGGGGGGCTGCCAGGGTCACTCAGTGGGTTTGCATGTCCAAGCAGGGATTCAAACCCTGATCTCCCAGTGTCCAATACTTAAAACACTACACCACGTTGGCTCTCTCATGACAGCTGCACAGGTATTACTTGATTACCTAAACGACTGATAATGTGAACATTCTCCCTTTGTGGTGCCAGAGCTGCTGACATAGCGGTCATCAATGAAGTTTGCAGTACATAAAAAAAAGAATTAGCCATACTGCATGCTTGCAAACATGGTAAGGATTGTCAGGAACATCATTTTTTATTTTATTTTTATTTTTTTACTAAGCTAACCAATCATTCAGATACTTCTCAGCCAAGAAATGAAATACGACACATGCTACTGCATCAGTGACAATGCCAGAAACCAGCAAACATATATTGCAGCACTATATGCAAATAATACTCAGTCTAAACTTTCTACAAGGAAATGCCACATTTTCTCTTGCTCTATAGAAGCCCAATATTTATTTGTTGATATGAATGTCCTTTCAAAATGATACATTGTTCAATGGAACTATGAATTATCATACTTTGTAAAACTTACAGTTTTATATTTCAGTTAACAGCTATTACAAACCCCTACCTCCCAAAGACGTTTCTAATTTGGTCATACTTACAACCCTCCTTCTAGGAAGTTACAAACATTTTCATCCCGTTTTGACACTAAATGAAAAGTTTCTCTGATAATTTGTTGCTGTGTGTCTTCACTCTGAAAAAAGAAAAAAACAGTTTAGGGTAGTAATACAGCAGGATAAAAATTAAGTTTCTAAAAATAGTTATGTAACATAAGAAGTATTTCCTCCTCCTTCTCCACTGTTAAAGTATTTAGGCTATAAGACCACTGAGATCCAACATTTTAGGATAAATACTCAAAATATGTATATAACTTTGGACTGTGAAAGCCATTATGGCATAGCACACAATGTAACCCTGCAACTAGGAAATCCAAGAGAAAATCCTCAACAATAACCACAAAGCTCACTGAATGACTTTAGACCAGTCATCAACTCAACCTTATCCAGGGGCACTGAACCTGTAGCTCTCTTGGTGTTGTTGATTCCAACTCCCATCAGCCCTACAGCAATGGATCAGCTAGGTGCTAATCATAAGCAGTCACACATATACAAATCCAATGATAAAAGAACACTAAATGTGACACAGAATCAGAATTAGGGATGGGCCAACCGAATCCTAGGATCCTCGAATCCTGGGGAAGGATTCGACATTTGCAGATCTAAATCCCTGTGCCAAAAATGGTGAACCGAATCTTTCGAATCCACCAACCAAGTTTTTTCACTTTTTAAAATCGGTGCCTCCAGGGCCCACCAAAAGCCTGATTGGCCAGCCGGCCCCTGGGCGTGTGAAAATCGCAAAATAAAGCCACACGCAAGCGCTGGAGGCTGCCTGTGCTCGCTCATGCTGCCTATGCTTGCTGGCTTGTGCTGCCTGCCTGTGCCCACTCATGCTGCCTCCCTCTGCAAGGTAATATAATTATTTTCTATTCTTTTGACCTGAGACTGAAGAGTAGGGATTAGGAATTATTGAGACTGGAGTAGAGACTTGACTTGAAAGTCCTTTGCAGGACTTGAGACTGGCCTTGAGGGTAGAGAATTGAGACTGGACTAGAGGCTGGGTTTTTGGTTTTTTTAAGTGTCTTGTTGCAAGACTTGAGACTTGACTTGAGACTGCAGGGCGCAGAATTGTAACTGGACTAGAGGCTGCTGTTGTTGTTTTTTAAAGTGCCTTACTTGTTGCAGGACTTGAGACTTGACTGGAAGGTACAGTCTTCTTGAGATTTCAAGGACAGCTGAAAGATTCCTTTGCATAGCTCCCTTGCAAAGCTCTTTCATACACAATTTTGGGGTTTGGGGTTTTATAAGGGGTCACAGCCTTCCCTGCCAAAGTGTGCTGGTGCATCATCAAACTACAAACCCCAGGATGCCATAAGGAACTATACAAAGAAGATCCAGTTTTGACCTGGATTATCTCTGTACTGTAGCATGTGGCTGTTTACGCAGGCAGGAAAATGTGAGATTAATCCACATTTTCCTGTCTGTGTAGAAAGGGCCTTCATGTAATTTTCAGTCTGGGGAGATCCTAAGGCAAAACTAGGACAATTGTCTTGGCCAGATTTCTTCAGAGGGAGGTTTGCCTTTGCCTAGGCTCTTGCTAAGGCTGAAATAGCATGTCTTGCTCAAGATTATCCTTGCTTTTGTTTTGTAATTAACCCAGGAGATGACATCATCTCGAGCATCCTCCAACATCTGGAGCTACTCCCAAATTACATGTAATGAGAATTATGCCCATTGCACTTTGTGTTCTACCAATATATCCAGAGGGGAAGCCATGTGGAAACACATAAGAACCCAACATTCAGCCCAATTTCAAGAACTGAAAGGTAGAAGTGCACCATCCACAGTGACTCCAGCTTCACCCTTAAGCCCTGCTGTGACTGTCAGAGCCAAATCCCAACATGAAGACAGTACTGACACAGATGATACAGCTGTTATTGGGACTCTGGCACCAGTTCTTTCAAGTCCTAGTCAGAGTTCAGCAGCTTCCTTCTTTGGAGAACCAAGCCCTCTGGAATCAACCCCAATGAAACGCAAGACAGCATCTTCTTCCCAATTGACTCTGAAAGCATTCATATAGACCACTCAAAGTTTCAAGCCTGGAGACACAAGAGCTAAAGCCATCACAAGGTTGGTTGCCAAAATGATCTGCAAAGATAACCAGCCATTGTCCATAATGGAAGACAAAGGCTTCAGAAAGTTGATAAGCCATGGTACAACACCACAAGCAGGAAACACTTCGCCCAATAGATGATCTCAGAGCTGTATGAAAAGGAAAAAAGAAATGTGGAGAAATTTTTAGAGAACGCTTACTTTGTTGCACTGACAACTGATATGTGGACCTCAACAAGCTGTGACAATTACCTCAGTTTGATAGTTCACTTCACAGGTGACAACTTTGAGTACCATCACGTGTGCTTAGAATGCATTCCCCCTTTGCAGAGGTTTCCCATACAGCATCTGCGATAGAAACTTCCATCACCACCACTATGAAAGAATGGAATCTCTTGCATAAAGTTGTGTGTGTCATGAGAGACAATGGGCCGAATATGGTTGCAGCTTTGGAACACAGTACCTTTGACTATTTGCCCTGCCTTGCTCACACTTTTCAGTTAGTTGTCAAAGATGGCTTACTGAACAAGACTGAAATTAAGGCAACCATGTCCACCTGCTGGAGTATTGTGGGACATTTCAAGCATCCCTTTAAAGCCATGAAAGTATTACGAGCTTCTCAAGTCAAGCTAGGTCTTGACCTAGCTAGTACGGATTTCTCAGAAATAAGTCATACCAGACTAATCTTATCTCTTTTTATGATAGGTTTACAAGCTCGATAGATGAAGGGAATGCTATAGACGTAGCATATCTTGATTTCAGTAAGGCCTTTGATAAAGTTCCCCATGACATTCTTGCAAAGAAACATATAAAATGTGGGCTGGGCAGGGCTACTGTTAGGTGGATTTGTAATTGGTTGACTGAACGAACCCAAAGGGTGCTCACTAATAGATGCTTTTCATCCTGGAGAGAAATGACTAGTGGGATGCCACAGGGTTCTGTCTTGGGCCCAGTGCTATTCAACATCATCATCATTTATGACTTAGATGAAGGAGTAGCGGGCATGCTAATCAAATTTGCAGATGACACCAAATTCGGAGGAGTTGCTAATACCCCCAGAGGACAGGATCAAATTTCAAAATGACCTTGACAGATTGGAGAGCTCGGTCAAAGCTAACAAAATGAATTTCAACAGCGAGAAATGAAAGGTCTTACACTTAGGCAGAAAAAATGGAATGTACAAATGTAGGATGGGGGATACGTGGCTGGATAACAGTATGTGTCAAAGGAATCTAAGACTCTTGGTAGATCACAAGCTGAACATGAGTCAGCAGTGTGATGCAGCAGCCAAGAAAGCCAACGTGATTCTTGGTTGCATCAATAGGAGTATGGTGTCTAGATCAAAGGAGGTGATGGTACCACTCTATTCTGCATTGGTTAGGCCTCATTTGGAATACTGTGTCCAGTTCTGGGCACTTCAACTCAAGAAGGACATCGACAAGCTGGAACATGGCCAGAGGAGGGTGACCCAAATGGTGAAGGGTCTGGAAGCCATGCCCTATGAAGAATGGCTTAGAGAGCTGGGTACGTTTAGTCTGCAGAAAGGAAGGTTAAGAGGGGACACGATGGCCATGTTTAAATATTTGAAGGAATGTCATGTCGAGGAGGGAGCGGGCTTGTTTTCTGCTGCTCCAGTGACTAGGACAAGGAGCAACAGATTCAAGCTGCAGGAAAGGAGATTCCACCTGAACCTCAGGAAGAACGTCCTGATAGTCAGAACTGTCCAGCAGTGGAATATGTTGCCTCAGAGTGTGGTGGAATCTCCTTCTTTGGAGGCCGGATGGCCACCTGTTGAGAATGCTTTGATGTATGTTCCTGCATAGTAGAGGGTTGGCCTGGATGACCCCTGTGGTCTCTTCCAACTCTATGATTCTATGATTCTAACTGAAATCAACACTGCCCATAGAAATTTCTGATCTTCGTTTGCAAGCAGATATCACTGAGCTGCAGTTGTCACAAGAAAGGCAAAGAGATACCACTCCCGCATTGTCAAGTGAACCAGGAGTTCATAGCATGTGGAGTCACTAGGCTCAACTGATGACCCCATCTAGTACCAGTGAGGACAGCTGCACTTCAGCCATTTCCACACTACACTCTTATACTGCAATTATTCCACTTTCAACATCCTATGGAATCCTGGGGTTTGCAATGCTGTAAGAGTGTAGTGTGGAAATGGCCTTTGTCTCCTGAAGATGAAATCAATGCCTATTTGTCAGAACCACTGCTTCTGCCATCTGCAGACATCTTCAAGTACTGGAAGGACAACTAAAAAATTCGAATTTGAGGAAACTATCCAAAAAGTTCCTAATCATACCACCACTGACTGTAATATCAGAAAAACTCTTCAGCACATCAGGGGTTATAGCAGTAGGCTAGATCCATAGTGAGTTGGAATGCTGGTGTTTTTGAACAAAAATCTGCATTAAATGTTTCAGCTATTTTTTTTTTGGGTTGTTTGTTTACATTGCCCTGAAACAATTCAGGCACGAACTCTTACAAGTTTAAAAGTAACATGTTTTTGATTGTTCTTAATTTTGTGGAATAAATCAAGACATAGGAGTTATGTACTTCATGTAATAGATGAATACGTCAACTGCATTTGTATCTTCTTAATAACAAGTATGTGAGTATGTTTTCCTGAATGTAAAAACTATTATTTAATTTGTTTTTCATTGAGCAAAGATGTCAAATTCTGCTTCAAAAACACTTTTCAGTAGACGTGCTTTCTCTCCCTTGCTTTTTAAACAAGGATTTGAAAAATTTGAGATTCATGAGATTCGTGGATTCCCAGAACCTTCCAGGGATTTGGATCCAGAAAATGCTGTATTTGTCCCATCCCTAATCAGAATGTTTTATTCAAAATCTGAGATACTACTGATAAAATGACAGAGCAGAACTCAGTTTGTCCGAACCTACCAAGACACATTTGTGCAAGACTGAAAAAAAAATGAAAGTAGAGTCATACCACTGATTTGCTTCTGTCCTACTGACAGTCACTAAATAAAGGAATTCCTGCAACTACTTTATTTGCTGGCATATAAGACTCACTTTTTTTCCTGAAAAATACTGTTTGAAAATGGGGTGCATCTTACATGCAAGTGAATCTTATATGCCAGCAAACAGTATTTGCCAGCGTATAAATGGGATGCGTCTTATATGCTGGTGAGTCTTATATGCCAGCAAATATGGTACGTAACAAGTGTTTCTTTTCATTACCTTGACTTTTTTACAAGAGTACCCACCCACAGACACCCTGCTCACATACGAACCTGCCCAAAATTTAAAATCCTCAGCAGAGGCATTGTTACACCACTCTGCAATCCTTGGCTAGTAGCTACATATGTCGGAATTTTCTCTGCAGCTGTGAAACTCCTTCCCAAGTGAAGTCAGGCTGAGTTTCCAGAGAGCTGCTAATATTATTTTGCTCAAGCTTCAGTTAAGAATTGCTGCTCTGGATGTTTTACCTGTATGTGGCATAAATCTGTTTTTAAAGAGAAATTTTTGTATGCTTTTAAATCCTTCCATTATTGTTGTCCATGTTTTAAATGTTTTTACCACTACACATTGCCTTAAACAAAATAGCAAATATACAGTTTGTCTCATTGTGTATGCACGGTGCCAATCAAAATGAATAGACACAAACACATATGATAGAACACACAGCTGTATATGTCACACATGTCTAAATACACAGGAAACTAAGAATTCTCTACTTGGAGATGACACTGTGATTCTATCAGTTTTATGATAAATAACTCTTTGAAAGGGTATGGTACTTTCTTCCTTCTCCCACAGACAATCATCCATTACCTGTTATTCCCTTCCCAGTGCACTTGCCAAATACTGCGGATGCTGCATTTGCAATAATCTACCAGGCAGGATCAACAATTCTCATGTGAAAGGATGGCTAAGTATCACATATCACTACATGAGTGAAAAAGACTCAGTTACCAGGCAACATGAGAACACACTCAGGTCCAGCTATTGTCTCCTGTTTCTCAAATTAAAAAAGCTTTACTACTTCTCCTGTTTCCTGGCCTCATCTTAAGTTAAGGAAACTCATTTACAGCACAGTTCCCCATCCTTTCTTTCAATACATCCTGAAGTAGAGTCAGTTTGGAGAAGAAACAATGAAGTTATTGCAGAGGACACATTCTGTCCAGTTAGTGTCCCAGATTAAGCCCCCCTCCAGGGGGGGCAAATACAACACTTGGCCCTCGGGGGGGGGCAAATACAACACTTAAAGAGCTCGTGAGCATAGACAACAGGGAGCCAGAGAGAGCAGGAATCTGGCCCAATATATATGGCCAATTCATATGCCTGAGGAGGATGGTCTCCAAGCACCCACCCACGAGTCAAAGCACTGTGGTAAGCCACTGGGCCTTTCCACACTACAGTGTTATCGTGCTATTATTCCACTTTCAGCATTCTATGGCATCCTGGGGTTTGCAGTTTAGGGAGGGGCATGTAGAATTCTCAGCCAGAGAGCTCTTCGGCCTCAGTAAACTACCAACCCCAGAATTCCACAGGATGTTGAAAACGGAATAATAGCACTATATTAGCGTAGCGCGGAAAGGCCCACTGCCTCCGAGGCCGGCTCCTCGATGAGGAAGAGAGGATGCTACCGCGAGAGGTCTCTTCCTTGGGCGGCGAGGAGACCACAGCCTCATACGGTACGCTAAGAAGAGGATAGAGAAGGGCCGAGGAAGAGGACGGAATGAGGCGCAAGAACGGGAAGAGGGCCTGCCTCGCACCGCCGCCCCCAACAGCAGGGGCCCTCCGCGCTGAAGTAGCGGCCGCGCTCTTTGGCCCTGGGTGCGAAGGGCGCTGCCCGAGGAAGGGGGACTCCCTCCCCGGCAGCGGCTGTCCCGCCTTCCCCGCTGCAGTATTCGCACCCCATGAGCAACCCCACCGGCACGGCAGCGCGTACATGCAGCACCGCCTGCTACGCACGCACGCACGCACCCGACCATTTGCTGTCCTCGAGGCCAGCGCTCGTGCCCCTCCCTCCCTCCCTCCCTCCCTCCGGACACTCACGTAGCGCTGGTAGAACTTGGAGAGGCGCGGCTTCCCATGGTTGTTGAAGATGAGGATGGCCTTGATCATGGTGACCAAGGCGGGAAGGAGGAGGGGCTGGACTGAGGGGGCGGCTGATGGGGAACCGAAAAAAGACGTTGCGGGGCGTCCGCGCCAGCGTCCCCTTCTGAGGCGTCGAGGCCGCCGCTGCCCCCTTTCCTTCCCAGCCTGGTCCCTTCACGATGCCGCAGAGCAGCGCAATGACAGACACAGCGGGTTCTCCGTCACGCGATAACAAGAAGCGCAGCTGGGGAGCAGGGAGGGAAAAATCACGGGACTTACACCTAGTTGGAAGACGGTAGCTCGCGAGGGACAACCCGCAGAAGGCCGCCACTGAGCTCACGTGCTCGAGATTCGCGTTTATAAAAGGGGCGGGCGGTCTCACTTCCGCTTTTTGCGCTGTCATGTCCGAAGAGGGGAAGAGGCGCAGCCGGCGTTGGCTGCGGCTGCTCCGCCTCTGTTTTCCCCTCAGGAGGGGGGTAGAGGGGAAGGAGGGGGGGAAGAGACCCCGGAATGTGGAGGTGGAGCGGCGGCCGGGATGCCAGAGGCGACTCCTCCCCCTTCCGTTTCCCCGGTGACCGAGGAACCTGCCGGAGACGCCAGGAAGAAAAGTAAAAGCGCCGGGCCGGGGAGGGGCGGCCGGGCGGACCGTGGGACGGAGGGCACGGGCGTCGCCTCACTCGCCAGATTATCGCAGCCCGTCCGAAATGGTTGGGGGCTGGCGCTGGCTTGTCAGGTTTCCAAGCAGACCCCACCTGCTGTCACCGGCCATGGCCGCACTACACTGTTATAGTGCTGTCCTTCCGCTTTCAGCATTCTGTGGAATCCTGGGCTTTGGAGTTTGGGAGGGAGGGGCTTTAGAATTCTCAGCCAGAGAGTTTTTGGGCCTCAGCAAACTACAAACCCCAAAATTCCACAGGATGTTGAAAGTGGCATAATAGCACAATAACAGTGTCGTGCAGAAATGGCCATAGTCTGCTAGTGGTGGTTCTAGGGGGTTAGTTAATAAAGATCCTTCAGACCTCCATCATGCTTGTTATTTTTCCCGTCATTCTTCAGGAGTTCACCGATAATTGAGAAGCCAAATGTTATCGATATGTATTCTGCCCTGTGCCAAGGGCTCAAATACCTCAGTTGTCTGTTGAGGTGCCTCTTAACCTCAGTAACTTTGCTGGCATCCCCATGAACCTTTTTAACATGCACCTGCTTTTGATGAGTGCTAGCACGGTGTAGTGGTTTAAGCAGTCGAGTACAACTCTGGAGGCCAGGACTCGATTTCCCATTGGCCATAGAAACCCACTGGATGATCCCGGGTGCATCATAGACCTTCAGTCCCCCCCCAAAAACCTCATGGCATTAGAGTCACCATAGTTAGAAATGACTTGAAGGCACACAACAATAACAAATGTAGCCCATGAGAATTCATGTTTGAAGAGAAAATAGAGGATACAGGGTGGTATTGTTTGGTGCCTTCAATTTGACTTTGGCTTATGGCACTCCGTCATAGGGTATTCTTGGCAAGATTGATTCAGAGGATTACCACTGTCTTCCTCTGAGGCCGAAGTAAGTGTGACTTGCCCAGGGTCACTCAGTGGTTTCCATGGCTGAGTAGAGATTTGAACCCTGGTTTCCTGAACACACAGCAACAGCGCATTGGTTCTCTCTAGTTTATGTACCTTCAAACCAGCTCTGACTTACAGCAGTATTATTGTGACGTTTTCTTGGCAAGATTTACTAAGATGAAGTTTATTATTGTTTTCCTCTAAAGTTGAGAGATTGTCAAGCCAAGGTCACCCTCTAGGTTTCCATCGACGAGTGGAGATGTGAACGCCGGTCTCCCATTATCCTAGTCCAGCTGTCAAACCTATAAACCACACCGGCTCTCAGGGGGGAAAAAATCTTTTTGTGAGTTGTCTGTAGCAGAAAGTAGTCACGTGTGTCCCCCCATCCACATTGGAAACAACCTGTTCCAGTAGTGCAAAGATATTAGAACTGTAGATGGAGCTCAAAAATAAGACTTAGTCTTCAGTAGAAAAAATAAAGATGGATATTTCCTGAAGAATTTCTGTAGGTTAGGCATATTTTCCTCTACCCTGTCTCTATTTTGTATTGTGCTGATTATCCTTTTCTGTACTCTAATGATACATTCTGTTCTCTTTCCATTTGTTCTCATTTGCAATGTGATCTGTTTTCTAGTTGACGTCTTGCTCAAGGCTGTTGGAGATACACCTATAATGAAGACCAAGAAATGGACAGTAGAGAGAACTCGCACAATCCAAGGCCTCATTGACTTTATCAAAAAGTTTCTCAAACTTTTGGCCTCAGAACAGTTGGTATGTAATTTAAAAAAAAAAAATCCAGATAAGATGTTGAAGTTTAATGTGTCATCTGAATAACAGTCTCTTTCCTGATTTTGTTCCTCTCCTTACAAACCAAAGAAGAAACCCAAAATTAGTTCCTTTCCCTCAGTTTTTCATTCATTTGACACACTGAACAAATGATGTCGCAAAGCTGCTACTGCAAGTAGGCATGATCAGGCAGCATGTTCCAGGAAATTATGCATTAGTGATAAGCTAGGGTTCTTATAAAAACCTGGTTTATCATGCCTTCTATAGTGTGCCCAATTCAATCATTATGAAATGATCATTTTGAAATTAAGTATTTTATATTAGAGGCTTTGCACACAGACTAATGAGCATCTATGAAGATCAGCTTGATCATAGTTCTGGAAATCAGGCAGTTTATATACTGCATTGTCCACAGTACATTGTTATCAAAGCAGTTCACAAAGACCAAAACCAAGTATAACAACCACAGTTAGAATGCATTAACATCATGTATCAAAAGCCTAAATAAGCATCATACATACCAGTAGGCCAGTTGACAATAACCAGTACAGTAATGTCAACATAATTTCACTTAAGCAATTCACTGAGCTGTTCCTGTTAAGAGACCCCAAAAGAAGATACCTTTCACACACCAAATGAGGGAAAGCTTAAACCAAATGACCACAAGCACTTAAAAGAGCCCATTCTTCAGAGATAAAAAGATTACTGCTCACTACATTCCTTTATCCGGAGCCCAGGAAAGCCCCTCCTCCCCAAATCCCTATGGCAACTTCCCTCCTAGTAACAGAATGTCAGAGGCAAAACGGAAAAAGAGTTTCCTTGCTTAGATATTCCCATTTAAGGGTATAAGTGTTGGAGACAGAATAAACACCTCACATAACAAAAGTAGCTAAGAGTCCCTTTTGACAGTGAGGGCTGTGAAAGAATGATTAATGCAGAACCATAGACCCGAAAACTGAAGGTTTAGAGCAGCGGTTCTCAACCTGTGGATCGCGACCCCTTTGGGGGTCAAACGACCCTTTCACAGAGGTCGCCTAAGACCATCGGAAAATACGTATTTCTGATGGTCTTAGGCTCCATTCCCTCCTCGGTGGTGGTGCGCAAGCGCAAGCCATGCGCTCGCGTCCTCCTGCCCCCTTTGGCAGGAGCACGAGCAGCTGCACGCGCTCCCACCAAAAGGGGCAGGAGGATGCGAGCACGTGACTTGCGCTTGTGCACCACCACTCCTGGGCCTTTTCTGCACGTTACCTTATCGCGGTGGTGAGGGGTGTCCTCTCTTTGCTGCTCCTTCGTCCCACAGCTGGCTTCCTAGTCGCGCGACCGCCCCGCCCATTCCTTCTGCAGTGCAGTCTGGGAGCTGTAGTTTGCGCTGGGGGAGGAAGGGGCAGGGCGGTCACGCAACCAAGCAGCCAGCTGCGGAACGAAGGAGCAGTGAAGAGAGTGGCTCGCGCAAGAACCTGCTTGCATGAACGGCACCCCCCCACCTCCACAATAAGGTAACATGCGAAAAAGGCCCAGGAGTGGTGGTGCACAAGCGCGAGCCACGTGCTTGCGTCCTCCTGCCCCCTGTTCAGAAGGGACTGAAATCACTCCCCTTCTCTGCTACCGGGAGAACCTCCCGTCTGACGAGCCAGCTTGGGGCGGCGGCGGCAGCTCCTCGCCACAGCCCCTGCCCCACTCGCCACGGAAGGGGACACTGCGGAATGGCCGGGGGGCTGCAGGGCGGCGCTTTTCCAGAGGGGCGAGCTGCGCCCGGCCTAAAAGACAAAGGCGCTGAGATTCCCCCCCCCCCGGCCAGGGTCGACACTCTGGAAACTTTTCCCACACTGCCCCTCCAGTGGAAACGAGAGCAAAGCAGAAGCAGAGCCCAGGGGGGTTCTCAGAGTTTTTTCCCTGGGGGAGACGCGCGGCTCCTCTTTCCCTCCCTTCCTGCCCCCCCATTCCTGGCTGGCGAGGCGGCCTTTGCCGGGGGTGGGGAAGCATAGTAAATAATAAATAAATAATATTATGGATGGGGGTCACCACAACATGAGGAACTGTATTAAAGGGTCGCAGCATTAGGAAGGTTGAGAACCACTGGTTTAGAGGATTTTGGTACAATTGATCAGCTTCACGTGGAAAAGTTGGACTATGTCATCTTCCACATTAGGTTCCTGTTCTTTTCCTCTCTGATTTCCCTTACTAAGGAAATTCCATTAAGAGGGAAAATACAGGCTGGTTGCAGAATGTCTGCTGGGAAATTTCCTTAAATTTATATTCAGGTTCTCCAGAAGTTCTTGCAGGTATCCCCATAAAGAAGCTTCAGTTATATTCTAGTTCTGATGGGTGGGAGAGAGACAGATTTGAAGCTCTTGTCCTGGGGGGCCAACATAACCTTCTTTTTATTCCTGCCATCTAATAGAAGCAAGTAGTTATGGATGGTAGTGGAAATGGAGGAAGGAACAAGCACCTAGTATCCCCAGTTTCTTGGACCAGTAACTACGTGTAGACTATATTCTACTTTTTCTTTTACAGCTGCAATATTGCTTGGAGGAGCATGGTGAGCAATAACTGGGCTTTAAACTTTGTAAATGGAAGTAGGATTTTCTTTTGCCTTCAGTCATAATGCAATGGTATTCTGAGATCTTATGAAAATAACTTTTCACTAGGGACCGTCATTTTGCCCATGTTGGGGTTTTTTTGGTATGCCTTCGAGTCATTTCTGACTTATGGCTATGCTAAGGTGACCTGTCACAGGTTTTACTTGGCAAGATTTCTTCAGAGGGGGCTTGTCATTGCCTTCCTCTAAAGCTAAGAATGTATGATTTGCCTGAGGTCGCCCAGTGGGTTTCCATGGCTGAGTGGGAATTTGAACCATGATCATTCAGAGTCCAACACTCAAACCACTACTCTGCCCTGTCTCTCCATTTTGTCTGTACGGAATTGTTCTTTCCAAAATAATATGAAAGGTTATGGTTGGCATATTACATTTTGCAGATACAATATGTCATAAACAGAAGAGGTGAGAATATCTATCATAATGTTTGATAGAATGCTTATGTTTTAGAATCAACAATCAATTTCAAAAACATATTAATATAAACTTATTAATGTATCTCTTTTTTCATACAGTTTATATATGTGAATCAGTCTTTTGCTCCTTCACCAGACCAGGAGGTTGGAACTCTATATGAGGTGATTGCCAGTTTTTAAATGTTGCTTCTTTTATGCTTTGCATGTTTAGAGATGTAGACCATAGTTAAGTTATTAACTGTATCTGTCCAAGAGTCTGAGACCTGTGCAAAACTTTCTTGAAATAGCTTGCCAATAGGTGGCAGTATTTCATAACAATCCAATTGTTGGTTTCACTGAAGGTGAGTATTTCTTACTCCATTGCTAGCTTAACTTTTTGCTCTTTTCCTTGTTTGTTTATAGTGTTTTGGAAGTGATGGAAAGCTTGTACTTCATTATTGTAAATCGCAAGCCTGGGGATGAATTAAGAGTTACCATTGCTTCAGATGATTGGAAAGTGAATGGGGCTGCAAGGATCTTCAGAGACATTCCCCTGGATAAACTGAAGAAATGTTTAAAGTACTACCAACAGAATTGACTTAATTCTTTTATCGTTTTCTCTGTGTCCATGTAGAAGGTAAATATAAGAACTGTATAGGTTTCTCACTCTGACACTTCACTCAATATGATGACTTGCTTGTGGAGACAATTGTGCATGTGCCATCAGTTCACCTGAACCTACCTATTGTTGTTCTAGCACTTCAGAGATTCTTTTTCTAGAAAAAAGATTTGAAGAGTACATGGATCATAATTTAATCAGGCTGTTTGGAAGATACAGCCTTGCTCTTAGAAGGATACTTATTGTGTATTAGCAGCTGTACAATCTGCATCTGAGAAAAACAGCTACATTTTCCATTTATTCTTGCCTATGTCTTTTTATTTTAAGTACCTGGTATTCTGGTATTCAACTTTCATTTCTATGACACCAAATAGATGTTGGGATGGTATTACTCATCCAGCAGCCTCACATCTCTCATCTTCCCACCTTTTCTCTATACAATAGGGCTAAGGCTTTTGACCTAGAAAAATCTGCATTTGTCTTATCCCTGACATCCACCTTTCTTTGGAACCTTATCCTTGATGTTGTTTACTTCTTTAAACAATATATGTTCATCTCAAAATGTATCTGCTGAGCCACACTGTTTCCTTTTTGAGCTGTCCTGACTTTTATATCCATTTTAAACTTCCATCTTTTTCAACAGGTTTCTTCAAGTAGAGCATATGAGGTTATGTTCCATTGTTCAAATGAATGAATAACTATTAGCAGTCAAAGTGACTGTGTAGAAAGTAACTATGTAGAAACCAAGAATGGGGCCTGAATACCCTAAAGGCCCTAAATCCCATCTGCTCTGGGAAGCTAAGCAGTTAGTACTTGGATGGAAGACTGCCAACAAATCCGAAGTGCTATAGGATATATTTCAGAGGAAGGAATTGGCAAACCACCTTTGAGTATTCCTTGTCCAAGAAAACCCTGTAAAATTCATGGGGTCACCATAAGTCAACAGGCAACTTGAAGGTACAGAGAGAGAGAGAGAGAAACATCAAGGCATCTTGTATTAGCTTTGCTTATCTGTAACCCTGAAACAACAACTATAAGTAGACCATACCAATAATAATTCATAGTTCATGCATTATTCCAAAGGTCAGTCAAAAGTGAAATTACTAACATGATGTTTTCTAAATATAGACTATATTTATTTGCTCATTATTTTGTTTTTGATGTCTTTATTTGTAGAATTTCTGGTTAAATACACAATCTCCTGAACTACCTTTAACAGGAGACTGTAGAAGCTGATAATTATTCAAATATTAGTTTATATAAATTCCTGCATTGCTGATCATGGCTGTTACCACAGACTTACTCATGGCAAATGAGGACATGCTGCCACTGTTTTGAAAGTGTGACTATGAACTGAAGCCAAACAAACTTCCTTCTCATATTGTCATCTACATGCTCCTTACCTGAAAAAGAATAATAACAGTCATGAGGACTAAAATATTATTCATCAATTTGAGGTGACAAAGATGATTGCTCCCATCATACCAACTGCATAGTTCAAACTCATGATGACGATGATATAAAGAAATACAGATGTCTAAATAATTCAGACAATTATAGATGAGAGAGGCTAAAAATAGCAGGTAACAGAATCAAGCAAAATGTCACAAAGTATTGAGCAAGTCTTAAGATAATTTTTATTCAGATAAGATGTTGGGCCAGAGAATGCACAGAACATGGACATCTTTCACTCCTGCTCCTTTTTTGTTTCAATTTGCTTGCTCAACATTGAGTCTGAGAAAAGAGAAGTAGAGACCTTGAAAATTTTCTCTCCAGTTCATGGCATTTTAATAGATCTTGCTGGAATTATTTCTTAGCTGCTGTGAATAATATGAGTAGAAAATGATATCATGCAGAAATCTACTTATGCAACAGAACTTCCTTTCTCTTTCCCTGTGTAGTTCCCCATAAAATCAACACTGGATTTACCTAAAAGAACAGATTTTGAGAGTATGTAAGGATTCTGGGGAGGCCTAGAAAAGCAGAAGCAGACAAGTGAATACTCCCCCCCCCCGCCAAGTTCTATTAACAAGTGGAAAACCACCACCCATGGAAATAAAATGTCTTCTAAGTAAACGGAGCTGTAAATCTGGAGGTATCATTTAAACAAAACAACATCCAGATTTCTCCCTCTATGGTACACAATAGCACACAAATATTGTAGCAAATAATGGTTTAACTTGCTGTTACTAAGAAGTAGCAGTACTGTGAGAGCCAGCATGTTATAGTGGTTTGAGCGTTGACTAGGACTT
The DNA here is from genome assembly GCA_948472985.1 of Iguana delicatissima. Taxonomy (NCBI): domain Eukaryota; kingdom Metazoa; phylum Chordata; class Lepidosauria; order Squamata; family Iguanidae; genus Iguana; species Iguana delicatissima. The sequence continues at coordinate 126,534 of CAOKZL010002853.1, forward strand.
TTGAGAGATCAAGATTCAAATGCTCGCTCAGCTATGCAAATAAGAAATTGCTGAACAAATCTTGACAAGAAAAACTTCTGATGGGTTTGCCTTAGTGTTACTATAGGTTGGATGACTTGAAGACACACAACAGTAGCACCTTTTTCAGAAGTTCCATATTTCAGCTGTATATCAAAGATAGCAAAGGATTTTTTTTTTCTGGATTGGCACTTCTGACCTCAGAACCTTTGTACAGCAATCTGTCCTTTGTGAAAAAAATGAATAGCAAAGGAAGCATCACATAATATCTCCATACTGTATAGATTGTGGCAGAAAAGCAACGTCACCATTAGCAGCTTTTGTAAATACTGTGTGAATATAAGGAAGGAACTGCCTTTGATTGCTTTCTGCTTGTGAAAATGCCTGCATACTGGATCTAACACTTCAAATGTGAGAAAATAAAATTCTGTGATACAGCAAATGGACTGTGCTATAGATGTCATTTGAATAGAAAGTAGGGCTGGTTAAAGACTAAATGAATACTTTATCTTTTTGATGCTCTCTTTGCAACTAACTGATGTTTTAATAAATATATGAATGGTTTTATGTGTATTCTCAGTGATCCTCACAATGACCTTCTGTAGTTAATATTGTGCCTGTTCTACAAGTAGACAATTGTGTGTCACAACAGTTGTGTAATGTAACAATTAGATCATATATACCTAAGAAAAATGCAAAGCAGAGGTATGCAATAGCTAATTTTTTATGTGTGTCCTTGGACAAATCAGAATTAGTTGGCAATCAGAAATTATAATCGGTGGAAAGCTCATTTTTGCTGCTATGCAAAATGAAGTGGCTCTATTTAGAGCCTTGAACTGGGGTCCCAAACCCACCTGACTTGTGAAGTTTGGGTGAAGTAAATAGGATTTTAATGCATTCGAGTCAGGGTCTCTGGCCTGTGCCTGATCGTGTGTCCTCTAAAATGTTTAATACGCTTACTTATGGATCTTTCATCAGTCATTCCTGTCTGCTTTTAATAGAAGCTCATCTAGAACCTATTCTGGTTATCCAACAAACCCATTTTCCTTGCTCTGAAGTTGCTCAGTGCACAGTTAAGTCCCTGCTTGCTTTCATGCTGTGGGGAGAAATTACATCCCTTTGGTGTTCTGTGTATTTCAACAGTCTTGAAAGATTATTCTTCAATATCTTACTGCAAGTGTAGATATGTATGTAAATTGGAAAGCTGTCTCAGGTTCCCCGCAGCTGAGGGCCTTTGGGCACTACACTATTTCAGTGGTATTATTGCACTTTCAACATCCTGTGGTACTCTGGGCTTTGCAGTTTAGGGAAGGGTATTTAGAATTCATAGCCAGAGAGCTCTTGGGCTTTAGTAAACTGGAAACCCCAGAATTCCACAGGATGTTGAAAGTGGAATAATAGCCATTTGCGCACTACACTCTTCCAGCGGGATTATCCCACTTTCAACATCCTATGTAATCCTAGGGTTTGCAGTTTAGGGAGGAACTGCAAACCCCAGGATTCCATAGGATGTTGAAAGTGGAATAGTCAGGCTGTAAGAGTGTAGTGCAGAAATGGCCTGTAAGCGTGTAGCCCAGAAAGGCCCTCGGTCAGCTTTTGCGCCGTGCAAAACAGAATTGAAAAGACTGGGGGAAGCTATTGTGCCAGGGCGAGGCGAGGCGAGGCAAGGACCGCTTCCCAGCCTGTGCTGTCCCGCTGACTTTAGACCAGCCAGGCGCAGAGAAGGGGCCGTTTGTGAGTCCCACAGTTGTGTATTCTTTCCTGCCGCCCCTCTTCGCCTCAGGCTTTTTGTGCTGCAGAACCATAGGAGCGGCTCACTCGGGGCCCCCTAAGACACGGAGCGGGGAAACCGTGAGGAAAAAGCTGAGGCGGGAAACAGGCGCCTTCTCGGCTTGGAAAAGCCGGAGGCTTTGAAAAGAGAGCTTGAAAGGACTGGGCAGCCCGCAGCCTGGAGGGGTGCGCGGTCTTTCGGCCGGCCGGAGAAGCCTATAGATGGCCACAGTCGTTTCGTGGTACCTCCCTTTACCCTCCTTGGCTACTTGGTACGTTCCCGCCCGAACGCCCCAGGGGATAAATAGAGGCAAGCGGCGAGGCGCCGCCGGCTCCGAGGCAAAGGCTTGGACGGTTTTGCCGGAGACGGGAGGCGCTTTTGTCCAGCCTGCAGCCTCCTTCACGCTCCTGGGCGTCGCGGCGAGAGCGCGTTATGGATCCTCTCGTGCAGACGGAGGTGTGCAAAGCGCAGACGCTGGAGGAGCTGATCCACATCCTGCACCAGTTGTTCGCTGGCGATAAAGTTAATGTGGCAGAAGTGCAAACCTTAATGGAATCCTACGACAGCAACCCGGAGGAGTGGAACAAATACGCCCAGTTCGACCACTTCAGGTAAATCCGGTGGGAAGCTCAAGGAGGCTGGTTCCTCTGAACAAGCCGCCTGGCGCGCGGGGTCTTAACAAGCCAATTAGTCGTTTATTGTCAGAGGATAAATGAGAAGCGCGTCCTCTTGTATGAATCTGCGGCCTTTTCCGCACTACACTCTTATAGCGCGATGGGTCCACTTCCAACATCCTCTGGAATCCTGGGGTTTGCAGTTTCGGGAGGGGCCGCTCGGCCCCTCCCGAAACTGCAAACCCCAGGATTCCAGAGGATGTTGAAAGTGGAACCATCGCGCTATAAGAGTGTAGTGCGTAAGCAGCAGTTTAATGCTGAAATTTCTTCCTCGGGTCGCTTCGTTTGTACCTTGTCTGTGACGCTTTCTCAACGCTGCTATTGTGACAAATTTGCTTTCTGTGGATTAGTTGCCTTTTGTCGAGAAAGTGGGTTCTCTTTAGTGATTTGGCTACAGATTGCTGGACGGAGCAGATTTTTTTTTTCATTGTCTCGAGTGAGAGTAAGGCAGCTTGGAGCTGGTGGTAATTTCAAGAAGAGGCTGCTTGCTTAGAGACAGCTGGGACGCTAAATGCCCACACGGCCATTTCCGCACTACGCTCTTATAGCGCGATGATTCCACTTTCAACACCCTATGGAATCTTGGGGCTTGCAAGCCCCTCTCCTGGCTGTACCCGTGTTGCCCACGGTGGTATTCCATAAACTGCAAACCCCAGGATTCCGTAGGATGTTGAAAGTGGAATTATCGCGCTATAGCAGTTCAGTGCGGAAATGGCCTGGAGACTTTGAGCAGCGACGAACCCTCCGAACTGTCCGCGGAGCCTCGTTTTTGTTCCGGCGCCCGGCTAGTTCAAGGCGAGAGAGTCCGAGCCGGCGGCTGCAGAGCCAGTTGTTGCGTCGTAGCAATTTTCGTGGCTTCTGTCCTGCTTTGGCCCCCGAAAACTCTCGTCCGATCCTCTCCCTGCATCAAGTTCGGTGTGAGCCCTCCGTGTTCAGGGTTGATGACTTGGGGTCCTTTCCTGCAGCTAGACAGTTATAGCGCTGTGAATCCGCTTTGACTGCTCCGGCTGTATCCTGCCTAACCGTAGGGCTTGTCGTTTGGTGAAGCGCTCCAGTTCTGTGGCTGAGAATTCTAAATGCTTTCCCCTAAACTGGAAATCCGAGGATTCCGTAGGATGTCGCCAGGGCAGCATTAACTGGAGTCCCAGTGCTATAATTGAAGGTTGTGAAAGGGCCCCAGGTCTATCTTGCAGCAGCACCTCTTTTGTTTTTATTTTGTTTTTTTCCTCCCCAACAGCTCCGCCTTTTACTGTGTTCTGTCCTTTAAGGACTGCTTTTAAAATGCAAGTGAGAGGACAGCCCCTTTGGAAAAATTTGGAAAGATGGCCTAAGGCACTAGGCCAAAGTAGAAATTGCTCTTTTTGTTCTGAAGTGTGGGATTCAAGGGGCTCTAATGAGATGGCTGTAAAGTGTAGTTCTACATTTTGTAGTGTATTAATTAATTTAATGCGTGCATTAATTACCAATACCTGTCAAGCCTTCATTCCTGCTCATAGGTCACACTCCTAACTTGCGCAATTGAACGCATTTCAACAGTTCAGATGTTTTAGTCATTGATAGCTGACTACATGATTAAAACATCTAAATTATTGAAATGCATTCAGTGGTATAGATTATGAATCTGGCTGAAGGACTGACAGGTATCGATCCACTGCGTGACCTTGAGCAAGTCACACACACTCTCAGCCCAGAAAACCCCATGAGATGTTTGCTGTAGGGTTGCCATAAGTCAGAAGTGACTTGAGGGCACACAACAACAAAGCTGCTACATGAGCCAGTGTGTGTAGTGATTTGAGTGGTCAGGAGATCAGGGTTCAAATTCTCCACTTGGCAGTAGAAATCCACTGCATGGCAATTGACCAATTTAGGTGTAATGAACAAACTATATTTACATTGATTAGAGAAAAAGCATTTAGTTTGATTTCTGAAAGACTGGAACCTTTGATTGTCTTTTGGCAGGAAAGTAGGAATGACATGTTAACTGTAGGTTTTGATAATTAATAGGTTCGGTTAAATTAAAAAAGTGCATGAACAGTATATAGCCAGAGAAGTTATCTTACGTAGTAAAATGTATAACCATCATTAGGAAGGTCAGAAGTCAGTGCTCATCTTTTTCCTTTTCTTTGTCTGTTGTTTCTTTTTGCTTTGCTTTTCTTGTTTTTGTTTGTTTTGAAAAGTTTCTAATTATGTGTGTGTGTATTTATATATATAAAACAAAGCCAAATAGATGACCATAGGCAAGTCACACTCTCTCAGCCTCGGGAAGGCAAAGACAACCCCCCTCTAAACAAATCTTGCCAAGAAATCAGGTTGCCCTAAGTTTGAAATGACTTGAAGGCACACAAAACAAGCCACTACATAATTGGAAGCCTCCATCAGTGCAAGAAGATCTGAATTCTCTTTAGGTGCTATATGGGTGCTCTGGATTACATAAGAAGGATTTATATCAGCATGCCTGCCTGTGCAAACTGGCTATGAATATGCCATAAAATCCAGCAGACCAGTCAACGTTGCGACAGGGAGCTTAGAATATTTTTTGCAGCAGCAGCATAAACCCTAGACCACCCAGCAATGCATTTTTATATCTGTAAGCACCCATTTAGCTGATCAGAGGTTTAACTAGGCTTTACCCAAGAGCATGCATTAGAATAACCACTTTACCTACACGGAAGTATGGATAAAAATCTCTCCTGACTTTTTTTTCTTGGAGAACAAATGGAAAGTTTATAAAAACATTACTAACATGTTCACTCACTGTTCTAGCTGTGAATGTGGAGAATGAGCTCAGATGACTAGTAACAACAATAATAATAGTGATAATAGCCTGGCACTGAACTTCTCTTTCATCATTCTGGGAGTCATGCAGGATGCATTCAGATACATCAATGCTAAATTGATGATGAAGACAGGTAACAGACATCAATAACAACAAAAAAGTGGAAGATTAACTGAGAGGACAATAATAATACTGGTTAAGGGTGGGTTCTGATGGACATGTGTGCTATTGTGGCCTTCACTACCTATTGGGCTTAAGCAACTGCAAAATCCTGTAAAAAAAGAAAAAATATTTTATATGAAAATTATATACAGTGCTTTAGATCTGCCTTCCCTAACTGGCTGTGCCCCATTTATACTGACCTATAACTCCCATCATTTCTAACTAACTTGCCCAAATAGCATATTGCTGTGCAAGGTGGAGCCTACCTGAGTTTTACCAGGTGGCTTATACAGGTACATAAGAAAGTGCTGCACGCTGAGTAAGACTGAGATCAGTGTAGTTTATTACTGTTGATATACACTGGCAACAGATCTCAAGGATTCAGGTAAGGGTTTTTCCAGCTCTGCCTGGGACTGAACGTGGGCACTTCTGTATGCTAAGCACGTGCTCTGTCACTAGAGTTGCGAGAGTAAAAACTAGGGAGGGCTGTACAACCTTCAGTAGTTATATAGAAGAGGAGATTTCAGCAAGTGTTGCTTATCATACAACCAGGTAACAAGCAACACCTGCTGCAATGCCTTCATCTACACCAGTGGTTCTCAACCTGTGGGTCCCCAGATGTTTTTGGACTTCAGCTCCCAGAAGCCCTGAGCATTGACCATAGTGGCTGGGGTTTCTGGGAGCTGAAGTCCAAAAACATCTGGGGACCCACAGGTTGAGAACCACTGATCTACACATCCATTGAAGATACAGGAGCCGTCTCCGGTTCCCACTCTGACAACTCTACCTGTCACAGCCCTAGTGCTGCCTTTCTAGGGCTGTTGGTTTGTTTATTCCCCGCTCATGAGCCTGAATTCTGTCAGGCTCCTTAAATGTAACAACAACACTTAATAAAACGGGCACTATTAAACAGAGCAGCCCTTATAAATGACACAGTGTTGCTGTGGGAAATCAATAGTCAGATGCTTTTTCTCTCCTCTTCTGTGCTCCTTTTGAGTTCATGACTTGCAGCTGAGGGAAGAGAACTGCCTATCCTGGGATAATGCCTGCCTCACTTTCCTGCACATGGATGCTCCTCCTTCCCACTTACTGACATCTCCCGGCTTCTCCAAAGTGCCACGCGGCAGCCCAGCACGGGAGGCTGGGAGAGGGCCGGCACCCAGCAACCAATTACAGCTGCCTTTGAGCAACACCTCCAAAGGGATAGGCCAGTGGGAGCTGGCTTCAAGGAAAAGGACTGCTTGAATGACTAGAGGCAGCTCTGGCTTGTTTCTGGGCATCTGCAGAAATCAATTTCAGGCGTGTGGGCTGGCCTGGAGGAAAACACATAATTCAGGGATGGACAGAAAGTAGATTTGGAACTGCTGATAGTTCTTTGGGGCACGCGCAGTAGATAGGACAGGAATTCTGAGAACCAAAGGATGAGCAACAGCTATAACAAATGCCCTCCCCAACCTAAATGAAATTGCTGAAATCAAAAAAGAGTGTGGGGAAAATGAGGTCTTACTTAAAACTACAGTCCCTAGAATGCCTAGCCAGCAACTCACAGCTAAGAAAACAGAGTCAGTGGGGGAATTGTAGCTAACTAGGGAATTCTGGAGGTTGTAGTCCGAAACAATTGCCTGTGAACAAGGGTGAAATATATGTGCAGAAGTGGCCGTTTGTAAGCCCCATTTCTGCTATTGGGAACAAATGGCTAGGGCATGTGTTGAAAGGCACCTTGTTCCTCCATTCTGTCCTCCTCCTATAGTCACTCTGTGACTTGACCTGACTCTACATTCATTCCCAGTAGTTGTTTTGTGTTAGATAATCTTATCACTGGTTAGATAAGAGAAGCAAATGACTGTGTAATAAAAGTCAGATTTTATATTGTTGCAGGAGGCCAGAGAACACAGAGACCACAGAGCAAGAAAAAGAGTAATTTATTACGCGCGGGCTTTTGCCTGGATGTTTCCAAAAGACCAAAATCCCTGAATTCAAGTTTCACAGCTCTTTTATAGACAAAGTTCACAGCATACACGAAGATCACAGGCAAAGATCACAGGCATATCTCGGTCCGCCCCTCCGGGGTCTCAAATACCACATGCTGTTACTAGCTAATTACCCCCACACTCAGACCCCGGAAAGTGCTTATCTACAATCTACAATTACCGCTGCCAGTCACTAAACAAACAACACACTGGCTACGTGATACATTGGATCTCGTGACCTTTTTACCCTTCTTAAATCTTTCTCCGTTCCTCTGACCTAAGCCCCCAGCTCTACTTTATTTCTAATTTATTATTTCTAATTCATACCTATATCAATATTTCAAGATCTCTTGTCAGGTTATTTTGTTTTCTAACAACTGTTGAATCTGTTGCAATGTCTTTTACAGGGCTCCATTGACAAATGAGTGACCCCCCCACCATTTCAGTCCTCTGTTTCTTATTTGGAAAAGACTCTTTACAAATCTCTGATAACAATCTCAGTTTGTAATCTTACCTTCATGTTTGGATTGAGCACTAGTCCAAACCTGTACGCATGCACCTGCTAATATTTTAAAACAGAGATACCACTACCTAATAAAAATAGTTTAGCAGGGTGTGTTTATCGAGCTTAAACTTTTGTTTTATTGCATGTGTTTATGTCTGGGTTTTCTAAAACCTTTCTGAAATTTTATCTCTCATCTTTTATCCAGACATTTCTTGGGGGGATAGTCATGTTCGTTGATCATTCCAAAAATAACACAAATAGTTTGCAACAGCTCAAAAGACTAAAGAATTTATTTGGCACGTGCATTTATGGACTGCAGCACATTTTATCAGATGCTCTTTTTTTTCTTTCGTAGCGCATTCCTAATCTTGGATTGCTGCGTAGTTGTTGCCCTTGGCAGTATCGGGCTGCAGTCCTAGATACACTTGCCTGGAAGTAAGCATTGTTGTACTCAATGGGGCTTATTCTTTGTTGTGCTGTTAGTCTAGTTTGTTCTTGTCTTCAGAAAGCCCTGTAAAGTAGGAGAGATATATATATAAATCAAGACAAGCTCTCTCTCTGTATTTTCCAATACTTTTAAAACAACAGCAGTATTTCAAAATGCTGCCCAATGCAAGGATAGACCATTATACATACATACAGATACACTGTGCATACTGTTGCAGATAATACTAGAATTTTAAAACCTAAAGGAACAAAGGAATCAGTTTGGCATGAGGAGCTGCATTTTGAGAAAATTGACTTTGAAAAGCACTTTGAGCTTCTTGAAACCCATAAAATATCCATGATTTGTGTGTATTAATGTATGCACATATCCAAATGGATATAACATAAAACCAAGTCCCCAGCAATGGGACTGAAGTCATGGTTTTCACCAAATAAAATCACAAGCTTCTTTTTAATAGAACAGTGCTGTAAAATATTACTTATTGACCTTTGGTTTAATCCTGTTAGTCCCTTTAGATCTTTTTTTATAGGGGGAGTTCCCAGGTAGAGATTTGATCAGATAAAATGTAAAATGTGTGGGAATGGATTCTGTCCCCTTCTCAAAGCCCCCCAGCCCTTGGAAACACTTCTGCTAAATGGGTTGAGTATGGGAAGATGGGTGGCCACAAAATCAGGCAGAGACCAACCTGTTCCCCCAAATTTCAGGAAAGCCTTTTCAGGGGTCTGTTTCTAAAAATGTAAGATAGAATATCTTAATATCTGTTTTCTTCTTCTTGATAATGATTTTTTAAAATGAGCATCTGGGTTTTTTTTCTGTTTCAGATACACAAGAAATCTTGTGGATAGAGGAAATGGAAAGTTCAATCTCATGATCTTATGCTGGGGAGAAGGCCATGGCAGGTATGTGGCTATAAACAGATAAACAGATAGTAAAACAGCATAACTAAAACTGTACAATAAGCTGCATGTTTGATTAAATGCCTTATGGAAAGAAAACAATTTAACCCAGTATAGATGGCTGTGTATGTCAGATCATACAAACTCAGCAAAATCTAATGTATTTATAACATTTCCCCACCTTTCCCAAAGAGTAGCATAGCTCAGTGCATGAAACATCTTTAAAAATTTAAATATTAGAAACAAAAATCTCTAAAATGTATTTCAGTAGTTATTAAGTGACCATATTTTGATATTTGTTTGTTTTCTTTTTAATATCACCAATGATCAGTTGATTTTTGTCATCAATAACTTATGCTTTATGCATTTTCTTGAAATGAAAAGATGTCTGTCGGAAGCTCACAAGCAAGACAATGAGTGTAGTATTATTTTCATTGATGTACTGCAGAAACTAATATATGGATGCATGCTTCTTCTGATACTGGACAGAACATATAGCCAAGTGTGTTTCAGCAGTTAAAGGCTACCCTCAAAGAGGGCAGAATGTTGGCCTGTCCTGTTCCGATTTCCTCACAGAGCTGGGACTTTCACCAAGATGTGCAGTACAGAATGTAATAATCTATGCAGTGGGAACCAGTGATTCATAGCGGAACAGTTACTGAAATGAAAGAGGCTATGCGTGTTTGAAGGATTGGTGGAGAGTGTTTGGACATACAGGGTTGCAAGAAAAAAAAGGCTAGAAGATTCCTATACCTTTACTGGCTGTGTAGAAGAGGTAATTTCAGTGGGTGTTGCTTGTCACACAACCAGGTAACAAGCAACACCTGCTAAGATTCCTTATTCTACACAGTCATTAAAGGTACAGGAACTCTCTGGCATTTTTTCTCTGGTAATCCTCCCTTCAAATAGAAGTGGGCATTGGTTGAGGTGAGCTTCTCAAACTCTTTTCTTGCTGTGGTGCCCATATTGTTTCCTGGTCCATGGACTGTCTACTTGGAAACTTTATCTGTTGCTTTAATAGTTAACATTTCTAAAAGTGTTGTTATACTCGCAGGACAATTGGAAGGGTGAGGTGCCTTTCTGATTAACACAAGGACCAGCTCTGTCTGAGAAGGATAGGGGTGTGACTGATATAAAGCTAACCAGCTAACATAAGGCAAATACAGCTTCTGCTTCCCTACAGCAAAACATAGGGGAGATAGTTCGATGTCCATTCAAAATGCAGTGAGTACTCTTTTACAGTACACAACAGTGTATCAGCCAGTTACTGTTGTTGTTTTTGTAGTCTGAGTCAGTAGTACATTCCAAGTGACAGTCTAAAGGGAGTATCCAGCAGCATAGTCAGCCCTGAGGCAAGGGTCAAGGTTTCCAGGAACACGAGTTAGGGATCTGATTGTAGGATGGATTGCTTCTACCAGCTCAAGCAGTTGTGTGCAACAGTTTTCTCTCCTTCCCTGCATATCTGGATCAACAGCCCCTCCCAGCTGTTTGCCTGATTAATACATCTGCTCTGTATAAACATTCTGAGACTTGTGGGCTCTCATTTTTTTATCCACACTGGCTGCGGGAAGTATTGTGTTCATGTCTCTGTGCTGTGGCTGTTTGAGAAGGTTCTGTCTGTGTTTGTTCCTGAGTCCTAGGACTGGGGCATGACACTACACACACACACTCTTCCTAATCCTGCAGTCTGCTGTTGTTATTTCTCTTACTAACTATTGCATTATAATACTCCTCCCCGCTCCCTCCCTCCCTCCCTCCCTCCCTCCCTTTCTTTCTTTGTGTGTTGCCTTCATAGATTATGTATTTGTGGAGGTAAATATTGTTGCTATATGCTAGGTATAGAATCTATATAGAATTTTATTTCTGGCCTCTGAAAAACAGACATCTCAAAGTAGGAAGAATATAAATCCTTTCTGTCAGAAGAACTGCTAATAGAGCCACTTGGTGACTTTCTTCTTTGTGCTCTCTTATAATGGTGACTGGTTTTCCATTGTTCTGGACAGCCAGTGTTTTGACTGAAGGGGCATTGTGCTTCCCCTGCCTCTATGGCAGCATCTGCAAAGTGATAAAGAGTTCCTCTTCACCTCACTTTTTATGATACGTAGTGATTTGAGACCTATCCTTATCTCCTCTAAGGCCATTTCCACACTAAACTGTTATAGCTCTATGATTCCTCTTTCAACACCCTATGGAATCCTGGGGTTTGCAGTTTAGGGAGGGGCTGGCCGGCCCCTCCCTAAACTTCAACTCAGGATTCCACAGGATGTTGAAAGTGGAATAATAGCATTCTCAGCAGCTCTACAGAATGTATCAGTGATTTTTGTCTTCAGTAAGCCTCTCTGGTGCAGCTGGAGAAGTGGAGAAATCCTGAAATGACTGGAGCCGTTTGAGAGAAAATGTGCATATATTGCATGAGGCAGTAGTGCAGCTGACACAGATAATTACTGTATCTTTCTGTAACATGATGCTTAAAGGCTCTCTACAAGTGACAGCAGCATCTTTGGCTGGTTAGTTCTTAAGCTGATGTAAAACAAGATAAACTTGTTCCTTTATTTTGAGATATATAATTTACTTGGTATTCAGTGACCAATTTGAGTCTTGGGTCTAAATTCCACAACCTCCGAATATCCCAATTTGGCAGGAATAGTCCCAATCAATATTCTGTCAATTCACTTTTTCAGCTGCTTTTAAAACGTCCCAGATTCTTTCTCCTTCTATTTTCTCTCTTTGGCCTCATCCTGAATTGTTGCAAACTGAGTTCAAAGTGCAAAAAGAGTTTGCACTCCACTAACTCATAGTGAGGGGGAGAAGACGGAGTGTTTAGAGTTTTGTCCTTCTCAGTAGGTTCAAGCAAAAGCAAATTGCTGCAGCCTCTCCTTGCTTGTGGGTTCTTCCTCCTTAATAGCTTTTGCCATCTCAGACAGACTCTGATGCTGTTTGGCCACACATATCCCAGCTTTCATTGTTAAATGTTGGGAGGGGGTATGCCCCAATGTCTTTGGCTCTGACTGGTGGGAAGAACTGGAAGATACAATTAAGGTAATTAATTTTCTACCAGTGAAAAGATTCATGCTCAGTTAGTTTTCATGTCTGTTGTGCCTTTAGTGATACAAAGCTGTATGGATTATGCATTGTATCACTGACTGTTTGTGTGATTTTACTAAAAATAGATCACTTTCAATGTGTTTGTAATATATAAATAAATAATTTTGTGTATTTATTTCCTGACTCACTTGGTTTGTTACTTACCAGTTTTGTGAATCAGGTCTTACATTCCTTCTTTTTCTTTTCTCTTCTCTTCTTTTCTTGTTGTTCTCTGAATTGTCAGGACAGAAAAATCAATGGCTCATTCTCATGGTAGTTTAATGTTACACTCAAACCTGGATATTGGCTATTTAAATTCCCTTTCTCTTTTCTTGCTTTGTAACTTAGGTAGGCACTTGCTTATAGAATAATAACAAAGAGGCTGAGTTTACAGTTCATAAACCATGAATCCTATCCACCTGAAGCTTAGAATGGATGCTTAGTGGTTGCTGCAGGTGTGCCTCTCGGGATCATTTTGTTTTCTAAAACAGATTGATGAATTTTAGTTAATCATTGTATGTCTGAAGCCAGAAATACTAACTATAGATACTAGGTTTTCCTAATCTACACTACAGACAAGGTTAGCCTGGGAGAATCATTTCTTCATAGGGTTTTTGGAGAACTCTAGATTCTGCTTCGTTTTCTAGGGCCCGGATTTCTTCAGACAATTCAGAAAGAGACAGAACATTCCTGAAGGAAAAGGGAAATAATGTTGAGAGGGTGAGAAAAATAGTGAGAGAGCAGAATGTACATGAGAGAGAGGACAAGGCAGGCACCTAAGAGGTTTCTAATCTAAGCAAACCTAGTATTTCTGCTGGTTATAAATAAAAGACCACTATCTGTTTAATTTGTTGCACAAATAGGACCAAACAGCCAAGCAATCAGATGAATCTGAATGGAGAGGTGACCAGAGGCATTACTTTCTAACTTTAAAACACTGATATGTCTATTTTCCACTGAAGCTATGAACAAACTGCATTTTTAATCTATACCTTTTAATTTGTATCTAAAATGTGAAATAAATTTATGTGAGTGTACTGTCTTCTTCTTACAGGCTTAGAAGACAAAGCCAAACACATTTTAAGAAATACAGCATCAGTCACTTTACACAGAACGTAAGCACAGTAGAAATCAGTACAGGAATTTGCAGGCAGAGCCCACAGCACTGACTATAACAGGATGCAACACATTCATGTGTGTAGAGGTCATGGTAACAGAAGGCCCACTGTATGTATCTGACAGATTCAATCAGTATTCCAGAACAGCAGCAGTTGGTGGGTTCTAAGGCCATTTCCGCACTAGCCTGTTATAGCACGATGATTCCACTTTCAACATCCTCTGGAATCCTGGGGTTTGCAGTTTCAGGAGGGGCCAACCGGCCCCTCCTGAAACTGCAAACCCCAGGATTCCAGAGGATGTTGAAAGTGGAATCATCGTGCTATAACAGGCTAGTGCGGAAATGGCCTAAGCCAGTGGGGCACTGTGTCAGCACCAGGTTTCAGTCCTGGTTTTAAAGGAACTGTCCAATCTGCTGAATCCTAACTTATTTTGGAGATAGGTTTTAGCACTTTGGATAGTTCCTTTAAAGTTTGAACTAAAACCTGGAAAGGATTCACCATCCCATGGACATTGAAGCTACCAGCTGCCAATTTTCCTGACACCCACAAGGAATTCAAAATTCTAGTTCATGAATGTTATGAACCAGTAATACAACACTAACAGCAGCAGCATTCCCATTCCTGTTAACATAATTTACTGCTACCTTTTCTTTGAAGCACTGTTTTCTGCTTGGTTTTCAGTACACTGATAAAAAAGTTTGATCAAAATGATACAGCCCATGTTTGTCTTCAGGCAGATACTTTTCGTGCTTATGACATTATGTTGATACTCATTGAATTTCATGGGCATGTGATAGAACATCATTTTATTATGCAGTACATTTGTAGTCTCTCCACCCTTCTGACTTCCTGTATTTTTGTGTATTTCCATATACAGCAGCATCCATGATCACACAGATGCACACTGCTTCATGAAAATTCTTCAAGGAAATCTAAAAGAAACATTATTTGGCTGGCCTGACAAAAAGGGGGTTGGAGAGATGCAGAAGAAATCAGAAAGGGTTTTGAAGGAAAATCAGTGTGCCTACATTAATGGTAAGTCCTTTTGCTTTGGCAAGCCAGAAATATCAAAATTAATTTTGCATAGAAGTTCTAATTCTTTTCACCCTGTTGCATTAAAAAAAATGAAGCTAAAGTATTTGAAGTGGGGGTTTTTTAAAGCTATGTGGGGACATTTCTATAAGTTGTGAATTTAGTCCTATTTGACCTTCCTACATATTTAAAGACCCAATTGCTTCTTTGTTTTGATTAGGACATCATGATTAGGACAATTAACTATAAGCAGGGCTAGTATCAAAAACTGGCATGATTGGGTACCAGCCAAGGGCTCAGAGGGTCAGAAGGGCCCATTGTTGCTTCTCTTGCTATTGGGACTACCTTCTCAAGAACTGCAGCACTATTTGCTGCCATCTGTATATTTCCTTCCTCTGTGTTCTGTCTGGCAGTGTTTATTATGAGAGCTTCACTGATACTGGGCTATTTTCCATTGTAAGCGGCCACCATGTCAAATGCCTCCAGAAACAGTACCTGCTATCAAGTGTTGCACCTTGGGGAATCAAGCCTGACAGCCAACCAAGTACTGCAGAACAGGGACGTGTATTGACTTGGTTTCTGCAATAAGTGCTACTGCCTGCTTATCCTAGATAAAACATCTGCAGGAGCAGTGGGTGAAATGAATGTCTTGTGTGGCCACAACAAGCAGGAGTTTGCTGTGAAGTGGCAGCAACACACCAAATCACCAGTCAGGACTCCAATTTGGAACCAGGCAGAATCATGCCAAGAGCCCATTTCTGATGGTGTTACTCTGGTCTACCCATTTGTGACATTAGAAAGTATAATACAAATACATCCCCATCTTTCCTATTCCATGTAAGCAATGAAAACTTCATCATTCTGTATATACTTGCTTAGAAATTAGACCACATGCAAGCGCACCTTTTACCATTATGTTTTAACTTGACACAGCTCAAGGGAGGCATCCAGGTAGAAATTCAAGAAGTGCAGCTTTCCCCAAACACTTGAAATGCACAGCTAACTAATTTTTGCCTGATACATCCAGAAAAGGATCAACATTTTCCCGAAATTCTGTTTGCTAATAAATGTTTAGACAGAAAACCAACAGCCTTATTAGCCACCTGTATTTACTCCATTGGGAACAGTTGCTCTCTGTTATATAACTGGTGGGTCAAAAAAAAGTTGCAATTATGAAAACCCATAATGAGGAGGAAACACTAACATCCCACACTTGGAACACCAAGCTATTCAAGCTGAGATTTTTCCATCTGACTCTTTGAATGCTTATCTGTGGCCTTATTTTGTCTCTCCTCCTTCTCACAATATCCTTTCAGTTGTGTTACAAGCAAGCATTTTCAGAATACAGGCACTGTTTCCTGGCACAGCTGTCAGCAGCGCTTGCTAAGACCTGTATATGCTTCAGAATCATTGTATGAAGTGTTTTGCTTTCAGTCATCATAGAGTAAAGCAGGGATTTAATATCTCATAACATTGAGATAGAGCCAGCATGGTGTAGTGGTTTGAGCATTGGAGTATAACCATGGAGTTTGATTGCCTGCTTATCGATAGAAATCCACGTGGTGACCTTGGAAACATCAGACACTCTCAGCCCCAGAAAAAACATGCGATAAGTTTGCCTTAAGAGTTGCCATAATTCAGAAATGACTTGAAAGCAAACAATAAACACTGAATAACACGTGAGATTTTCAGCAATCCATAACGAGACAGACATTTGCATTTGAGGACAGAGTCTAAACTGACATGAAAAAAAGAAAGTGAAGACATATTAGTAAGCAAAATTGTTAACAAAGCAGGGGTGTTTGCCAGTGGAAGAACTTTCAGCCTTTGCCTCTCAATCAATTTTCATCTATTTCTTTTTAATCATGGTCAGTTTATAGTGTTACCACCTTAATACTCCAGACTAACTTTTAGGTTGCTAGAAGAAATTATTCTGAATTTTATAGTGGTTATGCTGTTCAGTCTTTCTAATTGTTCCTCTGCATCAGCTGCATAGGTCTGCTGTGCTTGCATAATGTCACAGTGGCACTTAAAGTGCCCTTAGGTGAAGTTGGTTGAGTGTTCTTCAGTTGCAGTGGAATCTTGTTCATCAGTTGAGGAAAATATTATCTGTGTATTTCCCTGAGGAAATTGCTGAGAGTTCAATACTTGGCAAACAGCTGTCACCAAGAAGTAGAGCCTCTGCCCTGTTTTTATGCCTAGGCATCTTAATTTGGAAAAGCGTCAAAAAGAAAATGTGTGCACACACATGAATTTGAACCACACACTGGTAATTGCCTATCTGCACTATGGAAGTCATCTCTCAGCTTCAGAGAAAAATAATGGCACTTTATAACTCTCAACAAAAGAGTTGGTAGAAAATTATGTTCCTGAAGTGCAATTCTTTAATTTTTTGAGGGGGGGGAGCCATGGGGCCTGCAACACAAGTTCTGTGTTACCCACACTTGTCTAGTGTGATGGATTGTCTGTGGGCCTGCCTTCAAAGACAGTCCTGAGTCTGGAATGTTTTACAATAGGCTTGCAAGATAGTCAACAGGAAGTTTAATCTGTTTTATGTCCATATTTTATCAGTTTCATGGATCCTTAATTGAATTTCAGTCCTCATTTAAAATTCTAGGTTTAGCCCTCAAGGCCTTTAATGCTGCTGTACCAGCCTGGAAAGCTTTCAGATGTATTAGATTATAATGCTCATCATCCCCACCTAGCAGCCAGGTTAGGGAAGGATGCCTTATTACCTTGGAAACAGGTTACATAAGAGATAGTCTCCATAGGTATGTGTGTGTGTGTGTGTGTAGATAGATAGATAGATATGTACACATACACACACACACATACATATAGAGTCCTCCTTTCACATTTGTGGGTCTGACCTTTGCAAATTTGATCATTCATAAGGCACCCACTTACCTTCCCCCTATTCTCCCATTCCCATTCCCATTCCCTTACTTATTGCCCAAGCATACATACCTTCCTTCCAGAAAGGACAAAGGCCTTCTTCATGCCTGGCGCTGCCTCCTCCCATTTGCTTGCCTTTTGCCCAGGGACATGAAGGGAAGGCACAAGTGCCTGGGCAAAATGCAAGGAAATGGGAGGGGGAGAATGGAGAATGCTCATGCTTCCTGTGCCCATGGGGCTTCCCCCCACCCCATTTCCTTGACTTTTGCCTGAGTGTGGAGAAGGAAGGCACATGTGCCCAGGCAAAAAGCAAGGGAATGGAAGGGGGAATGGAAATGAGAGGGGGACTGCTTACTTGGGCGGGGTAGGATATTTACAGGGTTGTTTTTTTTTACTTTTGCAAGGGTTCTGAGCCCCAAACCTTTGCAAAAGTGGAGAGGCAATTGTAAACTTACTCACTCTTTAGGACTGAAGCATGTAGCTTCTAGGGAACCTTTCCTGGAGGTGGCAGCCTGGCTGTGGAATGCCTTCAACAAAGGGTGCCTGCTGCCATCTTTGTGCTTTTCCAGTGGATGTCTTTTCACTCATCCAGCCATGTTTTTTTAAATAGTATTTTAAAATTTGGGCTTCAAGTCGAAAGGGGGGGCAGGGAATTATAGTGAAATCACCCTCCTGTAGGAACATAGGGGCTTTTTCATAATAATTTTAAGCGGGGCTAGGGGGTCCCTGAGGCTGGGTGTACTTACAATTCCCCTGGTCTACCTGGATTTCTTTTTATGCATATTAAACTAAATCTAGACTGAAATTGTTGTTTTAGAATTTTTTGCAGTTATGCAAGCTTTGTGCATAATCTGTGCTGTTGTATCTTATATTGCATAGACACCATTGGCTTGCATCGAGTGGAGAATCCAAGCCATACTGAAACAGCTGTTAGTCTCCACCTGTACGTCCCACCTTTTGAATCCTGCTATGCCTTTGACCAAAGAACTGGACACAAGCAGAAAGTGAAAATGACATTCTATAGCCAACTTGGAGAAAGGACTCCATATGTAAGTGCAAGGATTTGTTATGTCAGGATATTTATTATTTATTTATTAAAATGTTTTTATTGAATCCTGCTATTAAAATTTAAAATCAATAAACAGGTCATCCAAGTTAAATGATTAAAAAGGCTAAAAGAGCTATGCACATACCTCTTAAAAGTAAATTAGGTCCCAAAACATTTAATAAAAAAGGTATATCTTGACCTGGTGCCAAGAAGAAACCAATGCTGGTTCCAGGGGAAGGCATTCCACAAGTGGGGTACCACAGCTGAGAAGACTGCACACTAGTGATGGTGTATGTTTCTTGTTCCTTTGGTGTTTAAAGTGAGCAGGCTAAGGCTTCAAACCTGCATCACACTAGCATCCAAGCCATGCCACTACAGCATTTTCTCCTCCCCTCCATATAGCCCTCCAGACCATCAGAAACTTGCTTCTGAGAGTTTTCCAGCCCTTCAGAGGAGGTTTTGAGGGCGCATGAGTTATGCAGTAGCTGTAGAGGAGAGGGGGTAAACAGCCCTCCTCCCGTTGTGATGACAGAAGCAGTTTCATCAGCAAAACAACTCCGTCAGGTCCTGGCCTACGATTTGATCCAGCAACCTCCTCCCTCACTGCACCACTTCAGTTTGCGCTTCGCAGTTTGCAGCGTGGTGTAATGGTCCGAGCATTTGACTGTGACTCAGGATTCAAGGATTGGATTCAGTGCTCGGTCATGGAAACCCACCGGGTGACCTTGGGGGTGTCACACTCTCTCAGCCCCAGGAGACCTTGTGATAGGTTTGCCTTAGGGTCGTCATAAGTTGGAAACAGCTCAGAGACACACAACAACAACAAATATGAAAACAATGGAGAGTAAAAATAGATTTAACATTGAAAGTAAGCCTGGTAACAAAACAGGGCTGAGCAAAGCATGGCCTATGAGTGGCATGTGGTCCCATGAGGAGGTTCCCACTCTTAATTTGTTTGGTCATTGTTTTTATTGGGTTTTTTTTTCACCAGAGAAGTCTCTTGTGACCTATAGATGGTATAGGGCAGTGGTTCTCAACCTGTGGGTCCCCAGATGTTTCTAGACTTCAGCTCCCAGAAGCCCTGAGCATTGACCATAGTGGCTGAGGCTTCTGGGAGCTGAAGTCCACAAACATCTGGGGACCCACAGGTTGAGAACCACTGGTATTTTTCCCCAATCTGTATCAGCCAAGAGTTGTTTTTTTTTTTCAGAACCAGTAGCAACCTGCAGTCATTTCCTGATCTTGGCTGGGGGTGAAAAGAAGCATCCTTTTCATTTTTAAACAGCTCAGGCATGGGAATGTGGTGAAACTGTCCCATTTATGAGGGACCTTTTCCACTTTTTTTAAAATGTTGAGGTGTTGGCATGGGGCAAGCTGCAGCCTCTGAACTTCAGGAAGTTCCTTGTCTCTATATTACAAAGTCTCTAGAATCCATAACAGCAATGATGTTGTTTTCCTGGGGCTCCACCTGTGGAAAAAAATTTGAAATGTGTAGTTCTCTGTTGTCAGTTTTTTACCTCTTGATATTAATGAATCTGCAGTGCCTCTACTGTATTAAAACAATTAAATCAAATTAAAACCAAAAGTATATTCTGGGAATTTTAAACAGCTTTGCAAAACAAACCCCCTTAAAATTGGGGTATTCTATACTTTATGGTCCCATTTGAGTAATTAGCAACTATTTCATGATGCTATCTGAGTATTAAGATCATCAGAGGACACCAAAGTTAGAAAGAAACTTGGAAGCAATCTCATCTTACCCTAACCCTGCTAAATGCAGAATCTTCAGTGCAGAATACAATCATACCATCCCTGATAGGTGGCTGTCAGGATCTGCTTAAATACCTCAAGTGGAGGAAAGTTCACCGCTACTTGAGGGATTTTGTTCTGTTTTTGCCTTTGAGGGAATTTGCTCCTTGCACTGCTAAGCACAAATCTGCTTCCATGCAGTTTGCACTCATTCCTGCTAGTCCGTACTCTTCTTTAGAGGTCCTTCTATGCGTCCCTAAGCCTTTTGAAGTGAATAATGGTAAACTATGACAAAGGCTTTAATTTGCTTACTTAGATTTTTTTTATAGAGCCTTTTGTAGATTCTTTGGATCTGTAGTCTTTTATTCAGAGTGCTGAAATTCCTGGCTGTTTTGCCGTAATTTTTTATTCTGCAATATTGAGTAAATTCAAGTCATCACTCCATCCTGCCTATGTATGAAAAAGACTTGGAGTGCATGATCAACCATGACAAAATTGAAAATCATCTTCTTGTCATTTTCTTACTCATATGATCTGTTTAGATTTTGTTCTACAGTGGTATTGGAAATAATTGAAACCTCCTGACAGTAACTGCACTCTCTTTTCTCTAGACAACAGCAGTTTCACAAGAGAATAACTGAGGAGAGCCCAAGACTGCAGATTTGTATTTTTTTGAGCAGAAGAAGGATTGTATGGTTGGACCAAGTGGACCAAGTTATGTCTGAATAATTTTTTACCTAGGACTACAGTAGGAAAGCTCCACGATCATGTAGTTTCCTTTTATTTCTTGAACACTAAAGGGGGTAATGTCATGGTCAGCTGCA
Organism: Iguana delicatissima; assembly: GCA_948472985.1. Lineage (NCBI taxonomy): Eukaryota > Metazoa > Chordata > Lepidosauria > Squamata > Iguanidae > Iguana > Iguana delicatissima. Next base: position 147,504 of record CAOKZL010002853.1, read on the forward strand.
GAATGGACATAACCATATAATCAGAGTTCTTTTGGCACCCCTTCTCAATTCTACATTTGAGACTATGTACACACAAGTTCAGCCTTTGGGCTTTTACGTATGATTTTATTCTTAGCAGCCCCAGATGTATGAATCTATGCCAGTTTAGTAATATAAACTGTTAGGCTCTGATCAACATCAACTTGTATTCATCAAGATCATGGATGGGCAACCTATGGCCCTCCAGATGTTGTTGGATTACAACTCCCATCAGCTCTAACCAGAATATCCAATGGTAAAGAACAGTGGGAATTGCAGTCCACCATTATTCTTCATGTTGCCTACTCCAGCCTAGAGTGTGAGTTGTACTCGAAAACTTCGTTTTAGTATGTGTTTGATGATCTGTTGGAACTTGTAAATCACCTGTGTATTTTAAAATCTCATATTATGGTCTGGGGTATTTTTAAAAGGGGAGCAGAAATGAATGTCTTATACAATGTTGTTTTTGTTCTGAAGAAAACAGTCTGTAAAAATTGTCAGTGATGTTCAGTGGGATCAGCATCTTGTTTTTAATGTGAGCTGGGTTTTTAAAACCCACTCAACAACCTAATTAAACCTGAATTTTGGGCACAAATTTCAAAACTGGGTATTCTCTTTACTGCCTGTCCAGTTTAGTGCAAGTGATAAAGTCTGCAGACAGGATGTGTCTTGCTACTGTTAACGTTTTCCATAGAACTGGCCAATAAGGAGGAGACAGAAATAAAAACAGTGAATTTTGATATGCAGTAAAACTGGAAAGCTGTCCCCAAATTCCAGTGGACAAGAATACGACAGTTTCACAACAAGTAAAAACTGGGAAAATAATAATTGATAAATAGTTCTTTATCTGCATTTGTTAAGATTTATATTTATATTTGACCCTACACATTTTTCTTTGGCCCCACCCCATGCCCTTCTTCCTATGCACTATTAGAATGCAACTCATATTTTTTTTCCTTTTAATTGTAGTATCAGTTGTCTCAACTGGAGATGCAAAGCCCTGAAAGCTAGCCATAAAAGCCAGCTCTGCTATTTGGCAGAGTAAAGCACCTACCTCAGTCAGGCAACAGATTCTGGATATCATGAAAGGGTAGCAAATGGTTACTTTACTGCTATAATTATGTTAGTACTGGTAGAGATGGGGAGAAGTGATTGTGAGGTTTCTGCTTATAAATAACTTACATAATTTAGGGTACTCTGGTATACAGCTTGCCTGGGTGACTGGGGGTTTGATTGTTGCTCTGCTGAATTTAAACCCCTCAGCTGAAAACTTTGTTGGACCAACCCCAGCTAACCAAATAGGATGCTATTAAATAACCCCATCACTGCTATTGTGCCCCAGATAGCAGATCTTGAATGAATGTGTAAGGAGTATGTGCCATACATTTTCTTTGTTGAAGATGGCGCCAAAGCACAGATGAGGAAACTATGGCCTGTACTTCATAGGTTCCCCAGGGGCTTTTCAAGTCTCACCAGACCCAAGTAAAGCCATTGCACCCTCTCCCAAAATGGGGGAAGGGTTGCTCAAATCAATAAATCACCATCTCTGGAAAAGAGTCTAGTTTCCCACCCCAGTGCTTGAAAGAACAAGTGCCTTTAATGTACTTTTTATCTGATCTTCTCCATTATCTCATTTTCATTCCTTGAAGATAAAAACAACCAGTCCCCAACAGTACTTGTTTGTCATCATCTCTAAAAAAGAGTCAAAGCATGGGATGTATATCTAAAGTGGCAAAGAGCATTCTTTGTAGCATCTTCCCCCTCCCCCAAAAGGGTAAGAGATGATAGTCATATCCTCTACTCTTGGTTAATCCTTATTGTGTCATTTCCGTAAAGAAAGATACAGAGTGCTTGAGATCAATGCCATTTTCCTGTTTCCTCAGAATATAGTGGTTTTTACTATGTATGTGAGCTAATAGAGCATCCTCTGAAATAATATTGTTTCTGACTTCATTCTAAACTATGGGTCTCTGACATCAGTTACAAAGTCCCATGACATCATTACAGAACAGGTTGAGTACACTGCTTACAGGAAATAGAAACTAGATTGGCTTTGGGAACCTTGCAGCTGAGAGGCAGTGCTCACTCATGGAACTCACTGGGATGTGGGGAGGAGGAAAGTAGGGTAGCCAGATGTCAGGGCCTGGCCCTGAGTCTCCATTTCTCATAGGTCATCTCCAGGTGAAAGGCAAGAGTCCAAATTCCTCAGTTTTGGTGGGTCCAGTTCCAGGCACGTACAAAGTGTTGTATGCAGGTCTCCAGATCAGCTAACAAAGTAGAAGCTTGCTACATTTTGCAAGGATTAATTTATGTCTTGTTGCAACTTGCAAAACCCCCGCATGAGATGTAGTTCCTACTTCCTTTGCAGTTGTTTTAGTGCCAGCACTCGCCTTCCTCTCTGCTCTGGATGCACCTTCTAACTAAAAATAAGTAGGCTCAGTCACACGTTCCTTATCTGTAAGTAGGTGAGAAGGAACAAAAACCTTATTTCATGATTTGGAAACAGCCCCTTAGTGAAGATTACTGTCTTAATTTTCAAACAGGAAAATATATCCTCTCTGTGGGTTTGAATGACAAACACTGTGAGCAACTGTGGTTGTTACTTAATGCATAATGCTTCGTGATATCACTGGGGGCTGTTCCTAGGTCTCACATTTTGGCCTCAGGAACTGAGACAATCTTTAAATGGTAACACTAGAGTGAGAGGCATCTCTGTTGTTTTCAGCTCATGGGAGGAGAGGCAGGATATAACATAACCGAGAAAGAAAAACTGTGGAGAGAAAACTGCCCTAGAAGGAACAAAAGATTGTGTGTCTTGAAGAAGATAAGCCCTCTGCCAATTATTGGCAAGCAATAATTCCTAGATAAGATGAAAAGCCTAGCATGTGTCAGACTCTCTGATTATTTCCCCAGCTGTCAGCACATTGCATGTGAAGAGTTAGTTATTCCCAGGCAAGTTGTGTGGTATTTTACCTTATTGGAGAGACCGTCCTAGGGCTAGGAAAAGCCCAGCATTACCTTTGGTAGATCTATCCTATGCTGCCATGGAACTGCCTTTTTTTTTTTTGTATGGGGGTGGTGATGGAAAAGGAGAAAAATGTGGATTTCTTACGTCTGTAACTTTCCACTAGGTACAACTGGTGGAGATTACCAAGATGGTGACTTCTCTACTCTCTGCAATGTTTGACTGGTGCTTGTTTGCTTTCCTCTAACCTGTTTCCATTCTCTGAGGAATGGCATGTGTCCAGCTGAGGAATGATTTTTATGCCCTTAGTCAGCAGATACAAAATGCATAAGAAGATACTCTTAACATCAAACACTTGTTCCTCACCTCTGCTTACCTCTTTTGTCCTTGGCATTGGATTGGAGAAACAGGATTACCCTGCCTGAAGCCCAGTGAAGTGTATTTCCTCCCCTTAATACTAAAAGCTTCATCCAGAACAACATGGATACATGGTGTACACACTGTTCTTTTGTTCACTCTTTTAAGTTATTTTTGTGCCTCTCCCGAAGCCTGGGAGAAAGTTGTTTATTCTGCCAGGGTGTAACCTTTCCAAGGTTAAAACATGCCGTCTGGTTATGATTACTCTCTGGCATGTGAGTTCTTTTTTTTTTTATTGCTTGTTTTTCCATCCAGTGTTCTAAATTCAGTGACATTTCTTGAATGTCCCTGTTTGGAAGGTTTTAAATTATTATCAAGACATTTCTTTGTTTAAATGAAATGGAAAGTTGAAAATTAGGACTCATGGTGTCACTCTTTGGAGGGGGGATCAAGACCCTAAAGCAGTGGTTCTCAACCTGTGGGTCCCCAGATGTTCGTGGACTTCAGCTCCCAGAAGCCCCAGCCACTATGGTCAATGCTCAGGGCTTCTGGGAGCTGAAGTCCACGAACATCTGGGGACCCACAGGTTGAGAACCACTGCCCTAAAGCAAAAGTGGGCAGTTACTAGGGTTCTTGATGTTGGACTGCAATTCCCATCAATCTGAGGCAGCATAGTGATCAGGGATGATGCGAGGCAACCCCAAAACATCTGACAGACTACAATCTCGTACCTACCCAACCCTGAAGTGTTAGTATTTTGAAAGTCAAAGTAGGATACAATCCTCAGTCTCTGTGTTGCAGAGGATGGCCATTACAGTGAGTACAATCATTCACGACATTGTTTCAGAAACAAAAAGCCCTTTGAGATAACATAGAACAGATATACTGGCAGAAGGTGTTTAATTGCACTGCCAGAATAACAGGTCACAAAAGATGTCACTGTGTCACTGCCTAACATGTCACCCACTAGGCAAGTTTATGATGGGATTGCAAACAGGGGTATGAACTTTAGCAGTGACTTTTGTGAATATGTATGGGTTTGACAAGAATGGGAATCCACCAGTGTGTAGAGGGTCACAGGAACAGCTTGGAAATGTCTCATATTTGGACTATAACTCCAAGAGCTTCCGATGGGCTGTAATGTCTCGAACTCCACTTTGGACACGCTTTCTGGGAGAATTTGGGAGTTGCAGCCCTCGAAACTAACTTTCCCCAGTTCTGGCCAACAGTTCCCTGCCATTGTTTTAAAGTGGCAAGCAGAGAAACCTCTGGGCCACCCCGATTTGTGGATTTACCAATATATTATAGTTGTGTACCTATTACTCCCATCTGCTTTGCAATGCTTTGTTTCTTCAGACAACAGTTTTAATATTCTCTTATCAACAAGATAATCTTTACAAGAACTGACCGACTACATTAATGCTATGCACTTTGCTAGACTGAAAATGCTTTTCAAATAAAATGTGTTTTAGAAAGGTAAATGATTCTAAATTACAGCCTGAAGAAGATTTATATCTTAATGTCTAGAAGTACAGTCCTGCTAAATTAAGTAGTCCCAAAATTCACTGAATTTAATGTTGGAATTAAACACATGCATATGTCTGGTTTCAAAGAGACTTAAAAATACTGAGTTGTTATTTGATTTTATTATCAATAAGAATTAAAAATGTTACCTAGTTTTCTTGCCTTAATTTTTTGCAAAGATAAAGAGACTGAAAGAGAGACAGAGGACATCTTGACTTCCTTACTTGGAAAAGGATTGCTTTTTTTTTTTTATGTAGATGGATATGTAGCTAACACAGAAGTGCAAAAGTGTTCTGAAAAGATTAGATACAACATAATGTAATCCTGGAGTATGAGATGTTCTAGAAATAAATTGTTTCCAACAAACAGTTTTTTCCTAAAGAATGAACGGAAATGTGAGGTAATCATGTCAGTCAGTTTATAGAATTAGCACATGCACTCATTTTGCCACAATGTGGCACTAAATGGAGAGAAAATAATACATTTCTTATTGACTTCTGGCAATTTACATAACATTGCTCTTGGGTGTATAGTGGGTACATAGGATATATGCCCTTACAAATTGGTAAAAATCTGATCAAAAGCCATGCATCTCAAATTTTTGAGGAAGTGAGAAAAGATTAATCATTCAGATGATGATCAAATAGATTTCTAAATTTTGTAGATTCACTGTTGAGTTAAAAACAACCAACAACAACAATGTTATGCACTCTTAACCAATCTAATAGGAAACTTGGTGGGATTTTTAATACTGGTTTATCTAATTTAGCCAGGTTTTGCATATTTCCTTTTACACATAGCTTTTGAGGGTGGAATGGTGAAAAATGCAGACAAAGAAGCAAACATTTTCTCATGTTTCTCTGGAGAGAAATAGAGCCAGAATGTTTCATCAGCTTTCTTTTCAGAATCTATGTACTTGATCATGAGTGTTTGCAAAAGAATTTGGTAACTTGATAAAGGGTAAAGCAATGCACTTAGCTGGAGCTACATCTGACAGCAGTATTAATCTGCAAATATGTGTTTTGTATCTGTGTGCTAGGTTTGCTTATTGGCTAAGAGAGAACATCGGATCTCACTTGCTGGTATATGTTGTCCTGTCACACATTACCTTTCATTTGAGGGAAGAGTTTGAACAACAGTGTGCCAAACCTAAGAGCCTAGACAGTCACAACCCAACAAGACTTTACTTGTTCAGTTGCAGAGGGAACCCACTGCCAACTTGAATACATCTTATCCTTAGTATTGTCAGGCCAAATAAATGTTTGCACACTTCTTCCTTGCAACAGAGGTGGAGATAGAATGATATGTGTGGCCAAACAACATCAGAGTGGCAACTATGACAAAAGTTATTCATGAAGAAGACGACACAGGTTGGAAACAGCTGCAGCAACTTGCTTTTGATGGAGCCTTTGTGAAGGGCAAGTTTCTGCCCCTCCTCTTCTCACCTCACTCCTGAGTTTATCAGTGCAAAATATTTTTGCACTCCAGGCTCAGTTTGCACCAAGTAAACTAAGTGGAGGACAAAGGAAGAAAGTGGAAGGATGACACAGAAACTGAGACATTTTAAAAGCAGCAGAAAAAGTGGGAATATGGATGATGAACTGGGGCTGTCCCAACCAAAACAGGGCAGTTCGAGCTTATGAACCAAGTTGTCCTCTATTCTTCCTTTATTTCCAGTAAGAGAGGTGGAAGGAAGGATTGGGTACACCGAGGACAGAGCTTTCCAAGGGTGTTTCCATGATCTCATTAACTCTTTTTTTCTGTTTCTCTTTTTTTTAAAAAAAGGGTCTGTTGCACTCCACCACTATAGCAGTACAGTACCAAGGGAGACCATTGGAGCATGTTGAAGGAATGTCAGACTAGCACAGTTACAAGCAGAGAACTGTTTTTAAATAAAAGGCAGGAAATGTAGATTCAAGGAAAGTAATATCAGCCACTTGGGGAACAGACAAATAAGAATAAGGAACAGGGAAACATATATGGTAGAGGCACTGGGTGCCCATCCAAAATTGCCCCCAGCGTGGGAAAGCTGAAGTGGGAGCATCCACTATAAGGACAGGACCCAAGCTGACATGTGAAAGGCAGTGCTACAATCTCAGAAGCATGGCAATGGTATGCTTCTTTAGTGGAAAAAGGCTCTAGTGTGAAAAGGGCCACTGTTATTTCAAAGACAAAGTTTGGAAAGTTACTTTTAAAGAATAATTAATTCCTGTCACTTGTCACAGTGTTTGAAAAGTAAACCATTGTCATCATTCACAGTGGTGTTGAAAGAGTAACTTGCTATAATACTTGCTGTGCAGCTTGTTGCTTTTCTATTGCCTTCTGTTACATTTTTAAAAGAGAAAAACTTGAGATTAATGAAAAGCTGGCATAAAACTTGAAAAATTTCTGTCAGAATTGCTCCGCAGATGCCTTTAAAAGTTAATTTTTGGAAACAAGGGCAAATGATGTGTTACTCCAGTAAGTAACTTTCCTTTTTTCCCCATTACCTTGCATCACACAGTAACTTCACTGCACCCTCATTACCCAGAAAGTAATTAGTTATGGAGAGCTATCTTGTATGCAGTGTGTTGCTCCAAATTTTGCTCAACACTAGCATGTTTTGAAGTAGCTAAGTAATTTTTTGTAATTACGTAAGAATTACTGAACACTCAAGGCAATAAAAAAACTTTTCAAGAACAGTAAGATTTACTTAGGTAAAAAGAATGCAATTTCATAAAAAAAAAAAGAAACTGAGAACATAGCATTCTGTCTAGCTTAGAATGTTAAGGATCAGGGCCAAAATGCCAAATCTTCATACATTTTAATAATGCCTTAAGAAAGGGAGGAATGTTTTGATTGTAACGATGTCAGATCTCTCATGAGCCAGAATCAACAACTAGAAATTGGTTTCAATTTTTCCAGTGAGCACTGGATTTTTCTGGTAAGCAACTGACATTTAGAGCACATGCAACTAGGAAAAAAATCTGATTAACATAGCCAAATCTTTAGACATGCCAGCAGAACTATTTGGAGAAATTCAGTTAGGAATTACAAAAGAAAGAAAGGACAGGGATCAGAAATGGCCCTTGGACCTCCCTACTCCAGGCTAAAAAAAAGGGGGGCTGGAAAAACTCAAAACCACACCTCCAGAAGCCTCTGTTCTATTTTGCCCCCTCAACCATCTGAAATACCAAAAAACGACTAGCAATAGTAACTAGAAGTAACCAGAATTTCCCTTCTAGTTCTGTAGAAACAGTTTTGTGCAAGCTATGAAGGTTGGAAGGACTCCAAAATGGTCTTTGAAACTTCTACGCACACCCAACCCCAGTCTAGGTGCATTCAGGATAATAATTTGCAATATACTCCAATTTAATTCATGCCATTTCTTCAGTTCTGAATTCAAACATAAGAACACACTATCCAGTCCACAGGCGTGTCAGGCTAGGAATAGCCTTGCAATGTTGCCATTTCCTTTTAAAAGGAAGTGTTACACATCTTTTAAAATGGCAGGTGCTCAGCCTACCCAGAGCACAAGTAAAATGGACCAAATCAGAGAAATGCCTCGACTGTTTCACTTCAGGAATCCACACAAGCTAAAGGTAAAACCTGGAGATTAGCTACTCTAGTGAAATTTTTAAAAAATAAAACCTAAATAGTTTTGGTACAATTCAGCAATAAAAGCTACCCCAGTTGAAAAATACTACTTTTTGACATATTTAGCTATATTCATCAGTCTAAGCGAAGGCACACAAAGTTAGTAAGTTAACAGAGAAATTGCTTCTGTTTTTAATGGAATGGCATGTATCAGGACAGTATAATCTTGTATATTGTTTATTGTGTGTGTGTGTGTGTGTTTAAATCTGAATACAGCTAGAATTTATTCTGGCTCAAAATTTATATTTCACCTTTTATGAAACAAATTCTCTAGGGCAGTTTGTAAGCATATTTTGTACAGTATATTAAAGCATTAGTTCTGTGAACAAAAGGAACACCACATTAATTAATCTAAGCAGCAAGCAAGCCTGGGAAAAACTCACAGTTGTAACCTCTGTATTGAGTGACTGTCTTGGCTTGACTCTGTTTGCTGCATGATAATAATTGTGTTGCAATAAGTACGGGGAAAGGGAACAGCAAATAAATTGGTACTGCTGAAGATTTAGGACAGAAGGGGTCAATATGCCTTGGACCCTGGACTGCTTGGCTGCCCAATTAAGACTGGCGCGAGTGCACTCCATCGAATCCATTAGCTACGACTGAAGTGAACTTGTGATTTCTATAAGATTTTAAGAATAGCTATACAATAGAGAAGTAGAGGCTGACAAATTACCTTGTCTTTTTTCAATGTGATCCTTCATACTACACTGTTATAGTGCTATATTCTACATAGCAACATCCTATGGAATCCTGGGATCTGCGGTTTAGGCAGGAGCATTTAGAATTCTCAGTGAGAGGGCTATTGGGCCTCGGTAAACTACAAACTCCAGAATTCAACAGAATGTTGCTATGGCAGTTGAAGTGGAATACAGCACTATGACAGTGTGGTGTGATAAGGATTTGTGTCTTTCAGCATGACAAATACCGGATTCATACTCATGTTAAATTACAACATTTAATAATGGTTTGTGGCCTCTTTAGGTCTGTAAATGATAGTATGAATCATGGAGTGATATTACAATGAGTGGATTTTGAAGTACAATTTGTTTCTATGTTAGAGTGGTTCCGCCATCCACTAAAGACCTTCTGTGGTTAAAGTGAAGGGGCTCTGTGACCCCATTTTGGCGATAGGCTTAGATTCACAGTACGCGCATCTAGGGTGACAGAGATCAGGAAAAATCCTTGGCCACTAATAAAGTCAGCATTTTATCTTCCCAAGAGTAATTAGTTTGTGAATAAAAGCTACTCTATCACCTCAGTTTTATGTAAATGTACTCTTCTACTCTCTATGGCTGGTTACAGCAACCATTTTCTATATTGTTATATGTTATACATTAGAAAGAAATTGTAATTGTATATAGCTGTCCAGCCATCACCAAAAAGATAGAACATATTTGTATAAAAATAAAAATTGTATACATGTAGGTGGTAACTTGTTGTGTAACTTGTTGATCTATTTTGTTCTTATCTTGTTTCAAACTATTTTCTGGTTCAGATTCTGTGATATAAATAATAGCATGTTACAAAAATAAATTGTATTATAAAATGACATCCCAAGTTTTGACTGTAATTTCATGTTGTTTCTTTTTCTTGCACTTTTATTAGTTGCTTTTGTTTATTTCTAATGTATATTTTAAATTTTTGAATCCTCTCTGTTCAGTCTTAATAAAACATGGAATCAGAATTCTAGTAACTGGATAAAGATGTAGAGCCCTGTCACTTTTTTCCTCACACTCCATGGTAAAAATGATTTCACCACACACTGTGGTAAAACACACCAAGATGGCTCTGTTAGTTGGTTTGAGGAAATGTCTTAGATGTCAGCCTGCTATTCTTCTCACTGCCACTGTGACTGCTGTTGCTGTCATCATGCTTGAATCTGTGGTGACCTTGCTGAATTATGAGGGCTTCTGTTCAAGAAATGTACCCCAAGAAAGCAAACCAGACAATAAACACGAAGTATGGATGACCCTGGGCAAGTCATACATTCTCAGGCTTAGAGGAATGTAATGACAAACCTCTTCTAAATAAATCTTGCCAAGAAAACCCTCAGGTAGGATTGCCAGAAGTACTCATCTGCTTGAAGGTACTTCACAACAAAGAACAAACGAAGTTACATTACTGGATTAAAAAATCAAGGGTTGTTTCGAGGTGATTCTGGGACAGTCCTTGAGCCTAAATACACTGAGGATCCTCAAATCCTATCTGATCTTGGAAACTAAGCATAGTCAGGCCTGGTTAGTATATGGACAGGGAATCATCTATGAATACCAGGTGCTGCAGGCTATATTTCAGAAGAAGGCAATGACCTCTTAGTATGCCTTGCTGAAGAAAATCCTATGAAATTCAGGGGGTTACCATACGTTGATAGGCAACTTGAAGACACATACACATATGCACTGACAGAGAATCAGTCACTCTTAAAGAATACAGGAAAATTAGTGCTATTTGTTGCTGGATATAACTTGGAAGGGCATCTTGGATTTTATATGGTCATCCTCACTGTCTAGCGCTACTTGTAGGTTTTAATGAGACCTTGGGAAAGTTACTTTTTTGGACCACAGCTCCCAGAATCCCCTAGCCAACATACCACTGGTCATGCTGACTGAGTCACTCTAGGAGTTCTAATCCAAAAACGAAAAAAAAAAGTAGCTTTCCCAAACTTGAATATTAACTGCTGAATGTGCTGAATGCTGTGTTGCATGTGAGAGACTATAAAAACTGCTTACCCTCCAAAGGTCCCAATTTGGCAGGAATAGGCCCCGTTAATTCTTGGTCATCCCATTTTTTCAGCTGCTTTTTAAATGTTCCAGTTTCTACTCCTCTCACTTTCTCACTTTGTCCTCGGCTTACTTGGTTCTGCAAACTGAGTTCAAAGTACAATTGGAGAGAGGAGAGGAGAGGGTGGAATCTTACCCTTCCCAAGAGGTTCAGGTAAAAGCAGTCTGGTGTGTTCTTTCTCATTAGAATTGTCCCTCCACTTTTGTAGGATGCAAGATGCAGAACACATGTGAAAGTGGAAAACCCATGAATAGCTCCCTCCCACTCCCTTCTGGGGCTCCTCTCTTCCCATTCCCATGAAAAAGGGAAGGGAATGAGGATGGGGGGTGGGAGAAGCCTCACACAAGCCTTCCTTTCCCCCTCTGGTGTTCTACCTGCCATTCCTATGCATTTTTCCTCAATGTGGAGAACTCACGTGAGCCTTCCCCCGCAATTCCTTTCCATTTTGCCTTGGCATGAGTTCCCAAATGGCAGGGGAAGCTTGGGGGAAAGGAAGGCTCACACAAGCTTTCCCCCACACCCCTTTCCCTTCCATTTTGCACAGAAGGGGAAGGAGGGACCTCCAGAGAGGGAAGGAAGGTTCGCACAAGATTTCCCCATCCCCTTTCCCTTCTGTTTTGCCTCGATGTGAGTTCTTTGCACTGGGGCAAAATGCTTGGGAATGGGAGGAGGAGAATGGAAGGTAGGCACGTGTCCTCACGAATAATCAAATTTGCGAACTTCAAACCCACAAATGTAGAGGGAGAGCTGTAATAACTTTTGTCGTCTTAACCACGCTATGATATTGCCTGGCCACACGTGTCACAGTTTTCATCTGTGAAATGTTGGAAGGTATGGAGACTGCAATACTAAGAGAAAACTCATAATTTTCCAAAGGCAAAATGCTAATCGACCCGGAGGAGGGGGCATACCTTTTCGTGTCTTAACTAGGCAGAAATAATGCTTCCCTCAAGGAGAACATCAGACAGAACCTGTATAGGTGGTCTGACAGGTTTCTTCTAAGCCCTTGATGTCCTCAGCAAAGCACTGTGTGGTATTATGAAAACAAGATTGATAAAGGAATAATCTAGTAATTTATATTCACAACATGCATTATGTAACTAACCTTTTATCTTCAAGGAATATTTACAGGTGTTGTTGCCATAACTCTCTAACAATCATCTTCTTAATCTCACCCATCTGACATATTCAGAGCCAAGTTTTTGAACCCATACCTCATGAAATATGTTAGTGATACAAAACTGGAGGTTTAATATGAATATCATGCAGGAAAATATTGCTGTTGCAGAACACTGCATCGTATTTATATTAAAGACAGAGAGACTATGCAGGGCCTTTTCCAGAAATTAGTAGAAAGAAATCATAGCCTTGATTTCTGTTACATAGTAAAAGAATGTCAGATATATTTCTCTTCATTTATAAAAGTATCCACACTAGCCATAAACTGTTGAATAAAATGCTTTCTGTGACGTTTCAGACTTGCAAATGAATCCTGTTAAGCTTATGTGCATTTCTTTAGAATTGTTTCCTTCTTCTCCTTCCCTTCACTACCCTTCACTCAAATAAATTCAGTTTGAAGTTATGGGCCCAGCTTCAAAGGGACATATGTATACAGCAAAGAACTATGTGTTGTGTTAGACTTTTTGCGGTCTATTTCTTCCATCATCCTTTCTGCTGCATGAGAAAGAAAGTACAGATCAGTTTTACTAAGCAGCTTGTCTTTTTGGAACAGGAAAATGCTGTGAAGAAAACCACACACAAAAAAATGTCTGGCTCCCTACTGGGTGTGTCCCATAGCATATTTTCTCTAACTACAACTCATTCTTGCATTCAAATAGATCTTAAGTAAATTACTTAGGGGAACTACAACTCCTGGAATCACCAACTGGCATAGCTACTGGGATGTGTAGTTCCCCAAAGTAACTTTTCCAAATTGTGAGTGTAAGAGAAATTTAAGAAAGAAACATCTATTATTAACAATAATAATCATGGCTATAATGCAGAGCCTCCATTTCAAATGTAATTATTTTCTAAACTCAAAATATTGAGAACAACAGATTGGGTTATATAATATGAAGCACACCCAGGGCTGAGTTTTGGTGTGCGTCCAAGAAATGAAATTCCCTAAGTGCAAAAGCAATTACTCTGTATGTTATGATGCAAGTTTCCGTGAGCCCTAAATTTATCAGACAGAGATCATAAATCTGGGTCTGGAGGATTACCACTTCAGATTGCAGATGACAGATTACTCCTTCATGGACAGAAAAAATCCTCCCTACATGCCTGGTTTGGATACACAGTCCTCCATCCGCATTTGGTGGTTTGACGCTAGTGAATTTGATTATTCACAAGCCATGCATGCCTTCCCTCCCCATTCTTCTCTTTCCATTCTCTTATCTTTTGACCAGGTGCACATGCCTTCCTTCTCTAGGCATAGAGCTCCCCCTTCCCACTTGCTTGCTTTTTGCCTGGGCACAGAGAAGGAAGGCACGTGCTTGCAGGCAAGAGGCAAGGGAATGGGAGGGGGAACCCCAGAAGGGAATGGGAGAGGCAGCATGGGGAAGGCAGGCACATGTGTGTGTGTCCTTATGTGCGTTCTCTTGTTTGCTCACTTGAGTTGGGGGCAGTTATTAATGTTTTTTTTTTCACTTTTGCAAGAGCTTTGTACTCTGAACCCTTGCAAAAGTGGAGGGGCCACTGTAATGATAAGCTCGGTTTTTGAGACAGAGGACCCTGTCTCATCATGCATCAACAGTGTGCTGGTATATCCTCCTTGATAGCTCCTGTTTGGCTCCTCCTGCAAGAAGAAGACACAAAACAAACCACAGACCTTCCCACTGTGGACACAGGCCAGAGTTCCTAGTTTGCACATCATGATAAACAATCCACAGATGAAAAATATGTGTTTTGTTTAGTAAGGCAAGCAGGAGCACTGGACAGTCTGTAGCACTCTGCTCAGTCACATTAAACCAATATTCTAAAGAATTTGGGCTTGGAGTTTGTAAGCATAATTTTGCAAGTAATTATGTTACTTGTAAAATGTAAGATGGAACCCTGTTAGTGACATATAGGCATATGTGTGTTTTACACATGTGTATATCTATTTCTGAATATGGTTAAGGGAGCTATTCTGCACTCCTTTGGCACACCTTCCAAAGCCTTGCCTTTAGCAGCTTTCAGGCCCTGGGAGGTCTTCTGCTGCTGCTAACCTGTGGGAAAGGGACAGAGAGGGGAGGAAATTCTGATGATGAAGATGTGGATGGTCTGGTCTCTGGGAAGTGGGAGGATAGGAGGGCCACCTTATTCATGAGTGAATTCTCCTTCCCCTTTCCTCCAGAAACCAGACGAGTCCCATCAATGACGACGCAGCTGACCTCACTGGCAGGGGGCGGGGGATAGTGGAGGAAAAGAGCAAGTCTTCTTTATTCATGAGTGTACCCACCTTCCCCTTCCTCCTGGAGAACATACCAGCTGCATCTTCAGCTTCAGAATTCCCTCCACTCTCTGTACCTTTCCCAATGGTGGGCAGCAGCTGCTGAAAGCTGCCTGGATACAGAACTGTGCAAGAGAACCATTACATTTCAACTTGTGGTTGTAGGATCTTGCCCGTTATATTTTGAATAGCAACATTACTAACATCATTACTTCCAAAAACCAGCATAACAACTAGTAACAATAATGGATGGTAAGGCTGAATGATAACCCATAACTGCTGCTGGCCAGGATCATTATCATGTACATAGGAGTATTTTCTCAGGTGATTTAAACAAAAAAGGCAATGAAAAAATAATAAAAGTAATAAGTTATTCCTAAGGTAATAAGTCATGTGTTGTTTTTTTAAAAAATGCCATTCCAAGTTCTATTATGGCTTACCATTGCATCTTAAACAGAAAATTAGAATATCAGAAAGAAAGCTAGGCTACGATAATTCTCACTGATATACCAATGTTCTGCTGTACCAAGAATTATTTTGTATTGGGAAGTAGTCATGTACAGGGGCAGCCAGTTATTGCTGGAGGGGCAGTGGATGCCCTCTTGAATTTACTGCTGCTCCTCCCACAGCTGCTTTGAGTTGTGTAGGGACCTTGCCAGTGCCAAACCTCTAAAGCACATGTGTCAAACCTACATGCCAAATCCAGCCCACCAGGCCATTTCATGTGTCCCTCACACCTCTCCTGCAGCTGCGGCACTCCTCCTGCCTGGAGAGCCCAATACCCACATTGCGGGCCCCCAGCTGCTGGTATTCTGAAGAGGGACCCAGCAGCCAGCACTCACAATCTACTACTACTTCTGACTGAGGCACAGAGTGGGTCTGGAAAGCAGAAAGTGGCACCCTTTGGACATACTGACCAATTCTATGTCACTTTACAGAGGTATAGGACCATAAACTACAATCAAATAGCCCCAGAATGTCCAAGAAAAGAAAAGTTGATGCAGAGGGAAGGCAATTTAAACATCAGTAATAATCGAATGCAGAGGCGATTATTTAATATGATAAAAGAGTAGATACATTTATATAGTCTTACAGACACAACTGGCCCTTTGAGGGTAACCATAACGCTGATCTGGCCAAAGGTGAAATTGAGTTTGACACCTCTGCTCTAAAGAGATAGGATCCAGCACTGGAAGAGCTTCCACACACAGGTCAGCTATGGGAGGAGCAGCGTGAAGTGTGGATTTGCCACCCTCACAACAGCAGTTGCGGCAGCAGAAGATCCACTGACCGTACCAGTCAAGTGAATTGTAACCTGCAATCTGAGATGGTACCTTCCATTTAGCACTGCTGTTTGTGAGAGTTCTGCTCAAGATAGTCAATTCTAGGACAATCACAGTACACAAAGGAAGAGGAAGCAACCTATAAGAGTTTAAAGCAGTCTTTCTTAAGCTATCTGATATACAGGAATGGCAAGGTTTTTTTCCTAAATGTGCCAGGAGATGGCATCATATTTGTGCCCGCTGGCTACAGTGGTTTCTTTGTTTCCTGGAAACATGCTAAGTAGGCCTAGGCAAAAGTACATTTGGCTTTAGAAGGTAATAAGCCCTAGTGTGGTAGATTCTGGAGTATCTGGTTATGATATTCTAGAGGTAGAAGTGTTCTGAGCGGCTGTTCCTTCCCACCACCACAACCCACACCCACATTGTTTTAGGGCCCTGGTGGGCAGAAAAGTGATTAATAAATGTGATCAATCAATCAGTGAATAGCTGCTTTTTAATTTGCATGGGTATATCTCAACAGGTTCTCAGCTAGATACTGGGGACAAGCACGTGTGTAGATATAGTGCTGGATCCTCTGTTTGAAGGCAATGTTGTATATCACACTCCATACCAACCCTTTGCGCACTGGACT
This sequence comes from Iguana delicatissima, assembly GCA_948472985.1. Classification (NCBI taxonomy): domain Eukaryota; kingdom Metazoa; phylum Chordata; class Lepidosauria; order Squamata; family Iguanidae; genus Iguana; species Iguana delicatissima. The sequence goes on from CAOKZL010002853.1 coordinate 164,132, forward strand.
ACAACTCTAGAGACCAGGATTCAATTCTCCACTTGACCATGGAAACACACTAGTGACCTTGGGCGTGTGACTCACTTTCAGCACCAGAAAAACCCATGATAGGTTTGCCTTAGGGTTGTCATAAACTGCAAACGACTTGAAGGTACACAACAACAACAATTTACCGACCATTTGGAAAATACATTTATGGTGTTTTGGCCCCAAGATATTGGCATTCGAAACCTGGTTAAAGAATGACTTCACCCAGTGCCTTGAATGTATTTCCCACTTTCAAACTCAGCTCTCCACTGACAACCTGGAAATAGTATTTATTTATTAAATTTATATTGTACCTTTCTCTCAATAATGAAAATCAAGGGAACTAATAACCTATTTAAAGACAATAGAGATTAGAACTATACAAAATCATTAATACCAATGTAAACATAAGAATTATTTTTAAAAGGGATTTAAAAAGTATAAATTTAAAACATTAAAAACATTAAAGTTCATTCAGTGATTATATATAAACCTTAAAAACAGCACTGCACAGCATTAAAATGCTATTCAGGTCATTTTCTAAAAGCCTGATGGTGTAAAAACATTTTGATTCTGCTACTGAAAGAAGAGCAAGGACAGGACCATCCTGGCCTCCCAAAGGAAAGAGTTCCAAAGTCTGGGAGCAGCCATCAAGAAGGCCCTCTCTCTTGTTCCCATCAAACAAGCCTGGAAAGGTGGTGGGACAGAAAGAAGGACCTCTCAATATGATCATAGAGGTCTAGGGGGCTCACAAAGGGAGATACAGACCTTCAAATAGCCTGGACCCAAGCTGCATAGGTATTTATAGGTCAAAACCGACACTTTGCATTGTGCCTGGAAACAGACTGGCAGCTAATTTTGCTGTTGCAACAACGGAGCTGTGTGCTACCTGTAGCCAGCTGTAGTTAACAATCTGGCTGCAACTCTTTGGGCTAGCTGAAGTTTCTCAGTACTTTTCAAGAGCAGCCTCATATAGAGTGCAATATAGCAATCCAAACGGGATGTAAGCAAGGCATGTGCCACTATGTCCAGATCCAACTTCTCCAAGAATGGATACAGTTGGTACACTAGCTGTAACTGTGCAAAAGCACTCCTAGTCACTGCTGAAACCTAGGCTTCCAGGCTCAGAGCTGAATCTAGAAGTATCCCCAAACTGTAAACCTGTGTTTTCACAGGGAGTATAACCCCATCTAACACAGGCTGAATCCCTATTCCCAGATCAGTCTTTCAGATGACCAGGAGCACCTCTGCCTAGTCTGGATTAAGCTTCAATTTGTTCTCCTTCATCCAATCCATTACAGGTGTCAGCACAGAAACAGGATCCTTGGAATTAGTTGGAGCTGGATTTCATCAGCATACTGGTGCCACCTGACCCCCAAATTCCAGCCAGCTGCTCCCAGAAGTTTTATGCATATGTGAAATAGTATGGGGGACACAACAGAATCCTAGGGTCTGTAGGTCCATTGACCAAGGAATCAAGCAGGAATCCCCCAGAACCACCTCCGGAGAGCACCCCTCCAGGAAAGAATGGAGCCATTGTAAAACAGCACTTCCAAGCCCTCTCCAGAGAGGCGACTCAGAAGGACAGCATAGTTGAGAGGTCCAGCAGAACCAACATGGATACATTTGCTATGTCCAGTTCCTTGTGTAAGTCATCTACTAGGACAACCAAAGTTGTCTCTGTCCCCATAACCAGGCTTGAAACCTGATTGAAATGGATCTAGATATTCTGCCTCAGCCAGGAACCCCTTGGTGATGCTCTAGTACCTTGCCCCAAAATGGAGCATTTGAGACTGACTTGTATTAATCCAGTACAGTAGGTCAAAGAAAGTTTTTCAGAAGAGGTCTTACAACAGCCTCCTCCAGGCATATTGGGACCCTGCCTTGTAAAGAGGCATTAATCACTTCCCTTACTCACTCAGCCTGTCCTCCTTTGGCCTGTTTAATAACCCAAAAAGGGCAAGGGCCTAGTGTACATGTGGTAGCTCTCGTCTCTCCAAAGATCCTTTCTACATCCTGAGCTGCACAAATTGAAAAATATCCATCAACATTGCACAAGCAGGGGCCAAGGTTATATCCTCCAGACCTGTATAAACTCTGGTGTCCAAGTCAGAGTGAATCTGAACAATTTTATCTGTGAAGTGGTAGGCAAATTCTTCACAGGGGGCTGTTGAAATAATCGTATTTATTTGCCTTAGAGGCAAATAAGGATTTACAAGACCCCAAAATATATTCCTCAGCCCTTATCTTTAAGAACGTGGGGTTTGTCTTCCAGCAATTTTCTCCACCATGGTGCCTTCCAGATGTGTTGGACTATCACTCCCACAATCCCATAGCCTGCGGAATCATGAGAACTGAAGTCCAATACATCTAGGAAACACCATGTTGTGGGAAGACTGTCCTATATGATCTTCCATTTTAAAAAATGCTATTGTGTAAAACTACAGTTACAATCAAGGAGTACATCTGAATTTCAGGCAACTGATCAATGTTCACAAGCCACTTCAGCTCAAAAGCAGTCGCGTAGTGACAGTGGGCAATGGGGGCGGTTCACCTTCAGTAGCAGTTTTTGGGGCGCCCAGGCTCATAGCCACACCCCCGCACGCTGCGGCCATGCCCTCATACACTGTGGCCATGCCCCCATGCACCGTGGCCACACTTTGCACACTGTGGCCATGCCCCCTCCTGCCCCCCTCCACACACTCCAAGCTCCGCCACTGCTCAAAAGGCTGCCTTTTATGAACAGAATGCCTATTATTGATTTAGCTGTGAGTGCACAGGTGTACCTGTGGTCCATTCCAGACTTTTTTTTAAAAAAAAATGTTGACCTTGGCTGCACTAATGTGTAATTTTCTTTTGTTTGCAAGAGCCAAAGAAAGATCAATCATTGATCAGATGTTAGATCCTGCTACTTTTCCTTTGCCCAGGCAATAAAAACACAAAAAATGCTTCCTTACCATGCTTCCTTAGAATATGTGCAACTTTACAGTGACAATAATAACTCTGTTTCAGGTCAGGTTATGTGATCACAACTGGTTACAGCTTCCAAAGGACCAGCTCTGCTAGTTGTTTGCAGCAAAGGTAGCCGAGAATTTGGTGACCCCTTAAAAACTACATGCATTCATAATAACGCTATTGTCTGACATTCTAGACTAGCTACACAACAATGTAACTATTAGTTACATAGCTCACTAGCATCTTTTGGCCCGACTCACCCAATCCTTACTGGGCAGCAGCAGCTGAGAGCAAAGAGGAGCTGTTCTCTTGTTGATCAGGATGCAGCACACTGATGTTCCCAACCCGTTACTCCAGCAATCTCTGGTGTGACATCTAGAAGCAGGATCTCTGTCATTATTCCTCCTTGCACTGGAGATCTATAGAGGGAAGGTGATAGGGATATTGGCCACCAGCTTCCTGATTGACAGGACAACAGAGCCACATCACTTGCAACAGCTGCTGCCCAATAAATCAGAACTGGGGGATTTTTATAATGCCTACATATTCCCCACACTACTAAATACAAAGGGATTAAGAATACAAATCAATTATGAATGCATAGATCTGGCTTACACATTTACACTGTGATCATGAACTCCAGGCATCATCATCATCGTCGTCGTCATCATCATCATCATCATCAATAACAGGCAAGATTACATCTGATGAAGTAGACTCTAGTCTGCAAAAGCTTATGCCATAGCAAATTTGTCAGTTTTTAAGGAAGAATTGCCAGATGTTCCTTATTATAAAGGACACTCCTTATCTTAGAGTTGGGAATCTTATCCTTTATGGGACTGGCAAGTACCCCTTACTGGGCATATCACACACTCTCAGCCCCAGAAAACCCCATGATAGTTTGCCTTAGGGTAGTAGCCATAGGTCGGAAATGACTTGAAGGCACAAAACAACAACAACAACAACAACAACATTCTTTTATAGACTGAATGGGATACCAAAAATACAGTACTGAGGTTTGTGAACATTTTAAGAAAATGTGAAGCCAAGTTGTAGGAACAAGTGTCTATGAAGTTCATTCTAATAATAATGATATGTATTCAGGTCTGCTGATGCATGTTGAAAGAGAAACCAAGGGAGAAAATTAATTATCAGCTCCAGATTCATGTATTTTGGCTGTCTTTATTGGTGTATTGAAAAAATAGTAGCCCTAGTTTAAGATGCCAAAAGAGTCTGTTATCCTCATAGTTTCCCATAATAGAGAGACATTGGCTTGATGTCTTTTTTTTGGTAACTTATGCTACTTTTTCAGACATTCTGTAAGGTCACTGTCTCTTTCCTCAGGCTGCACAACAGCAATTGGATAATGCCCAGTGCAGCTCCATTCCATCAACCCAAAGAGCCACCATCAGAGAGAACCTGTAAATCTTTTTCACATCATTGTTTGGTCACTGCTTGATTTGCAATTTTTGCTCTCCTGGACATCCACCGTCAGCATGATGGTAGAATCCTATATTCCAACAATGTTAAACATAATCTCAGTCCCAGACTCCTCTTTCCTCTATTGAGATTGAAAAGCAACAGGCACACAGGGAACCCTTGGGTGAGGGTTAAAAAATAAGTACTTGCTCCTCAGATGGCAGAATGCTGCTCGTTCTTCACTGTTTTCTGACTGAACAGTCTGTTAAGTTGTTTTTCCTAGGTCCCTGCCCTCAGCCTAAATGTTGTGACAGCCAAGGAGGAGGAACAAGGGGCGTATTCTAATATGCCCCTCTTGAGGCCAGATAGGGAGTATAGTTTCCTTTGCAGAGAACAGAACTTTTAAACTCACTTAGTTCAATAAGATGGTAGATATATTCATTTATATGGCATCTAATAAAATTTTTAACCACACAGTTCAGGTGATGCATAATGGAAGTTTTAAAAAAATTATTTAAAATATTTTAAATTCGTTCTAATCATAGCATTGATTTTTATCTACCTTGACTGACACAGAAGGATTTGGTTTTGGAAAGCAATACTTTGTTTGTCCATTACGCAAATATAAACTTTGCATGAGTCCACATCAAAGATGTGACTAGACATAGGGCATGAGCTGAGGTTAATGCTTTAGAAGTGTAGCATGTGTGTGAACCACCTGACCCATAGAATAAGAATGGGGAATGTATGACCCTCCAGATATAGTTGGACTGCAAATCCCAGCAATCCTGGCCAGCAGAGCCTCCGGCCTGGAAAAGGAATTGCAATTCAACAACATTTGGAAGAGCACTTTTTTCCTGACATAAGGAACATTTTTGCTAGCAGCACAGCAGTTAACTGACAAATGCTTTTGGGCAACAAGTGGCAATCATACCCTACAGTCAGTGCTTGGAAAAGATACTTTGTTGGACTGAAATACACAGAATCCTCCATGTTGGGTAGAGTACACTGGGACTTGTAGTCCCCAAAAGTAACTTTCCCAGCTCTGCCAACAGCTGGCTGAGAAGCATTTGGCTATGGAGAGTGGTGACTCTGCCTATTATGTGAGAATGAGGGCTGTATTTGTTTTTTACTTTGAATTTCTTTAGACAAGATAGACTGTATAAAAGATGTTTACTGAGTATATTTGAAAAAATATACATTATTTAAAACCAGAGTAGGTTTTAGATTTTTGAGATAAAATTCAACCAGTAGCGAAATCTTTACCTAGCCCACAACACAATCAGTGGGGCAGCTGCTGAAGGGGGAAAGCAAAACTGATGGCATTGCCTCTAAATAAGAATAGTACCTCTCCAATGAAATTTTACTTCGCTTCCCAAATTTCTAGCAACTTTACTTAAAACTCCAGTTGAGTATCTAGAAATAAAGCTTAGGTATCCAAAGAAAGGGGTCAGGCAAAGTTGGCAAAAGCATGCAAACACAACAAATATATGAACAATTTTCAATATCTCATTTTGCTAAAAATTTGGAGACTGAAAGAAAACTTCATTTGGAGGGGCAGAATTCTCATTTGGAGGGGCAATGCTCTCATCCCTCCCCCTGCCTATACTCCTGAATCAAACCCAAAAGCAATCACACTCACAGCACAACCTGTGTATTTCTACATAGAAGCAAAACCTATTGTGTTCAATGCAACTTATTTCAAGGAAAGTTTACATTAAATTGCTGCTTTACAGTGCAACTTTACGCATGCCAGCTCATGCCCAAGTAAGCCAGGTTGAGTTAAATAGGACATACGTCTAGGTAATCTATAAGATTATATCATTGAACTCACAGAAATCAACTATTTTAGAAGCATTTTAACTTTGTGTTGAATTCTGGCCTTTAACATTTTCTGTTTATAATCTGCTCTGTAGCATGAAAAATAAATGTTTGTGGAAAAAAATTTGTTGCATAATCTGACCTTTTTGCATGACTAAATCTATGTACTAACACATCTTCAATATGATGTCTTGTCAACTATGCAGACCAAAGGGTGATCTATCAAATTCTGAAAAGCTTCCAGTCACTGTTACAGAAATAGATTTGCTGTTGTTCTAATTGTAGTGGAAAAACACCACCGCTTCAAAAAGCACAGTCATGCCTGCTCCAATTTTAGTTCTGTCAAACTTTAATTTGTTCTCCGTGTCTCTCAAACTACAGATTTACCAACAGAACCTAACTAAAGCTTGCAGCTTTCAGATTCCTTCCCTCTTCTTCAGAGTATGTATTCTAACATTTTTTCCCTGCTTTACTCCTCAAATCAGGAACAACTATGCTATTGCATTTGCTTCTCTAGACTTGACAAATGTTGTGGGTCAACTTTAAGCCTTAATGGATCAAGTCTAAATTATGATGATGAAGATGATAACTATAATAATACTATCCCACCTTTTCCTCAATTTGGATCTCAAGGTAGCTTACAACAGTTAAAAGAAACATACTGTATTTTCTGGCATATAAGGCTCACTTTTTTCCTGAAAAATACTGTTTGAAAATGGGGTGTGTCTTATATGCCAGCAAATAGTATTTGCCAGTAATTAAACGGGATGTGTCTTATACGTGGGTGAGTCTTACATGCCGGCAAATATGAGTAGTTAAAAATTCAGTGTATAAAAATTAAAAAGCAATTAAACTATCAAAAAAAAATTAAAACCAGTTAAAAACAAAACTAAGCAGCAACACCACCAATTAAAAATCCAGCATGATGTACAAGCCCCCCCCCCGACAAAAATCAATTCTCAAAGACCTGCTAGAATAAGAAGGGGTGTGGAAAAATAGTAAGGAGGTACCAGTCTAACCCCTTTTGGAAGGTGTGTGCAGAGGGCAGAGATTCTGATTAAGGAGCAAGACACCAATGGTTTAGAGAAGCAAACTAAAGGCTTTATTATAGGAACTCCATTCTAAAATAGGAAAGTTACTCAGGGTGCTAATCTAACCTAGCTTCATTCTAGGGAAGAGCTGAGAGACAGGCTGGGAGGAAGAGAAGAGGTGGAGAAAACATTCCTCACAGAATCAGATTAAATCACAGAGGGGTCAAGTTATATAGAGCAAGAAGGGATGACACTATGGGTCACAAACTATCTACCCTTTTCTACTGTCCACTCTGAGGCATCCTTGACTCTTCATTGCTAAGTGTTGCTGTACTTCTAATAGAAGGGAGTCCCAGAATCTGGGAACAGTAACAAGGAAGATCATCTCCCATGTTCCCTCCACATGTACATGTGGGAGTAGAAGGATACAGAGAAGGGTCTCCTCCTCCTTTAGTGTTAGAAGAAACATGTACAGGAAATGGAAGAATGGTGAAACCACCAAAGGGGAATTCAAGCAAATAGCCAGGAGATGTAGGGAGAAAGTCAGAGAAGCTAAAGCACAGAATGAACTCAGGCTTGCCAGAGACATCAAAAACAATAAAAAGGGCATTTTAGATATGTCCGCAGCAAAAGGAAAAACAAGGAAATGATCGGATTAATAACGGGGGGGGGGGGTGAAAAGGCAGAACTACTTAATACCTTCTTTGCCTCAGTTTTCTCCCAAAAGGATAAAAGTACCCAACCTGGGGTGTTGAGGAAGCGGGGGAAATGTAGCACAGTGAGGAAGCGGGGGAAATGTAGCACAGTAAAGAAGTAGTACAGGAATATCTGGCTAAACTAGATGAATTCAAGTCCCCAGGGCCAGATGAATTACCTCCAAGGATATTAAAAGAACTGGCGGAAGTCATTTCTGAACCACTTGCAATAATCTTTCAGAACTCGTGGAGAACAGGGGAAGTCCCAGCAGACTGGAGGAGGGCAAACATCGTCCCCATCTTCAAGAAGGGTAAAAAGAGGACCCTAATAATTATTGCCCAGTAAGCCTGACATCAATTCCAGGAAAGATCCTAGAGCAGATCATTAAACAGTCAGTTTGTAATTACTTAGAAAGCAATGCTGTAATCACTAAAAGCCAGCATGGATTTCTCAGAAATAAGTCATGCCAGACGAATCTTATCTCTTTTTATGATAGGGTTACAAGCTTGATAGACAAAGGGAATGCTGTAGATGTGGCATATCTTGACCTCAGTAAGGCCTTTGATAAAGTTCCACATGACATTCTTGCAAAGAAGCTAGTAAAATGCGGGCTGGACAGGGCCACTGTTAGTGGATTTGTAATTGGTTGACCGACTGCACCCAAAGGGTGATCACCAATGGTTGCTTTTCATCCTGGAGAGAAGTGACTAGTGGGGTGCCTCAGGGTTCTGTCCTGGGCCCAGTGCTATTCAACATATTCATCAATGATTTGGATGAAGGAGTGGAGGGCATGCTGATCAAATTTGCAGATGATACCAAACTAGGAGGGGTTGCTAACACACCAGAAGATAGGATCAAATTTATCTCTTTTTATGATAGAGTTACTAGCTTGATAGATGAAGGGAATGCTGTGGATGTAGCATATCTCGATTTCAGTAAGGTCTTTCACAAAGTTCCCCATGACATTCTTGCAAAGAAGCTAGTAAAATGTGGGCTGGACAGGGCTACTGTCAGGTGGATCTGTAACTGGTTGACTGACCATTCCCAAAGGGTGCTCACCAATGGCCGCTTTTCATCCTGGAGAGAAGTGACTAGCGGGGTGCCACAGGGTTCTGTCCTGGGCCCAGTGCTGTTCAATATCTTCATCAACGACTTGCATGAAGGAATAGAGGGCATGCTGATCAAATCTGCAGATGACACCAAATTGGGAGGAGTTGCTAATACGCCAGAGAACAGGATCAAAATTCAAAATGACCTGGACAGATTGGAGAGCTGGGCCAAGGCTAACAAAATGAAATTCAACAGAGAGAAATGTAAGGTCCTACACTTAGGTAGAAAAAATGGAATACAGAAATATAGGATGGGGGACACGTGGCTGGATAGCAGTATGTGTGAAAGGGATCTAGGAGTCTTAATAGACCACAAGCTGAACATGAGTCAGCAGTGTGATACGGCAGCCAAGAAAGCCATTCTCAGCTACATCAATAGGAGTATGGTGTCTACATCGAGGGAGGTACTGGTACCACTCTACTCTGCTTTGGTTAGACCTCATCTTGAATACTGTGTCCAGTTCTGGGCACCCCAATTCAAGAAGGACATGGTCAAGCTGGAGCAAGTCCAGAGGAGGGCGACCAAAATGGTGAGGGGCCTGGAAGCCATGCCCTATGAGGATAGACTTAGAGAGCTGGGTATGTTTAGTCTGCAGAAGAGAAGGTTGAGAGAGGACATGATAGCCATGTTTAAATATCTGAAGGGATATCATGTAGAGGAGAGAGAGGGCTTGTTTTTTGCTGCTCCAGAGACCAGGACAAGGAGCAATGGATTCAAGCTGCAGGAAAGGAGATTGCACCTGAACCTCAGGAAGAACTTCCTGACAGTGAGGGCTGTCCAGCAGTGGAATATGCTGCCTCGGCATGCAGTGGAGTCTCTGTTACACTGATTTCTGGGGTCCCGTGGGGGACACTTCAATGTGCTCCAAATAATGGGGAATGGGAATTAGCCAGAGCACAAGCTGTAGCAATGCAAGAGGCAGGGCAACTTAGCAAGATCTTTTACTCAATATTTACAGGGTCAGGCCGAGTCACAAACCAAGCAAATGTAAATTATAACTGTTTTTCTTTATTTTAAAAGACACTCACTGCACACTGACACACTCACTCACACAGACCTAAGAGAGTAAAGGGAGGAGGTTTGACAGATGATTTTGATAGGGATTTTTCAGGGGAAATACTACACCTGATCCTGTAGCCCAGGTAGCCAGAAGAAAGTCAGTTGGAGAGGAGATTCTCAGCACGTGGAAGCTGAGGGGAAGGCTCGGCAAACAGAGCAGCAGCAAGGCGGGATGAAAGCCAGGAGTGATCCAAAGAAGCGCTCAAAACGAGGGGTTCTTATAGGGGAAAATACGCCTGTAGGGCAGTCCGTTCCTGGGGAAAACAATGGGTTTTGGGTTGGAAACAAAGCCTCCAAAAGGTCAGTATTTAGAATGATTGGATTTTGACGGTGCTGTCAATAGCGCAGACAGTATGCAAATAGGGAGTGCTTGACAGTTGGCTATTCGGAAGCGCTAATCTCATCAAGCTGCCTGTTCTGGGCAGAGAATCTTTTGTATGCTTTGTGCATACATAATGTAGTTTTAAAGTGTACTTGCTTGGAGGTCTCCTGAAGCTGCATTCCGGCAAATTGCTGGCCTGCCTGGATTTATCTTGTATTTTTCAGCCTGTTTGGCCGTGTCCGTGTGTGCTTGCCCGGGGGCCTAGTGGAGGGGAGCAGTTTGGAATGGCCAATCTTTAGATATTAAATAATAAGCCTTGGGTTTGGACTATAAACCACAGTAACGTCTCCTTCTTTGGAGGTTTTTAAGCAGAGGCTGGATGGCCATCTGTCGGGAGTGTTTTGAGGGTGTTCCTGCATGGCAGGGGGTTGGACTGGATGGCTCCTGTGGTCTCTTCCAACTCTACATTTCTATGATTTCTATGATTTCTATGAAATTTCAATACGACCTTGACAGATTGGAGAGCTGGGCCAAAGCTAACAAAATGAATTTCAACAAAGAGAAATGTAGGGTCCTGCACTTGGGCAGAAAAAATGAAAGTCACAAATATAGGATGGGGGACATGTAGCTGGATAGCAGTACATGTGAAAAGGATCTGGGAGTCTTGGTAGATCACAAGTTGAACATGAGTCAGCAGTGTGATGCGGCAGCCAAGAAAGCCGACGCAATTCTTGGTTGCATCAATGCGTTTGGTGTCTAGATCGAGGAAGGTAATGGTACCACTCTATTCTGCATTGGTTAGGCCTCATTTGGAATACTGTGTCCAGTTCTGGGCACCCCAATTCAAGAAGGATGTTGACAAGCTGGAACGTGTCCAGAGGAGAGCGACCAAAATGGTGAAGGATCTGGAAGCCATGCCCTATGAAGAACGCCTTAGGGAGCTGGATATGTTTAGTCTGCAGAAGAGAAGGTTAAGAGGGGACATAATAGCCATGTTTAAATATTTGAAGGGATATCATGTTGAGGAGGGAGCAGGCTTGTTCTCTACCGCTCCAGAGACTAGGGCAAGGAGCAATGGATTCAAGCTGCAGGAAAGGAGATTCCACTTGAACCTCAGGAAGAACTTCCTGACAGTCAGAGCTGTCCGGCAGTGGAATATGCTGCCTGGGAGTGTGGTGGAGTCTCCTTCTTTGGAGGTTTTTAAGCAGAGGCTGGATGGCCATCTGTTGGGAATGCTTTGATGTGTGTTCCTGCATAGCAGGGGGTTGGACCCACGGCCCTGGGGTTTCTTCCAACTCTATGATTCTATGATCCTCAGAACATCTTAAAATAGTGACAGTATTGTAAGGGAGAATATGGCCTTTCAAGTAACCTGGACCTGAGCCATATAAGGCTTTACAGATCATAAGCAGCATTTTTGAATTGTGGCTACTTCCACACTACATGGTGTGTTATTATTCCATTTTCAACATCCTATGGAATCCTGGGGTTTGCAGTTGAGGGAGAGGAATTTAGAATTCTCAGCCAGAGAGCTCTTTGGCCTCAGTAAACTACAGACCCCAGAATTCTACAGGTTGTTGACAGGGGAATAATAGCACTATAACAGTGGAGTGTGGAAATGCCCTGTGTCTTGAAACAGGCTGGGAGCCAGAAGAACTGTTGCACCAAAAGGGTTGTGTGTTTCCCTGGTTCATAGACTGGCTGCAGCTCTTTGGACCAGCTGAAGCTTTTAAACACTCTTCAAAGGCAGCTCCACGTAGAGTGTGTTAACAGACATCTAGACAGAATGTTAACTAAGGCCCTTCCCGCACTTTACCTTCTTCCAGCGCTGGGGTGTGGGGATCGCATGAGCAGCCTCCAGTGAGAGGTTTTCGTGTCCAGGATCCTTTGGCTCCGCACAAACTGCCTGCTCGGGACTCTTCCTTCTGCAGCGCAGCCTAGGAGTTTCCCAGGCTGCACTGGGGCAGGAAGCACAACTGGTGCATCTCCAGAGGCTCCGCATGCCAGGTAAGTGCACATGGGGCCTGGGAGCAATGCGCGATTGTGCACCATTTTTGGCTTCTAGCCGAAAATGAAAAGGTCTGCGATTGGCGCCTGCTGGCCCCTGGAGCATCACACGATTGCGAGTGCATCGTGCAGATCGCTTCCCACAATCACGCGACGCTCCAGGTGCCCTTTTGCATCGAAAATGCTGTGCAAAAAGGGCCTAAGGCATGTATCACTGTGGCCTGATCTGATGTAGCCCTCATGAGCTGTAGCCTTCATGTGCTATAGGGAAAGCTAAGTAATCTCTAATGTCAAAACCAATGATTACTTTCCCTGTTAGAAGGGCTATTCACTAACCATCAGTATCTATAATAAGTTGACATTTAGTGCTTTACTGGTACAGTACATATTTCTGCCATCAGCTGAAAATTCCTTAGCTAGCCCACGTCTTTTGTTGATTGCTATGCTTACAGTTTTAATGAACTGTTTGTTTGTTCTTCTGTATTAGTATTGTAATTTTCCCAACCTCTGTTTTTGAGCTTGTTTACAGAGTTCAGAGTTGTTCCTCAAAGGACAAGTTAAGATTAAAGGACTCACAAATAGGAATGCATTTTACTTTTAAAAGCTCTTATGGCTTCAAGAAAACTCAGATCTTAGAATATCCCCTGTATGTACAATGAGGAGCTGAATTTCACTGGAAATACAATGTGTATCAATTATTTAAGCTAGGAATGGATACTGAAGAATTTCAGTTTTGTTTCCCCTCCTCCTCTCAAAAGATGTTTTGTTTCTGCTCTATATACTTCCAAAGGCGTACACAAGAGAACCATTCAGAAAAGTGCCATTCATATCCCAGTGTTTATTTGGCTATGTCCCCTTTTTGTGTAGCTGATGAAGCTTGCAGTGGTATAACACTGACCTTAAGAAACTGAAGCTAGATTTTACAGTCTCCAAAGGCACAAACTTTTCCAAATGTCAAATGGTTCACTGAACCTTGCTACTGAGACATACATCTGCTTGTTCTTTCTTTCTCTAAGCTGAAACTCAGTCCCAATTTGGCAGATCTCCATTGATTCCTGGTCCATCAACTCCAGAAGAAAGGAAGGAAATAGTAAAGAATCAGTGTTTGTCACATTTGCTTTTCTTGATTGTTACTATACCGTATCTTAAAAAAAAAAAGTTTTGTGGACTAAAGTTCCTAGGCAGTTTATTTTATCTCAAAGTGATTTAGAAACAGTTAAACTAACAAACTGCAATAGACATTAGTAAATACAGTTGGCCCTCCACATTTGCAGGTTTGACTTTCCTGGATTTGATTATGTGCCAGTTTCACCAACCCCTGCCCATCTGAAGTGCTTCTTTTTGGGGGAACCTTCCCTCTCTGGTGCTCTGATCAGTCCATGCAGCCCTTTAAATACCCGCCTTTGGTCCTCCCGCTCTTCCACCACCAGCTGCAACTATCTGATCAGCTGGCTTGCAGCCTGATTTCTCAGCATCACAAAACCTCTCTGGATGCCCTCTACACTCAAGTAAGGAGATGGGAGAGAGGAAGATGAAGTATAGGGCCATCATGCTGACCCACCCTCTTTCCCACTCCTGTCACTGACCCGGTTTGGACCCTGGGTGTCTGTTCTTCCCACCGTGCCTGGACCCCCTTCCCAAAGACGCACACAGGCATTTTGATATTTGCCGTTTTCCCACTTTTGTGGAGGTCTTGCATCTCTAACCCTAGGGAATGTGGAGGGCTGACAGTATTATAACTGTGTAGTGTGAAAGAGCCCCTACTCTCCTTGCCAAGAAAACCAAACTCTAACTACATTTAAGATAAATATAGTAGTCAGGTAAGTCATGAAACCAAGGGGTATCTTCAGTTTCTTAGGTAAATATTTCAGTCTACCTCACCAGTCTTTTATGTGTGGAGGAAGTTGTCTAGGAAATGACAGATGTGACAACATAGTGATGGAAGCAGTGAGAGAAACAGGAAGGAATGCAAATTATGACTGCACATTTCAGGAACAAATAGAAATTTAATTCAGTCCTTTTCAGACTTCCTTCAAAACAGGCTTTCTTTCTTTTGAGCCAGCCTATTTGACATAATGTCATTATGATTGTTCTTAAGTCCTCCACTGAATCAGATCACTCGTTCCATCTTTTTACATGCTGTTATTGCCAGTCCGTTTCTCTCTCCTCCTTCTACCTTCCCCCTTTGTCTTACTTATTTCCATTGGTACAAACTGAATTCAAGCTGTACCAGTAGTTTTGCATTCAATTAACTCACCCAGGGTAGGGGGAATCTTCCTAGTAGACTCAGGCAAAAGCAAAGTGCTGTAGCCTTTCCTAGCTTATTTTTCCTTATTATAACTGTTGCCATCTTGGACACACACTGACATTGTCCCAGTTTTCATTTGTGTAGTATTGGAGAGTATGTGACTGCCAGTTGGCACAGACAGTGTTGAGCTACAGGGACCGAGGGTCTGATTCAGAAGGCAGCTTCCAGTCTTGAATAATGGGGAATAGGACACAGAAGAGGCAGTGAGTGAAGGTCCAAATTGTGTCAGTCCATGCAATGTGCTTTAAAGGGGAAAGATTTTGTGCTGTCAAATAACACTGTGTAGTTATTCTGCCCCTGTAGCTGTTCTGGATTTCCATAATCGAGAAACAAGCCCTCCCTACGCAGCTCCAGCCTTAATTTTAACTTTGTTGGTTATTGTTACCTTGATTTCTGGGAGTCCTGTGAGGGACACCTAAATGCTCTCCAAATTACACAAGTTGGGGAAATTAGTCAAAGAGCACAAGTTAGCGCTGCAAGAGGCAGGGCAACGGAGTGAGATCTTTTACCCAATGTCTACGGGGTCAGGCCGAGTCAAGGAGCAAACAGAAGTGAAATAATAATTGTTATTATTATTAAATAATTATTAAATTATTAAAATACAATCAAACAAGTGTATGCAACACACTCACACAGAGAACTAGAGAAATAAAGGTTGGAGTTGGATAGAGGGATTTTGAGAGGGGTTTTTTGGTATGCACCTGTTCTGAAGCTCAGGTAGTCTGAAGATAGAGTTCGTGGGTATGAAAGTTCTCAGTACGTGGGACTGAGCGGAAGACTTGCCAAGCAAAGCGGCAGCAAGGCGGTATGGAAGTCGGGAGTGATCCAAGGAAGCTCTCAAAGTCAGGGGTTCTTATAGGGGAAAATGTGGCTGTAGGCTAGTCCGTACTTGAGGAAACCAATGAGTTTCGGGCTGGAGACAAAGCCTCCAAAAGGTCAGAATTTAGCATGATTGAGTTAAGTCCAAATTGACAATAGGGTAGCCAGTATGCAAACGTGGAGTGCTTGACGATTGAGTATTCGGCTCGTCAAGATGCCTGCTCTGGGCAGGGAATTCTTTGTAAGTAGCATGCATACATAATATGGTACTTGCCTTGAGGTCTCCTGAAGCGGCAGTCTGGCTATTTCTGGCCAGCCTGTATTTGTTTGAAATATTACAGTGATTAGCGACCGTGCCCGTTTGCGTGCTTGTCCGGAGGCCTCGCAAGCATGTGGGAAGGAATAGGTGAGGAAGGCCAAATTATTGATATCAAGGCGATATCTGGTATCCCTCAAGTCCGGCTAGAAACTGCGGTAACATTATGTATTACAAATTTGGAATGCATAGGCTTATAGTTGTCAAGCATTACTCAGAAGTATCTTATTAATAAAGCATTAGCTATTTATGGCTTACTAAAACTTTAATGACCTTTACAAGTTAGGATGAACCATTTTCTAGATCTACTTAAAAGGAGAAAAAACCCCACTTAGCAACAGATTATCAAGAAGTCAGTAGTTTTTATGTACATCAAAGAAGGCTTACATTCTATCCTTTGTGAGCTTCAAGAACAGCAGGCAACATAAATAAGGTGACATGTTCATTTTATTATCAGTCTATTTTCATATATTTTGTAAAAAAAAAAAAAGAGAGATAACAGATAAGTGAAGGGCACGCCAGAACTGGTTAATTTCAAAAACAGTGATTATAAAACATCATGAATCTAAAGTCTTTGGTATGTTTCTTTATCTTTGTGGTTGTTAATAACCTCAAGCGGTACAGCCAATCTTTTACAAATTAGAACCAGCTCCTTGAGAGATAACATTCCTTGCATGCCACACCAGGTTCAGTTTCCAGTTACAGGGCTCTCAGGTGCTAGACTGTGAAAGATCCCTAGCTGAAACTTTGCAAAACCACTGCAGTATCAGAGTGGTAGGCAGTAATGGGTTAGGTGGCTTCAAACTGAGTAGGGAAGCTTTATATAGTCAAACACTGCAATACATATTCCTTTATTCCCATTCCATCCCTCTTCCTCAACCTCTCCAGCCGCCAGTGAATTGCTAATTAGATTCAGAATCCCAGATGTCCATAAGAGCTATGGCTTACTTTTGAGGGAATTAGTCAGCAGGCCCAATACAGTTTTGACAAGCCTGGATGAGTACCAACGCTGGAGGACGAGACCCAAGCTGCCCTGCCCAGCTGCTATCATGACTACTTACAAGTGCTGTTTGTGGCGGACAGGTGGCTTGGGGAGGGGGCAGAGCACTCCCTCCACTCCTCTGTGAGTCATATCCATCTTCTATGATTCCCTGTAAACAAGGGATGGGGAATCCATGGCTTTTCATATGTTGATGGACTCAATTTCCTGTCAATGCCTATCAGCCTGGCCAGTGGTGAGAGAGACTAAAAGCAAAAATTTGTTGACACTGGAAGACCATTCCTGCTATAGGCTATTGGTCTTCTCATTCTGTTTCACATAAACAACGCTTCAAAAGTCCACATCCTAATTAAATGGCTTATCACTTCTTTTGCTTTTTTCAAGCCGCCAAATGGAATCTGATGACTAACTGACTGATACTTTATTTTAGCCATGCGCCAGGAAAAAAAATACAAAGTATGACATAACGAATTAAAAAGTGATGAAGAAATAACATACTATACCACATGAGATAAAATATGGTTCTTTAAAGGTATAAAATATCATACAACATAGAATACAAATGAGATATGAAATATATATGAACATTAAGACAACCGCAAGGAAGTATAGAAATGTTGTTTAGTCAATGGCTTGCAGTAAAGAATAACAGCTGAGTAAAATTTAGCTATTGTAGCTGTAGTTATGGGATAGTGATCAGTCAGAAGATGTGATGCATTGAAATCCTCAGATCTGCTAGGAGATTATATATATGTGTGTGTGTGTGTCTTATCTACAACACAGAGAGAGAGAGAGAGAATGGGGTAAAATTGGTACAGTAAACACAAATTATCATGATAAAAGAGGCAATCAAATAAGACATGGCTGACAGTCTCCAGCTCCTCTGCTTTTATAAGGACTTAACGGGTCTGCGTAAGGGATCCAATTTGATAACTACATGATACGGTATTCGTGCCCTTTCACACTCCCTATCCCTGATGTGCATAGGTTGTCTGGTGCAACACTTATACCAATCTGGCAGATGTCCAGTCTATGCCACTGCACTAAGAAACAGTAGCCACATGCAAATAGCCTTCCTTGTGCTGTCCATCCCTTTCTAATACTTTGGGTTGCCACAACGTACACTTGCAAAGCCTGGAAATTTTGCTTTTAGGGGAAATCAACTCCTAAAAACCCAATGCAGCATGGTTATGCTGCCTGGGGGCTTCTGGGAATTGTAGCCCCTAAAAGTAAAGTTTCCAAGTTCTGCAGTTTCATATACCATTACAATTGCCTATGAAACAGACACCTGATGGAAGAAAACATTTATTTTTCTATGTAAATTTATCTCCTTCCCTTGTGGTGGTCTTCAATCTTGGCTACATTAGAGACTAGTAAATCCTACACCAGTTTTACAGAGCTCTTAAGATGACTTAAGATGGAACTCTGTTTAATGATTCAATCCTAGCAACAGTCTTACTTAGAAGTCATGCTCTGTTGATTCTAATGTGTTTTATTTCCAGATATGGTTACTTCACATTGTTGGTGCGGTCTGCATCCTGGGGAATTCAAATGCAGAATTAATTCAGATAATCTCTGCATGAGATATCTTTAATACTGATGCATGATTCTGCAAGCAGTTGAATCAACAAGTACTGTATCTAAAAAGCTTCACAGTTACTGAGCTTTGCCTTCTTCCAAGTTACTAAATTTAAGAAAACTATTCTGATTCAAGGACTCCCTCTAGTGTATGATAGCTTCAGTTCCAAAACTTAATTCGCAGGAGACGGGGTGGAAATCATCTGGTCCTCCAGATGTTGTTTGACTAAAACTGTCAGCATTGTTCACCATTTATGATACTGGCTATGGCTGAAGGGACTTGCAGTCCAACAACATGCAGGAAGGCCACAAGATATTGTAGTAGACTTTACCTTTTGCGATTTTTCAGTCTTTTTTGTAACTTTTTCTTGACTATCTTAATAAATGCTTGACAGTTCATTTTTATGTGGGGCCAGAAAGAAGAGAAATGGCAAATATGCCACCTTATTCAAATGTCTGCTTTGTTCCAGCTGACAGTGTGCATTCATGGTGCCAGCCTTTTCAATTGATTACTCTGTCACTTTCCAAAGCAGTCCAGATTTTCTCTGTATAGCATCATTTGTGCATTGGTGGTTCTAAAATATGAATATGAAATAAAATAAGGTACAGAACACTGATCTCTGGAATGGCATGGATATTAAAAAATTTACTACATTCAGGCAGGAAAAATGAAACACACAAATATAGGATGTGTGACACCTGCTTTGATAACAGTACATATGAAAAAGAACTAGGAGTCTTAGCAGATGACAAGCTAAGTTGTTGTTATTGTTATTGTTGTTTTTATTATTATCCCACTTTTTCCCCAATTTGGGACTCAAAGCAGCTTACAACAGTTTAAAAAACATATTGTTAAAAACCCGCATACAAAGTTAAAACAAGATTAAAAAATCAAAAAATTAAAACTGGAATAAAACACAGATCATCAAATATGCACACCAACTCAACAGTTAGCAAGGCCCAGCACATTATTTTGGTGGGATGGGGCTCATATAGTCAATCATCAAAACACCTGTCTAAACAGAAAAGTCTTTGTCTGTGAAAAGGAAGTAGGGAGGGTGGCAATCTCTGAGAAAGCATGTGAGCAACCAGTGAGAAGGCCGTCTCCTGTTTTCCCATAAGGTGTACCTGTGAGGGCGGTGGGACAGAGAGAAGAGCCTCCCCAGCAGATCTCAAAGCATGAGCTGACTCGTAACAAAATATATGATCCTTCAAATAACCTAGACCTGAGCCATACAGGGCTCTGTAGGTCAAAACCAGCAGCTTGAACTGTGCCCACAAACAAACGTGCAGCCAAGTGAAGCTGTTGCAATAAGGGAGCTGTGAATTCCCTGTAGCCAGTCACAGTCAACAATGTGTCTGCAGCTCTTTTGAATTTCTGAACACTTCAAAGATAGCCTCATTTAGAGTGTATTACAGTAATCCAACTGGGAACTAACTACCGGTAAGGTGTGTGTCCACCATGGCCAGATCTGACATCTCAAGGAATGACATACAAGCTTTAACTGCACAAATGCACTCCCAGTAACTGCTGAAACTTGAGCTTTCAGGCTCAGAATTGAATCCAGAATTGAATCCACATTGTGGGCCTGCATCTTCGGGGGAGCGTAACCACATCCAATACAGGTTGAATCCATATTCCCTAATCTGCATTTTGATTGACCAGGAGCACCTCTGTCTTGTCCAAGTTAAGTTTCAATTTGTTCACTTCATCTAGGCCATGAGTCTAAACAAGAGTCAACTCAACAGCATGACTTGGTGGTCAAAAAAGCTAATGCAATTCTAGCCTGCATCATCCAGAGTATAGTGGCCAGATCAACTGAATTTGATTTGGCCACTATTCAATTTTAGTCAGACCTCATCTGGAATACTGTGTCCAGTTCTTGGTAAAGCAGTTAAAGAAGTTTACTGACAAGCTAAAAAATGTCCACAGGAGGGCAACCAAGATGCTGAAAGGTCTGGAAACTAAGCTCTATGAGGAACAGCTTACGGCACTGAGTATATTTAGCTTGCAGAAGAGAAGATTCAAGGTGACATGATAAGCCATCTTTAAACATCTGAAGGATGTTACACAGAAAATGAAGCAAGCCTGTTTTTTTGGTTCTCCCAAGAGTAGGACCCAACCGATACATTCAAATCACAAGAAAAAAGATTCTGTCTAAACATTAGGAAGAACTTCCTGTCAGTAAGAGCTGTTTCACAGAGGCATGGACTGCTTTGGAGTGACTCTCCTTCATTTGAAGTCTTTAAACAGAAGTTGGATTGCCATCTCACAGGAGTGCTTTAGCTATGTCTTCCCACATTGCAGGGGGTTGGACTAAATACCCTTGAAACCCCTTCCAGTCCTATGAATCTATGATTTTACTAGGCCCTGATTTTAACTTGGTGAAAAAATATGGATAACACCTGTGCCAATCAGTCTTCCAGGTACACTTCAGAATCAGGGCATCAGAGCCAAGTAAGCCTTCTCCCATGTCTCTACATGAAGTACTATTCTCAGTGCTGGAACAAAGAGAGAAGGAATCTTCCCCTTTCAGATCTTATTGGTTGAGCATGTATGCATACTGTACAGGAAATTACAAAAACTAGTATGATTCAGAAACTGGGATGAGCTATATTTTCAATATTAACAAAGTGAACTCATACCTCTGAACTCCTACCTACTCAACTGTAATCAAAGGTAGGTCATCTGCTTATTCCTCCATGGAGAGACCGAAGAGAAAAGCATTTAGAAGGATAACCTAGCCAGGCAACAAGTAAAGAATGTGTTTTCCCTGAACTACTAAATCAAGATCTGCTGAGTAACAATGTTCACGTGTCTTGTACAATGTGCATGTGTCTCCAAGTCATCTGTCAGCTTATGACAACCCTACAGATTTCATAGGGCTTTCTTAGGCAAGAAATGCTCAGGGGAGGTTTTGCCACTTCCTTCCTCTGAAATACAGCCTACAACATGTGGCATTCATTGGCAGTTTCCCATCCATGTACTAACCAGTTCTGACCCTGCTTAGCTTTCAAGATCAGATGGGGTCTGGTGCCTTTAGGGTTTTAAGGTCTGGTAATTTTTCCTCTATCCTTCACAAATCATAGATTATTTTAAACTTCCCAGGATACTAATAGACAAACTTTCTTTTTCTAAGAGATGACAGCACTTTCAAAGCAGGTACATTGACTATAAACAGGAAACAAAATGTGATGGAGACCAGTTTTCTCTTCAAGGACTGTTACATGAAAGGTTGTAATCTAAAAAGGCTTAGACAACTTTTCATCTCACATATTCTCTCTCCTTTATGCAATCATGTGGGCATAACAAGTATCGTGAAAGCTCTTTCCATCTGTGCATGCTGAAGGATAAAGCACGACACTGACTGCAGTGTACTAAGCATGTTTCTTCACCAAGTTCAGTGGGGTTTCCTCTTTGGTTTTTTCATTTGTTGTTAACTGTTGTCAAGTCAACTTCAATTTATGGTGGTCCTATGAATGAGAGACCTCAAAGTCACCCTCTGATGAACAGTCTTCTTGCAGACTAATGGACGTTGCTTCCTCGATATATGGTATTCTATCCATCTGTAATATGGTCTACCTCTATTCCAGTGGTTCTCAACCTGTGGGTCCCCTGATGTTTGTGGACTTCAGCTCCCAGAAGCCCCAGCCACTATGGTCAATGCTCAGGGCTTCTGGGAGCTGAAGTCCACAAACATCTGGGGACCCACAGGTTGAGAAACACTGCTCTATTCCTTCTGTCTTATGCATTACCAAGCATTATTTTATTTTCTAATGAGTCATGTCTTCTCTTGGTATGCCCAAAGTACAACAGTTTCAGTTTAGTCATCTTCGCTTCTAGGAAGAGTTCAGGCTTGATTTAATCTAGGACCTATTCATTTGCCTTTTTAGCAATCCATGGTATACATAGAACTCTTCTCAGGACCACATTTCAAAGGATTTTATGTTCTTCCTGTCAGCTTTCTTCACAATGGCATGATCCATCCTAATTTTAAGTATTCAATTATGTATCTTTATACTTCAGGATCTAGTTCCTTCATAGCTGCCCTTCCAAGTCCTAGTCTTCTTCTGATTTCTTGATTGCTGTCTCTATTCTGATTAATGACTGATCAGAGGTATGGAAAACCTTGAACTATTTCAATGTCTTCATCATCTGCTTTAAAGTTATGTAAATCATCTGTGGTCATTATTTTTGTTTTCTTAATGTTCAACTGTAAACTTGCAACTGTAAACTTGCACCTTTGCACTGTCTGCCTTTTCTTCAATAATCTTTCCAAGTCTTTGCTGTTTTCTGCTAACAGTATGATATCATCTGTGTATCTTATATGTGTTATATATCTAAGTGTGTGTAAATATATACACACACACACACAGATGCATAACATATGTTTGCAATATTATCCCTAGTGCCTCTTCCTTCCCTGAACCCAGCTTGGATGTCTGGCGTTTCTTCTTCCATATATGGTAAAAATCTTTTTTGTTGAATTTTGAGGATCACCTTGCTCGCATGGGAAATCAAAGCAATCATCCTGTGGTTACTGCAGTCCCTCGTGCCCCCTTTTGGGGGAACTGGAATTTATGTCAAGTGTTTCCAATCTGTGGGCCATTCTTTTGTTTTCCATGTTTGTTGATAGGCCATCAGATGATGTTCATGTATACAGCTGCCTCTTTGGTTGCTTAAATAATGTGTTTGTAATGAACAACCTGTTAGCCTCACAAAACTCAGGCCATTTCTGCATGGCGTCGCAGTCCTACTATTGGGATGGGATGGGATGGGATGGGATGGGATGGGATGGGATGGGATGGCAGCAGTGTGCAGGTTGGGCTTCTGCACGACATCATTGCAGTCCCACTGCCACCCTGCCCCCAACCATTGCGATCACAGAATATTTGCTTAATGGAATAAATCCATTAAGTGCCTGTGATTGTGCGACACTCCCGTCCTTACCTGCCATGCAGAAGGGCAGGAAGCACAATGGAGGCACTTCCTTTCCCAGAGCAGTATGGTAAAGAGCCCGGCTACACTGCAGAAGGCAGGTGCATGTCACTTGTATTCCCTTCCTCAGGGAGCTGGCTGGGTGTGGAGGTAAGCATTCCCATTGTGTTCCCTTCCCGGCAAAGGGACTACCAAGATTGCAACGGGAGGATGATGGGATCAGGTTAACATGAGGAAATGGCCTTAGTCCATTGCTCTCCTGCTTCATTTCTTGATCCTAGGCCAAATTTTCCTACAATCTTTGATTCTGCTGTATTTCTTACTTTTGCATTCTAATCACCTATGACTGACAACAAGTCTTTCTTTGGTGTATGATCAAATTCTTCCTGGACTCCAGCACAGAATCTTTCAATTTCTTCTTCTGCCTCTGTAGTTGGAGCACAAACTTGGATTATGGTTATATTGATGGGTTTTCCCTGAAGTCTCATTGATATGATTCACTCAGATTTTGCATTATATCCTTTGACTGCTTTTGCTATATCTTTCCTATTAATGTCATCTCATTTCTTCTTAGATTTTCATTTCCTAGAAAAAACATTGTGTAATTATCTGACTCAAACTGTCTCATTCCTATCAACTTTAGTTTGTTCACCCCAAGTATTGCAATGTTCATGAGTTTCATTTGTTTAACTATGTCCAGCTTCCCCTGATTCAAGCTTCTCACATTCCATGTTCCTGCAATATGTGCTACAGAGCTTCAGACTTTCCTTTCACCTCTGAGCACATCAGCAGCTGAACATGTTTTCCGCTCGAGTCCAGCTGCATCATTAGCCACATGCTACTCATAGTTGTCCTCTGCTATACCCCAGCAGTTCATTAAGTGCAACCTGACCTGCAAGTTTCATCTTCTGATACTATCTTTTGTTCCTTTTTGGATGGTCTCATTATAGACTTACGTGGCAAAAGATATTCTAAAGGAGATCTACTGTAACCTTTTCTGTGCAGTACTAACAAATGTTAGCTCTGGTACCATTGTTGTTGTCTCCACTCCACTAGTGTTATCCCCTACTACTGCTGCTGCTCAGTAGCTGTTTAGCACATTTAGTCTGGCTCCTCGGCAAAAGCCTGTCTGACATGTAAGACCTTACCAGCAACACTGTTGCTATCAGCATAGCCTCTTGGCTCACAGAAGCATAGAATCCCACCTTCATGGAAAGGTAGCGCCATTGGTAGGAGTGTTTGCATACTTATCTGAAGATTTTGAACCTCCCTCTTCATTTGAGAAAGCTCCCAATGTGTCTTACATATACGCCCTCGCTCTTATAAAACATTACACAAAAGGAAAAGGTATCAGGAAGACAGGAGAAAATGCCAACTCTGCCACTAATTCTTTGACTGAAAGCCTTTGGGAAGAAACAGTTCAAAAAGGAACCAAAAGTAGATACTTCCTCAATTAGCTCTCACAGCCTTATTCCCTCTTTCCCACCACAGGAGCCTAATACAGGGGTGGGAACTGCGTGGCTCTACAAATGTTGTTGAACTGAAGCTCCCAGCACGCCTGCCATGGAATGCTAAGCTGAAAATTTGAGGTTCAGCAACATCTAGAGGGCTGCACAGATGGACATGCACACAGACTCTCTCTCTCTCTCTCTCTCACACACACACACACACACACACACACACACACACACACCCGCCGATGCAGGTGACAACTGTTGGAAGGCAAAACTAACGGAGTCCTCAGCTTTACAGAGCTGTAAAGCTTTACAGAGCACAGCTTGGCAAAATTGCTCCTTTCGTTGGACTGTGGTTCCTAGAATCCCACAGCCTACATGATCATTCCTTACGGGGAGCTGGGAATCTAGGACAGTGGTTCTCAACCTGTGGGTCCCCAGATGTTTGTGGACTTCAGCTCCCAGAAGTCCTGAGCATTAACCATAGCGGCTGGGGCTTCTGGGAGCTGAAGTCCACGAACATCTGGGGACCCACAGGTTGAGAACCACTGATCTAGGATCTGTAGTCCAAAAAGAGTACATTTTTCCAGGCTGCGATTATTTCCACGACACCACGCTACTGAGCGTGCTTCTCGACTACGAGCTAAGCAGCAACTGGCTACAGCCTGGTTTCAGTCTTCAGTCCCCTCACTTTCCTTCCTCAGGCGGGGGCCCAAAGAACTCCGCAACGGTCATCGCCTAGCAACAGCCTATCGCACGCCGCGCTTCGGCAGCTCGAATGAGAACTTCTTCAACCGGCGAGGAACGACCGTGACGCTCCGAGCCGGGCCACGCGCCCCTTACAGCCCGCCCCTTGCCTCCCTAGCCCCGCCTTCTGCGCCCAAAGAACACCACGTCTACAAATGACAACTCACCCGGAAGTTCTGTCTGCCTGTGCAAGGTGGAACCCGGTCACTTCCGGGCCGTCGGTTCCGCTTAGTCCCCCCCGCCTTTGAGCCACGCCGCAGGTAGAAACCGGCTCGTGCTGGACTCCCGCGTAGGTGAGTTTGTTTCGGTGTAACGTCTGCCTTTCCTCCCCGGCTTCGGTTTGCTCGGGCGAGGCCTTCCCTTAACTTGTTTCCCCGCTTCCCCAAGTGCGCGTCTCACTGAGTCCCATTTCTCCCTCAGCACCCGGTCCCCTTTCAGCGCTTTGCGGTTGACTCTCCGCCGGGGAGATGTTGCTGAGGAGGCGGCAGGGCCTGGGGGCTTCGGCGGGATGGCCGGCGGCGCTGCTGCTCCTCCTCAGCCTGACCTGGGTCATCCGCGCCTCGGAGATCACCTTCGAGTTGCCGGACAACGCCAAGCAGTGCTTCTACGAGGAGATCGCGCAGGGGACCAAGTGTACCCTGGAGTTTCAGGTAAGGGGCCCGCCTCGCTGCCTTCTCCCAAAGCCGCCTCCTGCGCAGGTGTGCGCGTGTGCGCGGGCGCCTTAGTGGGAATGGTAGATGCCAGCGGTTCCTGCTGCGTGGCTTCAGATGGAAGGAAGCTCTGCCTGTACATAGCTGAAGGAGTAGCTGCATGTACATTCTCACCGCTTATTTCTTCATCAGTATCTGCCAAACTGGCAGCGCATATTATGTACTGACTCTGCTAAAGTGTTCATCTTGCTTTTCTGTTACTTTGTCTTGACGGGTATTTGTGAGTGAAACCCTGGGGTAGTGTGTCTAACCTCTAAAGCAGTGGTTCTTAACCTCGGTTCCACAGACCTTCTGGGGGTCCACAGAGCCCTCGCAGGGGGTCTGTGAAGCCCTACTGCTGGACCTCAGGCGAGTCACATTCTCTCAGCCTCAGAGAAAAGCAAAGAAAACAAATCTTGCCAAGAAAACCCCTATGATAAGTCACTTTAGGGACATCGTGAGATACTTGTTAAAGAGGAAAGACATGATGTCTAGAAAGAACCTCCCTCTTTTGGCAGCACTTTGTTGTATGGCTTCAAGTCTACAGACTTATAGTAACTCTAAGGTAAATCTATCATAGGGGTTTTTTGGCAAGATTCGTCCAGAGGGGGCATGCTTTTGCCCTCCTCTGTGGCTGAGAGAATAAGACTTTCCCAGAATATTTGAATATTTAAATGTAAATATTTAAATCTTGAGTTAAGTCTTTGGAGTCCCTGGCATCAAATTATATTTACAGGGGGTTCTTGATAAAGGAAAAGCAAGGAACCACTGTTCTAAAGGACTAACTTTTGCACGAATTCAGTCTAAAATGTTAAGGAGTGTATTTCTTTGCCACCCAAGTTGAATGCTGAAACATCCCATTGTTAGACAGAAACAAGAATGGCACTATTATTTATGCACTTATACTAGATGCCACCAGTACTGTGAAGCCACATAACACCATCCCATTTAGCAACCTCAAACTGTCATACTACCTACTTCCTCCTTTTCTTCAGTTGTTGCTGTTGTTGCATGTCTTCAAATTGTTCTCGACCTTAAGGCAAACCAATCATGTACTTTTCTGGGGCTGAGAGTATATGACATGTCACAGGTTACCCATTGGGTTTCCATGGTCCTGGTCTCTGGAGTTATAGTTCAGCACTCAAAAGTACACCACACTGGCTTTTGTAAGTTGGTATAATTTTTCTCCATCTTTTTCTTTCTTCCCCTTCCACTTGTGACGAAATGTATTAGAACATTTATGCAAAAGAATGCTTATCTACAAGGACTGATAATTGCTACTGCAGTCTCCCAGAAGCCTAAATAGTGACATAATCTCATCCTTAGCTTCTCATAACTTCCCACCCACTGCCTCCCTCTCCCCATCACCTTCTTCCTGCCTTCGTTCCCTTCCTTTTTTCTGCTCCCTTCTTCATCTTTTCCCAAAGTAAGGAGGAGAGAAAGATGGAGGTGTTGCATGCCTTGCATCTTATTTTTCTCCACCTTTCTTACTTGCTGGAGGATTGCTTATCTCACTGGCTTTTGTGAGGGCTAAAAAATGTCAAAGCCTTTAAAAAAAAAAAAGAATATAAGGGTACAGTTCCTTTTTTTACTAGGGGGTCAGCCTTTGTGGCAAGAGAGGCTGGAAAGCGGCATTGCAGTGCACATTCCCTCTCTCTCACTGTCTCTGTGTGCTGCGGTGTACCTTTCTCTGCCTCTATGGCGGCTGGGCTTGTGGCAGGAGAGTACAGAGGAAGGACGGACTGCTAGTCTAATCAATCTCTTTTCCTTTCTGCTGGCTGGCCGGCCAGCCCCAGGCCAACCTCTGTCTCCTCCTGCCTCTTAACCAGTCTCTCTTTTTCCCACTCCATTCC
This sequence comes from Iguana delicatissima, assembly GCA_948472985.1. Classification (NCBI taxonomy): domain Eukaryota; kingdom Metazoa; phylum Chordata; class Lepidosauria; order Squamata; family Iguanidae; genus Iguana; species Iguana delicatissima. The sequence continues at coordinate 192,273 of CAOKZL010002853.1, forward strand.
TTCCAGTTCCCCTGCCTGCCTTTTGATGGCTTTCTGGCCACTCAGTGGCACAGCCCCACTCAGGCAACTCTCCTCTCACTGTTTTTCCCCATCCTCTTATCTTATCTCTTATCAGTTAATTTTTTTTTTAAAAGGTGCTGCTAGATTTATTTTTTTACTCTCCAGTTTTTCCTTCATAATAATAGTTATTGCAGAGAGTTCCAAACTTTTCATGTGGGTGACACACTTTTTTAGACATGTGTCATTTCATGACACAATAATTTCAGTTTTACTAGCAAACCGGAGGTTAAAGTAACCCCTTATAAGAGATACAGACACGTACATAAATTGTAATAACAAAATGTGTGAGGATACAACATATCTCATGAAAACCTTTCATATATTTTTAAAAATATATGATTTATAAATAATAACATAGACTTCCAAGATGGTAGGCGACACACATACACACTTGAGGTGACACACTAATGTATCCCAGCACACCGTTTGGAAAGCCCTGAGTTATTGTTATAATAATAATGAATAACTCTTCTGAAGTAGCAGATTGATAATGCATAGCAACTCATGCTAAAATATAGATCAGTTAATTTGAAAAGTGCTGCTAGATTTTTTTTACCCTTCCTTTTACCTTCTTGAGAATAATAACTACTGCTTGCATTTTAATCTCATTATTGTGGTATTTACAGTTAAAACATATACATTTGATGTAACAGCAACTATATTAATTATATTTTATGGAAATGGGCTGCCAAGGGGAACTTGAGTGAGGTGTATGTTATGTTTACTATATCTTATATCTTAGTTCTGCAAAGATGTTTGCCATATTTGCTACCACTGATGGTACTATCAACCCACTGTTCTAAATCCCAGTTTTCTTTGTTCCACAGGTGATCACTGGAGGACACTATGATGTTGACTGCCGCTTAGAAGATCCAGATGGCATTGTGCTATACAAAGAGATGAAAAAACAGTATGATAGTTTCACCTTTACTGCATCCAGAAATGGAACATACAAATTCTGTTTCAGCAATGAGTTCTCTACCTTCACACACAAAACAGTGTACTTCGACTTCCAGGTTGGAGATGAGCCACCTCTATTTCCTAGTGAAAATAGAGTCACTGCACTTACTCAGGTACAGTTGCTTCAAAATTCAATTTGAGTAGACAGTAATACCTTAAGTGGACCCAAGCTTACTGAAAGTAGGCTGTAGATTTACATCAATGTTATTTTTGTCCTGTTTCCTCTGACTTAGCTTGATTAATTGAATTGAAGCATATCAGTTGATCTTTTTTTAAAAAAATTAGTCATAAGTTTCTGTGAAAGCTGACCAAATGTCCAAATATAATTGCATGTGTAAATTTTATCTATACATCATGCTTTCAAACCTTGCAAGTGTTGTTAGATCTTCTGTACACTGGATTACAGGTGAAGCAAAATGATCTTTTCAGTAATGCAGTATCTTTTAGCAATCAAAAAGGCATGAAAAATCCACTTCTTTTGGCCATTTGTTAATTTGCAAGAAATGAATAAGTAATTCAAAAGGACATGTGCATCTCTGAATATCAAGCAGCTTTCCAAAACCAGATTTACTCACATGATTACTTCCTCCCAAAATGTAGCTGCTATGGGACAACTCCAAACCGTATATGTTAAGGAATTAGTAAAGTATTACATCTCCAATAGTTTGCTAATTTAGAAAACCCTTTCTTAAATACACGTTGTGGCAGCCAATATACCCGAAAGAGCAATTTCTGCTGTATAAGGTATGCTTGGAGATCTATAGCCATACTAGTTATAGATGAACAAATGGCCATTGATGAATCTGAAGTGGATATTCCAATTCTCTATTCCGTTCTTGCTGTCAATCTTGCATATCATATTTATTGATAAATAACAGAATTGTATCTATCTATATAAAATTGTTGATTTGGATACTTTGTTGGCCTCAGTAAATGTCCCACATATTTAGGGAAGCTGAGATGCACTTAAAACTGTAGAGCCAAATCTGGATTTAACAAATGTTTCAGTTGTAGATATTGATAGAGGTATTTTAAAAATGCACTTGCAAAATTGAAAAAGACAAACTCATCATCAATACCAAGTATCTAATTTAAGGTAACAATCCCTTTATCAGACCACAACTTCCATAAAAATAGTTTTTCATCAATTTTCAAATCTGGATTCCCCCATAAAGAAAGAGACATTGTTGTTAGCTACTGTCAAGTTGACCTCGATGTATGGCAATCCTATGGAGGAGGAGATGACCCATCTTCCTTCATCTTCTGAACAAAGCATTTACTTTCTGAAAATATTTGCAAGGGATAAGTAGAGGAATATTTCCCATTCAACAGCATATGAACTTGTGGAGCCTTCATTCATTTTAAAATATTCCATCGGATCTGCTGTTGTTTGAGCCCTAAACTATTCATCGTTGAGAAGCAAAACATTAAATTGCCAGAGACTAAAGGGTTTAGGAGCATTAGAAAAGTGCAATTCTAAACAAACTGGAATACAGTTGGATATTATCAAGGATTCAGTTTTGTATGTGTCTATGCTACTAACCAGAGATGCAGAAATTAAGAAAACTAATCTGAACCAATTATGGTGGACTGGAGTGATAAAACTATACTCCCGATCTCCTGGGTGTACAGTTCTTCGTGCATCAATTAAACAATATTCATTCATATAAACCTGTAAAGTATCCCTCACATAAATTACTTCGTTAGTGGAGGTGTATTTCTGTCTAGTAACGGATCCATAATTTTGTTAAAATCACCAACAACAATTAAATAATCGTGTTCTCATTCAACAAGGTTACTAAAACAATTATGAAACATCTCTGCTGCATCACTGTTAGGCCCATAAAACATTAATAAAAACAATTAATTTTTCAAAATATGTTACAAGTTAATTAAAAAAACTATCCATGTCCATTGATCTTAAATGATAACAACTATACTAAAAGAAATAGCAGTAACTGCTGTTGTGGCATTTACTCAGCCTCTTCTCTGGACAATTGAAGCTCCCTGTCTCAGTACTGTAACTGATGTTGATTGTGTGATTCATACCCTGGCTGTTCTCATCTTTGGCAGATCTGCCTTTCTGCATTTCATGTTCTATTTACCAAAATGCAGAGAAGTGTCTAGTTAAATGATGGGTAAGAGTATCCATTCATAACTGATGAGATGGAAGCAGGTGAAAATATAAGATGCTTGCTCCACTTGGACTGTTCCTTCATCCTTAACAGAGAGCCAGGCCAGGGAAGGAGGCAAGGAGAGAGGGAAGCAGGCAGGAAAAGCAAGACAGAGACCTTGTTCCAACTAGCCTGGCTATTTATTTATTTCTAGGAAGAGAGAGAGGCTTTAAATGGTTGGCTTTCATTGTAGTCTTTGTAAGATTACAGCTTCTGTCCATTTTTAAACCCTCCAACAGATAGAATGGCATCTGCCAGTGGGACATGGGGAAGGGAAGTTCACTCTTTCTTTTCATGCTTTCAGATCTTTTCCAAAGAACAGATTTGTAGAAGCATTGGACTACAGAGAAGATGAGGGGAAAGTAAATGGTTTGCCAGTGTTTAGTTTCTCCTTGTGAAATCTTTGAGGACCTCAGTCAAAAAGATGTTACTAAATAAGTAATACCAAGATCATAATCTAAATGGAAGTGCACTCATAGTTGTATGGTTGACTTTAAATAAAGAATATAGGCTTTAATACACATACTGTTGAATAGAATGTAGCCTTGCTTATATTTAGGAAGACTTGGTCACATACTTTAAGGCATTGGTTCCTAACCTTTTCTTTACTGTGGACCCCCTTCAAATATCTTTTGTTGCTGCAGACCACCAAAACTTAAGATTTAAAATCCTGAAGTGCATCAAACATTTATTTAAAGTTGCTCATCAAGGGTCTCCAGATTTGGAGTGAAGGGAGTAAATGTACACACTCCTGTTATAGTATTTTTATTGGAATGATTTTGTATAAATTTTTCCTTTCGTCCATCCATCCTTCCTTCCTTCATCTCTTTTTATTTTAATTATAAAAAGAAGCTCATAACATTTCTGTAGGCCTTCACAGACCCCCTGCAAGGATATCATGGACCCCTGGGGTTCCAGGACCCCAGGTTGAGAATTGCTGATATAAGGCATATTGTTCAAAGATGTATTCATTCATGTGCTCCACTGGTGAGGCATGGTTATAGGGCTCCAGCTTTTTCTCTTGACAAGAGAAATGTAAGCAAATGGATCACTGTAATAGGAAAAAAACCCATCAGCGTAGAATATCATCATACCCTAATAATATTCAAGAATTTTTTTCAGTTTACAAAGAGTGAATCTCCCTATATGATTCAATTAAGTATGTGGTACCTTATTTTTCATTGTCGTAAGGATTGCCATTGTGTGTGCCTTCCAGCTTATGGTAACCCCAAGGTGAACCTGTCATGCTGTTTTCTGAGGCTGAGACTGTGTCATCCAGTGGGTTTCCACAGGCAAGCCAGAGATTGAACCGTGGTCTCCAGGGTTGTAATCCAATGCTTAAACTACTATACCATGCTGGTATAAGAATGCTTATTAAAAATAGAAATATTTGTAGATACTCAATGAATTATGTAATCCTTTCAACAGCTGATGAGACTCCTGTAAATAAAGCCTACCAAGCTGCATATGCTACACAAGTTGCAGAATCCACTGTTTAATAAAGAACTGCTCATCAGTCTTCTCTTTCTCTTTTTCTCTAGATGGAATCAGCTTGTGTTTCAATTCATGAAGCTCTAAAGTCTGTCATTGATTACCAGACTCATTTTCGATTGAGGGAAGCACAAGGGCGTAGCAGAGCAGAAGACTTAAACACACGAGTGGCTTATTGGTCAATAGGAGAAGCCATCATTCTTCTTGTAGTTAGCATTGGGCAGGTATTTCTTCTCAAAAGCTTCTTCTCAGACAAAAGAACCACCACAACTCGTGTTGGATCATAACTTATCTTGAGAAAATGCTTCAAATCCACTATTTGTAAAAAAGAAAAGTGTTCTTCAAATTTCTAGTTACAGAATGATTAAAAATGGGGAACATTTTAAGTACCTTTACCCTTCCCTTTCCAGTTAAAGCTGAAAAATACATATTTCCCAAAAGCTGTGGGAAAAGGCAGCTTTTTATTTGTGTTAGAAATTTTTCCTTCTGTTCGTTCTGTTCATATCTTCTGATAGATGGTTGGATGCTATTTTTTTAATGAGTGAGACTATCTGGTAGGAACATAATACTTTAAAAGAAATTCTTTAATTGGTGATTTGGAAAATTGCCCATTTAAAAATGGGTACAGTCTGATTTCTCAAGTTTGAAAGGTGTAGGAATAAAAAGAAAGCAAATGTGATTAACTGTAGTCCCAAAGCCTTGTACTGCATTGTTTTGATTTGCTATGGGAATTCTAGACACATTTTCTTACTGAACCATTTCTGGGGGGTGTCTTATTTTTACAGTACCAAATTTTAGACTGAACTTTGGGAAAACCAATCCTCTGTATATTGACAAAACTCTGTGTGGTTTATTGCATTTTTTTTCTTTTTAAATTAAATAAATGGGGATAACACACTTGTAATTCTTGAAGCTGAATCTTTGAGCTTGTGGTGCTGCTACTGCTGCTTTGAAGAACTGAAACATCAACTGGCTATAACACAAACAGTCTAAACTTTTAAGTTCTAAAGTCTGTTAGTAGGACTTGAAGTCAGTAAAACTAAGCTGAAGTACAATGGGTTATATAGTTTGTGACGAAGTTAACCCTGCAGTCTCTTTATTACCAATCTAGGTAACCCTGTGAGGACCACATTGCCATAAGTAGTTTGCAGATTGTGGGGTAAAAAATTGGCTTACTAAACAACCTATGCGCAAATGTTGGACACAGTTGAATAGTATTTGTAAATTTATTATATTTGCCTATTTGAGTCTAATAAGTTGGAAAATTCTTTCAGATGAGTTTCATGCAGTAACGTGTTGCCTTATCCTGGCTGTTACCACTTTTGGACTAGAACACCACTTTGTGCATTCTTTGGGGTAATTGGGATTTCTTGCCATCATAGCAGTGGAGGGGAAATTTTAACCCCCAGATATTTTTGGACTTCAGCTTCTCCTTACCATTGTCCATGCTGGGTGAACCTGGTGGGAATTGGAGGCAAAAACATCTAGAGGACTAAAGGTTCTCCTGTCCTGCTGCGGTGGTTTGTCTGGTGGTGGTTGTTTTCTTCTGACTCCTAATAGATAGTGTCTTGTATACATTTGTAGATATGTGAGATTGCACGGGCTACTGTAGTTTCAGGCAATCAAACTGAAGTTAATATTGCCACCATAATCATAAAACACATCTGTTAGAAAGTAAACCTCATTGATTTCAGCTTCCAACTATGTAGTTTTAAATTGGAAAGTGAGGCATTTCAGAAAAGATAGAGCTGTGATTTGCACTGTTTGAACATAAGAATACCACTACGCTCAAAGACTTACAACTGTAAAAGTATGATTTGCAGTGAACTGTCATTTTATTCAAAGCTGACACTCTGCTAGACCATTGCAGAGAATCACTCCTGGGAGAATCCACCCATTGCACAGTTTCTTCTAGTCCTCAGAATGGATCTAGGCTATGGCTTTCAAATGCTGATGTGATGTTAGAACATATCTAAACCTTTATCACTGAGTTGTGCAGCTTCTAAATTTCTTAGAAACACTTAGTTCAGCTAGTTATTGAACAGTTGAAAATGTTGAGTGCATTACCACATACTGTGTTCAGCCTTTTAGAAGATGCAATTTGGATGTGTTTTAGGGGCAGGGAAGATTACAATGCTGTACTGCTTAAAATCCTGTTGAAATAACCTGGTGTACAGTATGCTTGTCTCCCAGTTGAACTTGCATAAAATAAATGTCTTGATTGTACTTGTCCATTTCTTGCAAAACCCATGCCACTAAAGAGAGCTAGCATACATGAGGCAGTTTTCAGAAAAGAAAACTTATTAATGCTGGAATCTTCAACTGCTATCACTTTCATTCCTGTCACCAAAAGATCTAAGCAGGGGTCCCATGTAAACTCTGTGGAACAAATGAAGTTTGGCAGACGTAGCATCACACTTATGGGAAAACTCATGAAAGTTGTCTGTTCAGAATAAAATTCTAAACTACTTGTGAGTAGATCTGTCAAGTTTTTAGTTTGCTTAGTCATCCAAATATAGGTATCTGTGGCTACTTTATTGCATTTATATGGAAAATGAATTCTGACAATCATTGGTCATCTGAAAAGCTTTGAACCTAGTACAGCACAAGAGTCTGGTGGGTCATCTGTACACTAACCAACCAGCTAAACTCCACTACTTTCTGGTGAATCTGGATTTCCAAGCGGCAGTGGAGACAAACTGGACCTAGATTGAGAGTAGATACACAACTGCCTCTTAACGTGGCATAACTACTATCTGTCAGACTTTAGTAAGTGACTGCCATGACACTGAGTCCTCCCCACCTCTGTCATTAATGTCTAATGGGTCTGTTTAGTTTTTCAGTGTAGCATTTCTCACTTTGGATGAAACAAGCTGTATTGTATCCAGATCATCTTTTTGCATAATATGGAGTTTGGGTTTTTTAAAAATATGTTCCCTTCAAACATTGCAAACACTTCAAGGTACCCATGTGCCCTTTTAGCATCCATTCTTAGGTTAGTATTAGAATACCAAGAGACATACACAACCAAACACTAAAATAGATTTCTACACTTATATAGAGATTCACTCATGGCAGCCAAACAAAGCCTTTTGTTATGCCTCTGTGTTTGAAGTACAGTTGAATCATACCATGATGCCAAGTTTCTGAATTTGATTTGTTTGAAATCTCCATGTGTGTATCATTAAGTGTTCATTTTCTGATATAAGTTGCAAACTTTGGTCCTCAGTGTCAATAAAACAAAGATGGCCCTGTGAAAATTATATGGGATAATAAATTAATATAAGGTTCTGTTGGAGTGGTTCCTTATTGGGGGACTTTTATAACTTTCAGATGTGCTCAAAAATCAAGATGGGGAAAGTACGAGATTTTTGTTTTTATTGCCAAGTGGGGATGAGGGTAGCTGTAGACCTAGCACATCTGCATTGGGCAAGCTCTATCTGAATTTTTGGAATCAATTAAAAACTGAAAGCTGATTAAGATCCTGATGTATGCATGTTTAGTTGGAAGACAGTCCAACTTTACTCAGTAAAAGTACAAGAATTCTAGGTTAGATTGCAGATTATGCTTAACTGCAAATTTTAAAGCAGAACTTGTAGTCAGATTGGTATTAGAAGACACAAGATAATGTTCAGAATCCCTGTTGGGGCAGTATACTAGCAGAAAAATTACTGCATTAGTGGCTGCACTTTCTCCGAGGTTGTGTACATGCAGTCTCTAGTATACAGGCCTCTTTTTTTTTCACTTTGGACATTTTGGATGTAGAACTAATTGGTCCTTGTCCAGAAGGTTTGCTCAAGGGCTTAGCACTCACTGCACAGTTGGCCCAGACAACAGAGGAAGACAAGACAGAGGAAACATCCTTTAGAGATTTAATATTTTGATTTGTTATTAACTACTGTTAGCTTAATTATAATACTTTTTATTTCCAAAGTAAGTGTTGTTCAGTGGTGTAATTTGCTGTACTACATGCTGTAATAAATATACAGTATTTGGTATGATCCCTACCTTTTTTACAGTAAAGTGATACATGGCCATGATCTGATGTGGAACTATACCATGCCAGTAGGGAAGGTTTAAATTCTCCCATTCAACCCCCTGTCCCATGACTAAATGGGGAGAAATCTGTTGGCATTAAAAAAAAAAAATCAAGCTGCTGGTGTGGATGGGGGCAGAGGCATTTGAAATGAAAAGATTGGCAGAATGGTTCAATATATGCTACATATCTAAAGCAGCATTTGTTTTATTCCTGTGAAAGTATAAACTCTGGCCAGCCACAGGCAAGATAACGAACACAAGGAAAGGAGAAGAGACCAATGAGGCAGTCACGGAAGGGCAAGCAGAGAAGGAAGTGGGAAATTGTATGTGTAACAGATAGCTGATGCAGTGGAAACTCCATATGTTGTCTGCTGGAAATCATGTGACTTATTTGCATTCTAATATTAGTTTTCAAGTAAAATAATATACTGTCAGAACTGAGTAAAAATGATAGGATAGGTCTCAGTAGAGAGCTGGCTGAGAGCGTTCATTCCTTGGGTAAGATAGCAAAAAAGCAAATTCCTTGGCGTGAATTCTGTTGTTAGTACCAACTAGAATCGACTTATTGAACCAATTGAATTTACATAAATGATGACTTCACAACTCACCATTGATCCAGTGGGTCTTCTCGATTTGAGAATAACTATAGGGTTTAAGCCTTTCCTTTAGGAAAGGAACTCAAACCAGCAAATGCACAACCAAAACATTGCTGTGGTTTCAGCGAGGAACTGTATTTCTTTGACATAACAACATGCAGTGAAAGAGGTTGGAATCAAGTTTACAAATGAATAAGTAACATGATAGAATTAGAATACTGTGGTAAATTCTAAAGGTGCTTAATAGTAGCTCCTCACCCGGGGACCAGAGAATTGTGTGTTCAAAGGTCACTGAACTTTAAGTACCAGCTACCAAATGGCATAAACTTTCCTGACCTCTAGCCTGCCAAGTGCAAGGAGCATAGTCTCAATTGATAGATCTTTATATGCATATTGGAAAAGACAAGTGGAAATGGAAATACAGAAGATATGAAAAAAGGAAAGAGTGTCCGGTACCTTTTGCACGTTCATTTCCTCTATATTACCCTGTCTATAAACATGTACGAACTGAGGCTACACTCTGTATTTTATGAACTGAGGTGGAGTCAAACATGCTAGTTTTTCAGGTACCACAATACACTCAAATATTTTTGCTGCAACAGATTAATACAGTCTTGCTCCTACTAACCCCCCCCCACTTTGCCTGATGGTGAAATCTAAGCTCAAGGGACAGAAACTCTTATATTGCTTTGCATGGGATCTTCCCTTTGGCATACGCTTGCATTGCGTTAGGCCATGTGCTAAGTTTAGTGACCAATTGACTTGACCAGGATTCCCAAACCATAGGATTTGGGAATCCTATGCTTACTTTTAACAGGTCTGTATAGTAGAGCTGTGGTTTGACACCCTAACAGCCATGAGTGGCAGCTTGCCAGATGCCTAACAGCTCCTCTGTTTTGCAGTCCCAGATAATGGGGAGATGTATGTAGCTCCTAAGAATCCGCCATACATGGGTCATAGGCTGCATCAAACCACCATGGATGAGTCATGGGATGAATTCAAGCTACAAGGACTGCTCCAAAGGCTTACATCCTTTAGTACGTGAGATGGTATTACAGAAGGTGTATTCTTCCTGTAGTGTGTGGAATACTTTAATGAGCTCATAAAAAGATCGCTGAGAACCAGTGGTTCAATTTGTTTTTTATTTCTGCTTTCTGAAAGGTAATTTAACTGCACTCATGTGCAGTTGAACTGAATTTTAAAAGTTGGCATAGATGTGTAAAAATAGATCACCCACTAAGATAGGGATGTAGAACATGTGGCCCTCCAGATGTTGGGCCACAAATCCCATCACCACCAGCAAAGACTGATGGGATTTGCACCCAATGACATTTAGAAGGCCACACATTCCCTATTTCAGGGCGTGAAAAAGTTATTTTGTTGGACTACAACTCTTAGACTTCTTCAGCCTGGGGGTTGTAGTCCAAAACTCTACTAGCCAAAGTCTGTCATAAAATAGGAGGGTTTTTTTCAATACATTTTGGGAGACAGCAAATTGGGGAACTTTGGATGCTTTGCTGGTTTACATTGTGAGCATCTACACTTTAAAACTTGTCCTGACACCACTCAGTGGTGTTGTGAGGTTACCAGGGACAACACTGGTGTTCTTGCCGTTTTTGTTTTGTTTTTCCTTTCTTTCCACCTAATCTTCCAGTGCTGTCCAGGGTGAGCACACACTGGGTAAGATGGCTGCTCTACTTTCATAACAATGGTGTGATCAAATAAATGGGTCCTAGAGTGAATCAAGCCTGAACTCTCTCTAGAAGCCAAGATGACTAAACTAAGGCTGTCATGCTTTGGCCATATGAGAAGACATGATTCACTGGAAAAGACACTTGGGAAGGTAGAAAGCCAGTGTGTTAGTCACACTGGCACAGTTAGTTGTGCTAGACTAATCTAATATCTTTTTACAGTAAGAGTTACAAGCTTGATAGATGAAGAGAATGCTGTGGACATAGCATATCTTGATTTCAGTAAGGCCTTTGATAATGTTCCCCATGACATTTTTGCAAAGAAGCTAGTAAAATACAGGCTGGACAGGACTACTGTTAGGTGGATTTGTAATTGGTTGACCGAACGAACCCAAAGGATGTTCACCAATGGCTGCTTTTCATCCTGGAGAGAAGTGACTAGTGGGGTGCCTCAGGGTTCTGTCCTGGGCCCAGTGCTATTCAACATTTTTATCTGTGACTTGGATGAAGCAGTAGAGGGCATGCTGATAAAATTTGCAGATGACACGAAATTGGGAGGAGTTGCTAACACACCAGAGGACAGGGTCAAAATTCAAAATGACGACAGATTGGAGAGCTTGGTCAAAGCTAACAAAATTAATTTCAGCAGAGAGAAATGTAAGGTCCTGCACTTAGGCAGATCAAATGGAATGCATACATATAGGATGGGAGACATGTGGCTGGATAACAGTATGTGTTGAAAGGGATCTGGGAGTCTTGGTAGATCACAAGCTGAACATGAGTCAGCAGTGTGATGCAGCAGCCAAGAAAGCCAACGTGATTCTTGGTTCCATCAATAGGAGTATGGTGTCTAGATCGAGGGAGGTAATAGTACCACTCTATTCTGCTTTGGTTAGACCTCATTTGGAATACTGTGTCCAGTTCTGAACACCTCAACTCAAGAAGGATATCGACAGGCTGGAATGTGTCCAGAGGAGGGTGACCAAAACGTTAAAGGGTCTGGAAGCTATGCCCTATGAGGAGCGGCTTAGGAAGCTGGGTATGTTTAGTCTGCAGAAGAGAAAGTTAAGAGGGGACATGATAACCATGTTTAAATATTTGAAGGGATGCCATGTCGAGGACGGAGCGGGCTTGTTTTCTACTGCTCCAGAGACTAGGACAAGGAGCAATGGCTTCAAGCTGCAGGAAAGGAAATTCCACCTGAACCTCAGGAAGAACTTCCTGACCATCAGAGCTGTCCTGCTGTGGAATATGCTGACTTGGAGTGTGGTGGAATCTACTTCTTTGGAGGTTTTTAAGCAGAGGCTGGATGGCCATCTGTTGAGAATATTTTGATGTGTGCTCCTGTATGGCAGCGAGTTGGAGTGGATGGCCCCCATGGTCTCTTCCAACTCTATGATTCTATGAAAAGAGGACGACTGCATTATAGATAGTCAAGGAAGATACCTCTGTTACCACCGTGTACTGGCCTGGCCTTTGGTGAACCAAAGATATCATTTTGATATCATAATTCGGCCCTACTCTGCCACCAGTTATGTGTTTGTGAGCCCCACCAAACAAGTGCAAAGCTAGGCATGGCTATTGCTGCTCCCACCAAATCAAGCCAGATATTGCCAGATTTTGCTTTAGGGGACCTCCCGAAACAAACACCTTCATTACATATGCATGCTACCACAAAGAGATCCTCTGCCCTGAGAGGACACCCTGGCGAGCTGGGGGCCCCAACTGCTGAGCTGGGACTTCCGGTGGAGGAGAAGGGGGCTTTTGGGTTTGGGGAACCTGCAGAGCTGCAGAGTTTCTGAAGTCCCGAAGAGGTCGGAATCCCCGGGTTTTAAAATTTTTTTAGGGAGAAAGAGAACCCCTGGTAAGGGGATCTTGGGGGCGACTCGGGGGGGATCCAAGATCAGTAGCAGTGGCAGGAGAGGGGGAGAAAAGGGACCTGTTCACGAACGCACTGACGGGATCGCAGAGCCGCCATTACCTCTTCGGGTAGCCTTTTAAGCTAAGCCGCTAACCACCGTTGAAAAAAAGAATTTCCATCCGGAACATCTGGATTTATTATAGATTTTTTTCATCATTGGGGTAAGTGGATCCCGTTTCCCTTTATTGAGGAGATCGTATGAAAATTCGGACTCTAACTTTAGAGAAAGCATAGGTTGGGGAAAAAGTATTTCCCAGACACGTGGAGCAAGAAAGTGACTTAAATGTCTGCGGGAGTTTAAAAGTGAATTAAAATATTAAAATTTGGGTTTTAAAAAATCTTCACTTAAAAGACTGAAATTGAAAAAAAGGGAAAAAAGAAAAAAAAAAGATAAGAAAGCGAAAATTTAAAAGTCAAAATAAACAGTGAAACACGCCGGCTTGAGGATTAAAAAGGGGAGGTTTGAAAAAGGCAGGAAAGACAGAGAGAGTTTAGATGAGTGAAGGAAAGCGGAGAGAGAGGCGACAGAGTGGTCGTGGGACGAGTGAAGGAAGACGGAGAGAGAGGAGACGAGAGAGACGGGGGGGCGAGTGAAGGAAGGTGGAAAGAGAAGCACGAGAGTGGCCGGGGACGAGTGAAGGAAGACGGAGAGAGAAGCGACGAGAGAGGCGGGGGGGACGAGTGAAGGGAGACGGAGAGAGAGGCGACGAGAGAGGCCGTGGGACGAGTGGAGGAAGGCGGAGAGAGGGCGACGAGAGAGGCCGGGGGACGAGTGAAGGGAGACGGAGAGAGAGGCGACGAGAGAGGCCGTGGGATAAAGTGAAGGAAGGCGGAGAGAAAAAGGCGACAGAGAGGCCGGGGGAGAGCGAAGGAAAGCGGAGAGAAAGGTGATGAGAGTGGCTGGGGACAAAGTGAAGGAAGACAGAGAGAGAGGAGACGAGAGAGATTGGGGGGCGAGTGAAGGAAGGCGGAAAGAGAAGCACGAGAGTGGCCGGGGATGAGTAAAGGGGAAGACGGAGAGAGAGGGCGACGAGAGAGGCCGGGGGGCGAGTGAAGGAAGGCGGAGAGAGAGGCGACGAGAGAGGCCGGGGGACGAGTAAAGGGGAAGACGGAGAGAGAGGCGACGAGAGAGGCCTTGGGACGAGTGAAGGAGGCGGAGAGAGGGCGACGAGAGAGGCCGGGGGACGAGCGAAGGAGAGCGGAGAGAAAGGCGACGAGAGGGGCCCGGGGGAAACGAGTGAAGGAAGACGGAGAAAAGAGGAAAAACAGAGAGACCGGGGACAAAGGAAGGAAAGGGGGAGAAAAAGGGGCGACGAGAGTGGCCGGGGACGAGTGAAGGAGGACGGAGAGAGAGGAGACGAGAGAGCCCGGGGGAAAGAGTGAAGGAAAGCGGAGAGAAAGGTGACGAGAGTGGCCGGGGAGAAGTAAAGGAAGACGGAGAGAGAGGAGACGAGAGAGACCGGGGACGAGTGAAGGAAAGCGGGAGAGAAAGGCGACGAGAGTGGCCGGGGACGAGTAAAGGGAAGACAGAGAGAGAGGAAAAGGAGAGAGACCGGGGACGAGTGAAGGAAAGCGGAGAGAAAGACAACGAGAGTGGCCGGACGAGGGAAGGAAGGTGGAGAGAAAGGTGAGGGAGAGGAGTGAAGGAAAGCGGAGAGAAAGGCACGAGAGAGGCTGTGGGACGAGTGAAGGAAGGGGGGAGAGAGAGGCGACGGGGGAGGCGGGGGGATGGAAAAGTGAAGAGGGGAGAGAGAAGTGACGAGAGTGGTTGGGGGATAGAGTGGAATTGTAAGCTTAAAGTGTGTGAAAGTGGGAAAAAAGTGTAAAAAATATTGTTATTAATAGAAGGTAGAAAGAGATAGTGATATAATAATAATTGTCTTTCTTTATCTTTTTGTCTTGCTTTCTCTTTTGGGAGTGTGGGGGGAAGCGTGGTTTAAAATTATAGTGAAAATTGGGAAATTTGATTTAAAAATTTTGGAATTTGGTTAAAATTAGTAGGAATTAACAATTTGGGGGAAAATATTGAAGAAAGGTATAGGAAAAATAAATTAAACTAATTGAACTAACTAAAGTATAATTGTGAGTGACAGAGGGATATATTAAATTAAAGAAAAAGGGGAAATTTAAATTTTAAATTTAAAAGAAGTTTAAATAAACTGGAGACAAAATGATGGGAGCTGGAAAAAAAGAGCTGCAGCTGGTGCTCAGACACAAATACAAACATTGTTACAAAGAAGGCCTTCTACAGAATTTAAGACACCAACTACAGAGACAATACGGTTGGAAAGTAAAGGGAATGGCCCAGAGTGGAGGAACTGACATTATGGAAGAAATAAGAAGATTAACTATGACTTTTAAAAGTGAAATGAGAGAGACAAGGACAGAAATGAAGCACATGAGAGCAGAGATAAGAGCAGATGTGAAGAAAGAATTGGAGATGTTTAATAATAAATTGGATAATATTACTGGGGAAATTTTAAAGGTGTGAACGAGAAAGTTAAAGAAATAGAAGAGAAGACAATGAGAGTGGAGGAGCAAGTAGTGAAATCGGAAGGAAGGATAGAGGATTTGGAGAAAATAACATTATTAACGGATATTAAGAGTAGGAAAAATTTAATTTAAGATAAGAGGATTACGGGAACAGCCACAAGGGGGATTTATATGAAAGTTTAATTCGACCATTAGCACAATATATTGAATTTGGACACCAGAACAGTTTGATCTGGAGACTGATAGGATATTCAGAGAAATTTGGTGATTGCCAGAAGAAGAAATATGCCACGAGATATTGTTATCTTTTTTTCTTCGGGAGAGAGTGAAGGATTTGGTTCTAAAAACAGAGTTATATGAAGAAATTGGTGGAAAAGTGGAAGTGAACTTAAGATTTTTAAAAGATGTGCATCCAACTTTGTTAAAAAAAAAGAAGAGAATATGGATTTGTGACACAAGCTTTAAGGACTCAAGGAATTCAATATACAGGGGAAAATAGAAGGGATTTCCTTTATTTGGAAGCAAAGGAGGGTAGTATTAAATACAATCAAAAAAAAGCAAAGGAGTTTTGGAGGAAGCATAAAGATGAATTAAGTAAGGTAGATGAGGGGGGACAAAAAACAGGAACAAGAAGAAGAAACCAATGCTAATTTAAATTCATCGCGGGAAAAGGGGAAAAGGCGAGAACCCAAAAAGAGAGAGACAAGAATATAGAGACCAAGGACAAAAAGAAGAAATAGAGGGGGAAAACAAGAGGAGGAGATAGGAGAAGAAGGAAAGGTTGTAGAAGAAGAATTGAAATCCATTGTCCCTGAAATAGAAGAAAAAATAGAAGACACAGAAGAAACCAGAGTGAACGAACCGGGATAAAATGAAATTGAAAATATTAACTTGGAACGTTCGGGGAAATAAATTCTCCATATAAAAGGAAGCAGGTATTTCATCAGCTAGAAAAATTAAATGCAGATATAGTGGCAATACAAGAAACTCACATTAAAAATAAAGTTTTAAAAATATATTAGGAACCCTAAATTAGGACAGTCATTTTTCTTCATCAATAGATAAAAAAAAAAAAGGAGTAACCATATATGTTAGTAGCAAATATGAAGCAAAACAAGTATTTAGCGATAATTCGGGACATTGGATAGTGATAGAAGTAGCAATACAGGGTTGTAAGTTAATGATAATAGGAGTATATGGACCATTAGAAAATAGAAGTAGATTTTATTTAAAATTATTGGAAAGACTGTTAGAATTAGAGGCAGATAACCATAAGATAATTATGTTGGGGGATTGGAACGGAGTATTAGACCCATATGTTGATAGGTCAAGTATTAAAAATAAGAAAGATATCAGTAGGAAAAATAAAGGGGGAAGCTTCCAAAAACCTTTTTTGATTTACTTGACCAGTTAGCGTTAGTAGAGGTTTGGGAGGCAGAAAAAAGGGGGAAAAAGAAGATTATACTTATTTTTCGGAAAAATTTTAAAGTCGTGGTCCAGATTAGATATGATTTTTGTGTCGACAGAGTTGATAAAAAACATAGAGAAATTGGAAATATTACCCAGAACGATTTCGGTTTATTGCCCAGCCCAGTTTTAATAATCATTAATCGGGGGAAAGAAAAGTTATAATTGGAGGTTAAATGATAATTTGTTAAAAAAACGAATCAGTGGTAGGGAAAGCAAAAGAAGATTTAAAAAAGAATTTTATGGATAATAATTTAGATAAGGAACAATCAGAACAAATAGTATGGGAAACAAGTAAGGTGGTAATGGGGTTTTTTTTTTTAAAAAAGTCAGCAACATGGATTACAAAGCGTAGGAAAGAGAAAGAAGCCAGAATATATAATATGTTACAAGATAAAGAATTAGAATTAAAAAAAAGACCCAAAAAAATCATAAAACTTTAAAAAGAATTATTATATTAAAGAAACAAGTGACTCTGTTAATGACAAAGGAAATAAAAAAAAAATGAAATAAGTAAAACAGAGACAGTTTGAACAGGCTAATAAGATAGGAAGATGGTTGTCTTTTAAAATTTAAAAAGAAAAAAAAGGAAAAACGTTATATTAAGGGATTAAAGGAGGGCCAAGATACCTTTCTTTAAAAAAAAAATTTCAAAAAATTTTTTTGTTAAATATTTTGAGGAATTATTTAAAAAAAAAGGGACAATCAAAAGAACAAGAAATTAAGATAAAGGCATTTTTAGAACGGACAAAAATAGCAAAAATTACGGATAATCAAAGAGAGAGTTTAGATAATCCAATAACATATTAGAAGTTAAGAAGGCAATTAGTAAATTGAAAATGGGGGAAAACTCCGGGACCAGATGGTTTTACGACATTTTACTATAAAACATTTCAGGAGGAATTAATACCTTTGTTAGTTAAAGTTTTAAATTCAATTAAAAAATAATATATTTCCAAAACTTTGGGAAAGGGAAACAAATATAACGTTGATCCCCCAAAGAAGGAAAAGATCCAAAAAGATAAAAGAAATTATAGACCAAACGCACTACTGAATAAGATTATAAAATTTATACACAGATATTAGCAGATAGGTTAAAGGGAATATTAGATAATTGGATTAACGAAAGGGTCAAATGGATTTTTACCAGGAAGACATTTGAAGAATAATATAAGAATAATTATGAACACGATAGAATATTATCAGAAACATAATAAAAACAATTGGCTTTAATTTTTTTGGATGCTGAAAAAGCGTTCAAAAATGTTAATTGGCAATTTATTTTCGCAATAATGAAAGAAATGGGAGTGGGAAATAGGTTCATGGAATGGATAAAAGCTATATATAATGAAAAAAAAGGGGGTGTTTAGTTATAAATGGGGAAAAAAAAAAACAATTTGGAATGTATAAAGGTACAAGACTGGGATGCCCTCTTTTTCCCTTTTTTTTTTTATTATCTGTTTAGAAGCCTTAAATAATAATATTAGAAACGAGAAAAATAAGAGGAGTTAGAGTAAAGGGGGTTTGAAATAAAAAAACAAACGTATGCTGATGATTTAGTTATAATTTTGGAGGATCCTATGAATAGTATTAAAAATTTATAGAGGAATTAGAAGAATTGGGGGGAGGTAGCTGGCTTTAGAGTTAATAAGGAGAAATCTCTGATAATGACAAAAAAATAACAGCAAAAAAAAGAGAGCGAATTGATAGAAATCTCAGGATTTAAAACAGCTAAGAAGATAAGATATTTGGGGAAAAATTAAAAAAAATAATTCAAATTTATTTATAAAAATTATAAAAAGGTATGGGGTGAAATTACTGGGAAATTAAAAAAAGGAATAAATTTTTCAAAAAATTTTTTAAATTTGGTAGGATTTAGCAATCAAAATGAATATATTACCAAAAATGATATTTTTATTTCAAAGTATACCCATAATACATAATGAGAAACCATTCAAAAAATGGGAGCAGGATTTGTGTAAGTTTATTTGGGGAAAGGGAGAAAAAAAAATTAAAATAAAATATCTTAAAGATATAAAAAAAAGAGGAGGGTTAAATTGCCAGATTTAAAACTCTATTATGAAGCTTCAGCATTAGGTTGGATAAAAGATTGGGTGACATTGGAAAATCAAAAACTGTTAAATTTAGAAGGATTTAATTTATATTTTGGATGGCATGCATACCTGTGGTATGATAAGCACAAAATAAATAGAGAATTTTTGGATTGGGATGTTAGGAAATCAATTTTAAAAAAAATGGTTAAGAGTTAAAAATAAATTGTATATAAAAATGCCATATTGGGTTTTGCGAAGCTTTTTTTCGGTTAGAAAAGAATCAATTCGGGGGAAATGGATAACATATAAAAAATATAATTAAAAAAAAAGGGGAGTAATATAAGACCTAAAAGTAGAGAAGAATTAATTGAAGAGGGGTATAGATCACATTGGCTTCTCCATAGAAAATTGGTTGAGAAATATAAATTGGATAATAAAGCATGGGGAATATCATTAAAAGGAAACAGAATTTAAAAATTGATGAGAGTGGATGTTAAGCGCCCTTTGAGTAAAATTTATAAGTTATTAAATTTGGAATTGGAAAAAGGGAAAATTTTAAAAAATATTGGATTTGGACTAGCTCGAGATATTGGATTTTCAATAAAATTACAACAATGGGAAAATGCATGGAAATTAAATCATGAATTTACAAAAAGTTATAATTTAAAAGGAAATTATTTTAAAATTTTTTATAGATAGTACTTAACCCCAATGCAGATTGCCAAGATGAAAAACAAAATCAATAGCTAAATGTTGGAAATGCTAAAAAATTGGATCTTTTTATCACTGCTGGTGGACATGGGAAAAGGCGAGAAAAATTTTGGGGGAAAATATATGGGAAAAAATAACGAAACATTTAAAAATCAAGTTTCCAATGTCACCGGGGAAAAATTTTTGTTAAACATGTTTGAGAAAAAAGATGAAAAGAAAAGGGGGAAATATTAAAAATTTTATGTTACATGACATGTGCAGCCAGAACTGTTTTCCCCTAAAAAATGGAAGGATAAAAATGTACCAACAATAGAGGATTGGATAAATAAATTATATGATCTGGCGGAGATGGATAAATTGACAAAAAGATTAGAAAATAGGAATAATAATGCATTTAAAGAAGAATGGGGGATATTAAAATTTTTTATGGGAAGAATATTGGGGGGAAAACAGCGATGATGGGTTTTTATGAATAGGATATAATATAATAAAATATTATAATGTATGTAGTAATTGTTTGGAATATTTGAATAAAGACATTTAAAAATTTATTAAGAATTAAAATTTAGGGTAACAGAATATGTAAGTAACAGATATGATAAGCAAACGTAGAAGTTAGAGTATAGAGGATAAAAAACTGCTATAGAGATTAAAAAGAATCTTTATATAGTAAAGGGTAGAAAAAAAAAATAAGGAAGTAAGTTAACCAATGGTGATAAAGAAAGAAGTCAAGGTATGTATGGAATTGAAGAATGTATGTGAATGTTTTGGGGAGGATGTAGGTTTTGGGGTAAAAAAATTTGTTATAATTGTGTTTATTGTATAGTATGTAGTGTATTTGAGTGTATGTAATTAATTGTTTGTATGTTTTTAAAAGTGAAAATTTATAATAAAATTATTTTTAAAAAAACAAACAAACTGCTGAGCTAGCCATATTTGCATACCTGCTATACCATTGTCAATTAGACTTTAACTTAATCATGGAAAATTTAAACCCTTTTGGAGGCTTTTCTCCAACCCAAAACTTAATTGTTTTTGCCCAAGACCAGACTAGCCTGCAGTTGTTCCTTCCCCTATAAAAATCCCCAGCTCTGAGAGCTCTTTGGAACTCTTGCCGGATTGCCCGAACTTCACTCTGCCTCGCTGCCGCTCGGTTCAGGATATTCCCCCCGGTTTCCACGCCCGGGGTTTCCCCCTTCAATCAGGCTCCTCCCAGGACTACGGGACAGGTGGCGTATCACCCATTCCCCTCAAATTTTTATTTTCCTTTTCTAGTTAGGAGTGTGTTTGTGTTTTTCTTTAATAACTGTTTAATAAATCTTAATTGTTATTTGAACCATTTGCCTCCTCACTGACCTGAGGCTGAAAACGTTGGGTAAAAGATCCTGCTGCGTTGCCCTGCCTCTGGCTAGCCAAGAGAGTGCTCCAGCCAATTTCCCCCCCCTTGCTAGGTTTGTTTTGGTTATTTGGGGGTCCCTCCCGGGGCCCCCCAATTTTCCCCGGGAAAAACCTCCCTGAATCTGCAAGTCTTGATCAGGGCAGTTGATGATAGGTAAAATTGATTTTTTCCCCTTTAAAAACAACAACAACATTGATTCCGTCCAAATCCAAAAAAGGGGAAAGGGCTGTTTTGAGTAGCTTTGGACGACAGGACGGGCTGAAGCTTTCTCTCGGTTGCTTCGCCCCGGCTGGCAGTGAGTTAAAAGCTTCAATCGAGCATTCAGAAATACAAATTTAGGCATCCAAAAAAAAAGGAGAGGTACAGTTAAGAGGGAAAGTGAACGCAGCGAGTGCAGGAGTTCTAGAGATGAATGAATTTCAGGTCTTTTCTTCCCCCCCCTGCTAGAAATTGGGAGACTGAAGGAAAACTTAACGGGGAAGGGGTGTCAGAATTCTTATTTAAGGAGCAAAAGCTTCGTTTTGCCCCCAGCAGCCATCCCCCTGCGTGAAAGCAAGGGGAGAAGGACATTCCCCTGTAACAAACCTAGGGTCTTACAAGCGGCGCCAGTGGCGATTCGCAGCCCTCCAGACGTGCAGAGGGAGGCCCTCCAGGAGCCGCGGAACCGCCGAAGGGGAAACGCGCGCGTGTCCATCTGGCCCGCGCCCTCCGTCGCTGCACCCCCTCCGCACCCTCGCTTCCCTGGGGGCTTCTACAGCCAATAGAAAACAACCGAGTAGGAGGGGGAAGCCCCCGTCGCCGCCAGCCTCTAGCCCCGCCCCGGCTTCCCTTTTCTCGGCAGCTCAGGGTGGAAACCCAGTTTCCCAAACCTGCCGCTTCGGGCGGGTCGCCAAGTCTTCGCGGCGCCTGTCGGCTCTCCCGTCGATCCGGCCAGCGCCGCTCCTCGATCAGGGGCAGCGAGAGGGGGCAGCCACCCCCGCCCCGCCCCGCCCCGCCCCGCCCCGCGCCGCGCCGCCCTTCTCGTGGTCTCGTCTGCCGCTTGTCCGGAGGGGAGCGCAGTCCTCGGAAGGCGGCCAGGGGCGAGGGCCGCGGCAGACGCCTCTCCGGAAAGCGAGTTTTCGTTTCCTGCTTCGTTGGGGTAAGAGCGACAGATTCCCAGAAGGGCTCCGAGAAAGCCGTTTAAAGCTGTGCTAGTCAAGCGGGTGGTTTAGGGACCACTTCCAGAGCCTGGCGAGGAAGAAACAGTTCTCGTCAATGAGCACCAGGAAGAGCCCACTCCTTGGCAAGTTGGGAACAAAACAACTGCCGGCGCCCCCTCTCAGATGGCTTGTGATGCATCACCCCCACTCACGCTCCTGAAAGGAGTCGTAGGATACCGTAAAGAGCTTAGAATAAGCCTCTTTCTTTCCTTTTTTCTGTCTTTCTCTTTGACTACATGTTTCGTTAAAGCTCACGGCGTTTTCTCTCCTCTTATTCTCACAATAGCACTGCGGGGTGGGTTAGTCTGAGGGGCCGGAGGGTCTCACAGTGACCGGGCTTCAAGGCTGGATGGGGTCTGAACCGTCCTGTTAGCTGCACGACAGTTCTGTCAGCCTTGAAGGGAACACTTTATTCTTTTTGACCGTTTCCGCACTAGACACTAGATGCTGCTATTATTGGACTTTCTACGTCCTGTGGAATTCTGGGGTTTGTAGTTTGCTGAGGCCCAAGAGCTCTCTGGCTGGGAATTCTAAAAGCCCCTCCCTGAACTGCAAACCTCACAATTCCACAGGATGTTGAAAGTGGAATAATAGCACTATAACAGTGTAGTGCAGAAATGGCCTACCTCCCTTTTTTAGTTGGCTTCTATGAAAAGGAGAAGGTGAGTCTCATTTCTTTGTATACAATATACAAGAAGATGGCTTTTTGAAGTTGCGTCTGGCTTTGAAATAGAAACACTCTTTCAGTTCTGTAAGCAGGTGTCTGAATGATGAATCCTTTCATTCTGCACAATTATAGTACCATGATTCTACTTAGCTGCTATGGCTCCATCGTATGGATCCTCGGATTTGCAGTTTTGGGAGAGGTATTTAGAATTCTCAGCCAGAGAGCTGAAGCCTCACAATACTACAAATCTCAGATTACATAGGATGTTGCCACGGTAGTGGAGTCACAGGTCTGTAATTGTGCAGTGTAGGTCCTAAGGCAGCTGCATTTTTGTATCTTTTCCAGGACAGCCTTTGATAGAGGAGGGATTTCTGGCACTTCTAGAAGTGCAGGAGAAAATACTACTTCATATGTAGTGATTTCTTATGGATATGAATTCTTTGGAAGTTTGAAGTTACATGTATACAGTCATTACTATACAAACATGCCCATGTGTGTACATATATATATATATATATAATATGGCTGTATACATGTGAGTGGGATATATATAGAAATATAGGCAGGAATCCTGCTGAGGACTTACATCTTCGTAAGTGGACATACATGTGTGGGAATTAAAATTAGACAATTCAATAACATCTGTATCCAAAAAGGGTCTGCTATTACATTATGACATAGCAGAGCCAGGAAAGTGACCAATGCACAATGGGATCCAAGACGTGCCTCAGGACATCAGCTAGGAAATGCCAATGTGCCTCAGTACAGCCCAGTGTGCATTGGAACACTCTTGGCAGTGTCCTGCTATGTATCTTTACATATGGACTTGGCAGTGTCCTGCTATACATCTTAGCACCTCTGCTAAGTATATGCAAAGTTATAGAATGTAGACCACGATTCTGGTCATATTTCTTATACCAGTTAAACATGATAACAGCACAAATAAGTGAAACAGTGTGTGGGATTCATCAGATAATGTTAAAAATTAGAAAAGATTTCCAAAATAGTCTCTGCTTGGGAGCTAAAATGTTCATCTATAGAGAGCACTAGCGTATGTACCCAGCGTTGCCCAGGATTTCATTTTCTCATGGGTAACACTTGTTAGAAATTAGCAGTTACCTTACCTTAGGAATTAAATGCAGTTGAAATATACAAATTTGAGCTTCTGTGTCTCTAATTCCTCAATCTGCCTTGTTCACTACCTGTAACTTTTCCTCATATTTCCCAATCCAGTCTACATTCGGAGTTGTTAACATACAGAGGTTGGTTTCCTGAGAGAATACACTGCTTCCTCCTTCTTGCTGCTAGGCCTCGTCTCCATAGCAACCAGCCTGTGGCCCAAGAGCTCTCTGGCTGAGAATTCTAAACGCCCCTCCCTAAACTGCCAGCCGCAGGATTTCATAGAATCTTCACAGGCAGCCAATCCTATGAGGGCTTCTCATCTGACACAGCCAATCATATGAGGTCTTCATATGCTTGACACAGACAAACTCACAAACTTTGACTTTTATATATTAGATGAGAAGAGTGATTATGTGAAAAGGACTTGGATTTCCCCATTGCCTGGCTGCAGTTCCCAGATAATCACTTTCAGTGTCCAGAAATAAGAGGAATTTGATTTACAGGAAGTATATTTGTGGCTGTAAGTTTTTCCTACGACATTTTACCAGTGGTATTTACTTTACTTCTATGCAGAAGATTGCTTTTTGTATGCTACTGTGGTATATAAACCTTAAACATAAATGTTTTTAGCCAAATGACTGACTTCTTGTGTCTCCCCTCACTAAAAAGTCTGTACACAATTAACTACTAAGCAGTAATTTATTTCCTTTTACATCTATCTTTGTGAGTAAAATCCCCAGGCAATAGGATACACTAGGTCCAACAGCATATCTTAGTGCGCACATACACACACATAAATGTTTGGGCTTCCTCTCATTTTTCTCGCCTCAAACATTCACAGTGAAGAAGATTTGTATGTAATTTAGAAACCTATATACTGCATCTTTGATTCACAACTAGCCTCCAACCAACCAATTGTTTTTAATTTGCTCTGCCTTTTCCTCTCTTCTTTTTTCTATAGCAAACCAGTCAGAACAATTTACGGAAATCATTAGAACATCCAATTTATAGATTAAAATATGCCAGGTTCTCTTCTTTGTTCAAAGGATACAAGAAGTTCTACTTCTTATTGGTAGAATTACCATCAGCACTTGGAGCAGAGGAATATATCACCACCTCCACCCCATTTTCTTATTGAAAACAAAAGAGATACTGAATGCCACATCTATATTCTCCCTTTGATAATCCTCCATCTTTGGAAGGATTCAAGGAATTAAATCTGAAGTAGCTTAAGGCAGTGCAAAAATTTTCCTATACCTACTAATTATTCTCACAACAATCCTGTGTGGTAGATCAGGGTAAGAGAGAGTGGATGGCTTGAGATTTCCTAGTGAGCTGAGTAGCTGAATGAAGATTTGAACCTGGTTTTCTATTCGTAATCCAATACTGACCACTACATCTCAACTGCCTGTGAATTTACTGCTGTGAAACCCATAGTGACTTTATGTCTGTTTTTCTTGAACTTTTGATATAGGTATGAATTAGAAATAATAAATTAGAAATAAAGTAGAAGCTGGGGGCTTAGGTCAGAGGAACGGAGAAAGATTTTGTCTTGGCTTTCTAGCCAGCCCTTGTTTGTGGCCAGCACTGACTTGACATTTTCCAGAGAAGTTCTCTGCTTCCCATAGGACGTGAAAGGATTTTGCCCAGCATGGAGAGCAAGTCTGAGGGAGTTTTCTTACTTTCAATGAAGAGAAGATGGCTCCAGAGAAAGGAAGTGGTCTTTTTTAGGAGTGGCCACAACAAGGCACTCACCAAACCTACAGATTTTGCCACATTGTGGTCCAGTGAACTTTTGCCTGTATGCAGCAGCATCTTGGAAACCAAGAGAAATTTGGAAAACATTTTGTGGTGAGGTGGTATGAAGACCAGGTGCTCATCTTTTAAAAAGTCAGGCAGTGCATTGGGCTAACAC
Source organism: Iguana delicatissima (assembly GCA_948472985.1). Lineage (NCBI taxonomy): Eukaryota > Metazoa > Chordata > Lepidosauria > Squamata > Iguanidae > Iguana > Iguana delicatissima. The sequence continues at coordinate 218,231 of CAOKZL010002853.1, forward strand.
AGAATTGGGTGACTTGTGGCCACTCTAGATATTGTGGGACTATAGGTCCCATAATCCTGTAGTGATGGGCTATGCATACTACAGCTGATGGAGGTTACATTCCAACAGCTTCTGGAGTGTCACGTGCTGCCCATCCCTTTGGTAATGGAAGCCTCTTGTATGAGTTTAATGGAAGCCTCTTGTATGGAAGCCTCTTGTATGAGTTTAAACACCAATTTAGATTTTTAAGCCATGCCTTTGCTATCTCTAAAGTGATGGTTGCTATGGATTCTGTAACCTTAATAACACCAAAACAGGCAGACGTTTAACAGGTCTGGCTCTTTCCTCAGGAAGAAGTGTGCTACCTGTTGCAATAGGGTTGATGGATACCCTCAAACTGTGGAACGTTGATCACACTTTGACATCAGAATCCTTATGCTCACTCTGGGTTCTGATCTTCACCAGGTGCTGTTCATATATAACAGCATTCCCCAGTCTGACAGCTTCCATATATATCCCATAAACCTTAGTAACCCTTGTCTATCTGGCTGAGAGGTAATGGAATTTGTAGTCTATCACATCAAAGCTGATGGTTTGAGTTTGTTAAAGTCTGTGCTGGAGAAATGTTTTTACCTGAGATCTTCGAAGTGCCAAATCCTTACACTCAGCTGTCAGTTTCTTTATAGCAGACCACAGCACATCTGTTTGCTAATATCAGAGACATGGAGCACCCTCATTATCTGATTATTATTTTATGTTATTAAATGTTAACTAACTTCACTAACTTGTGTGTGGTTAGCTACATGAGACTTACAGAATTATCCTGATAACATATAATTCCTTTGAAAGAGATGTGAGACAATGTGTTCATCTACTGTTAGGACTTCAGGGCTTGGAAAAGTTAATATTTGGACTACAACCCCTAGAATCCCCAACTGAGCATGATCAGTGGCCATTCTGGGATTTGTAGTTGGAAAAAGTAACTTTCCAAACTTCTCAGATTAATTTTTTCCAGATTTTACCAAGGCTATATTTTGTCTTCCCACTATCTCAACCAATTGGTATTGGTTGTTTGGTCTATGTGCATCAATAGCTGGGAGAATGGCCATCTAAAACATTTGTTGCTATTGAATTTATTTTGTAGCTGCTTCCTTAAAGACTAAGGACCTTTTCGCACCTTACCTGGTGCCGCTGATGTCATGCAGGGATTGCACGAAAAGCCTTGTCCAGGAGGCACTCGCATCCCCTCTGCTTCCCCTCCACACCAGCTCCGCAGTGCAGTGGGTACTTTCCCAGGCTGCGTCGGGGACTCCGGAGCCTCCGCACACAATGTAAGTGTGTGTGGGGCACAGGAGCAATGCGCAATTGTGCATCATTTTCGGCAACGAGTCGAAAATGATATAATGCGTGATCGCCCCCTAATGGCCTTGGGAGCGTCGTGCAATTGCGAGGATGTCATGTGGAATGGTCCTTGCAATTGTGTGATGCTCCCGAGGCCATTTCTCAAGACTGGCATGTGAAAAGGGCCTAAATAAGGCAAGGGGGGGCCTTTGAGCTAACATTCTATTCCTGGGTGTCATTTCTCTATTTTTATCTGCCATCAACGTGATGGTATCTTTTTTTTCTTGTCCTTAATAATGAGAATTAAATTGCTGCACAAATCTTTACCTAAAAGTAATGACTGAAATCACTCCAACATGTTTATAAAATATCGCTTTCCAAACTTTTCATGTTGGTGACACCCTTTTAAGCATGCATCCTTTCACGACACAGTAATTCAGTAAGTTGAGGCAGCCCCTCCACCCGATCACTCGCTGTTGCCCTCACTGGGGTCTTCCTCAGTCCGGGACGGTGGTGGAAGAGGCAGCCCCTCCACATGAGCTTGGCTTGCTGCTGCCACCGCCACCCTGTTCAGGGTCTTCCTCAATCCCATGTGTCATGCCCTGCCCTGCAGATCCTGGCAGTGAGGAGGAGGAGGATTCGGAATTGAGGCAGAAGTTTCCCCAGAGGCAGGAGTTTCCCCAGAAGCTTGCTCAGGAGAGGATAACAAACAGCAGGGGCCTGAGCAGGAGGAGCAAATATCAGAGGATGAGGTAATACAAACTGTTACCATACAAGAGAGATGACTCCAGAAAGACAGGCTGTGCTGCTGTGCACATTTAAGTAATAAGCGAGCCCTAATGAAAGAATACCTGTGGCAATAGCATGAGTGAGATAAAAGGCTGCCCGCTGGCCCTTCCCTTTCAGGGTTAGCAACTGATCTTTCCAATAGTTGAAGCCCTGTGCCGTGTTCTCTTGCATCCAGATTACCTTGAACCTCTGCCTGTTTGACGATGTCTTGGATTTGCCCTTTGGATTTGTTTGCTTTGAAATCTGAACTCTGTTTGGACATTTCCCCGCTCTTGCCTTGTGAGTAGGCCCTGTTCCGCTGCTTGCTGATTAATTGTCTGCTCTGCCCTGGCCATGACACAGTGGAAGCAGTGGTGGCGGGAGAGGCAGCCCTTCCACCTGGGCCTGGCCTGCCACCGCCACCCTCGTGGGGGTCTTCCTTGGCCCAAGGTGATGGGGCAGCAGAAGCAGAGGCAGCCCCTTCACTCAGACCTGGTTCTCCGCGGTGGCGGGAGAGGCAACCTCTTCACACGTTACATTTGCATGGCGCACCTACATCCTGCACACTAACGAGTCACTACACACAGTTTGGAAAGCTCTGCTATAAAGTATAGTATTATAGCAGCTGAGCTCTGAGTATCTTGAAGGACTATTATACAGGTTCTGTAACAGGAGTGTTAACTTCTTGTGAGTTAGCTCATATATGTCTTCTCATTCCTCATTTTGCTCCTGTAGCAACATCATGGTTGCTGATTTTGTGTTTTGTAGGGTGCACCGTTAAAACTGTGGAAGTTACTGTCACAAGAGGCACATGCTGCAACTATTCCAATTTGTCAAGTACTTTGATCAATTCTTGGTTGTCCCACTTTTTCAACTGCTCTTAAAATGTCTGAGTTTCTCCCTCCTTATGTCACTTTCCCCCTTCTCCTCAGCTTACTTCAGCTCAAAATGCCTAAAATCAGAGTTGTCTGGAGATAGCTCAAGTAGGATGATAATGCAGGGGCAGCTAATTACTAATTAGAGAAATTGAGCTAGGCAAGGGTGGAAGTTTTGTTACAGTTTATTTTGTCAAGTTGTTATTGTTGTGTGCCTGCGAGTCATTCTGACTTACGATGACCCTAAGGTGCTCCTATCTTGGGGTTTTCTTGGAAGGATTTGTTCAGAGGGGATTTGCCTTTGGCTTCCTCTGAGACTGAGGGAATATGACTTGCCCATCGTGGGTTTCCGTGGCTGAGTTAGGATTTTGGTTTCTATAGTCATAGCCCAATGCTGAAACCACTACACCGCACTGACTCCTTTGGTAAGTATTCACCAAAATTTACAAATGCTTTCATGTTCAACATGGAAAGAACTTGATTTTAAAACAGTTCAAATGTGGGAGAACATAAGACTGATACATTTGTCCAGCCTGGTTCAGGGCTTTTTCAGTACTTCTCAGTCTGGATTTGAATCCCTGTATATTCAACCATGTTAGTGCTGAATTAGACTTCCACTTTTTTTTTTCATGGTTCTCTTTATGCTGGGAATAATTATATCTTTTTTTGAATTTGAGGTGGAATTCATTTCAATTTGTTTTGAAGAATTTGCCAAATATTTGCATATTCAAATTAAAAGGAACTTGTGATTTTAAAATTTCCCAATGTAAGAAAAAGTGGAACTGGCTTTCCATCTCTACTCTGGACCACATTTTCTTGGAATTTTCACTCTTTTACTTGGGAGCCCAGCCTTTTAGTTCTAGTATTGTGGTGAGTGAAGTATGATTAATCATTCGTATTTAGATGGATGTGCTTTTTGTTTTTTTGGGGGGGGTTGTACTGTATCATTGGACTGAAAAACCCAATAGTTCTGTGACTGGGCCAGGTTCACCTTTTAGTCAGCATTAAAAAATGATGTTAGAAGTGTTTGCATATTATAGTATTACCAGATATGTAGCGTACCTATGCCATAAGGTGGTGCTGTTCCCACAGCCAAATCCTCTGCTTGTATTTGAACCAGTTTTGACTAGCATTTTATAGAGAAAGGTATCTTCAGTATCTTTACTGTATGTATAGCATACTTTTCAGTCCTCCTTCCAGATTCATTCAGGGTCATGGCAAAGCCATGGTTTTCTTCACGTAACTTTCAGCGTCCTCTTCTTGCCTCAAGCCCTTATTCTTCCTTCCACCATCACCACTATAGACTGAAGCTTGCAGAGACATATTTATAATGGTGTGCAATGCAGCACACAGCAGGAATGGACAGATTCTAGGGGGGCGCATGGGAGGTTTTGCTTTGTTTTTATTAGAATCCTCAGATCCATCAACTGGAGTCTCATGCAAAAATATACTAGAATTAGTTCTGATACAGAAGTTTATCTTAAATACCAGAATTTCATGGAGATCACAGTCTTTCTGTGTAAAATTCAGCCCTACTTACTTCACAGTGGCAGTCTTCATTTCAGTGATGTACTTTAGGGCAGAGGAGGATAATTTTATTGTTGCTATTGTTAAAAAAAACAGAGATCAAGGATCTTTGCTGATCTGCTGCAAAAATGCAGAGACCTACCGTGTGGCTTCTATTCAGGTTGGCATAAAGAAAAACAACTTGGAGGGAAAACTGAGGATATTCCCAGTGTGGTTGCCGAGGGGAGTTTCCCATTATGCACTGGGTTCTTTGGGTTCCATCTTGTGTTGGATTTGGATGCAAAATCAGAACACTCATTTTTTTAAAAAAAAACTCCTGAGAATATCTGTAGTTTACATATTTTGGGGGCAGGCCAGATGTGCTCACATTCATTGCATTTTCAACTCATTCACAGAACTGATAGATCAAGCCTTAGCATAGAGGCATAGAGTAATAGAGTTGGAAAAGACGACAGGGGCCATCCAATCCAACCCCCTGCTATGCAGGAACACACACCAAAGCAGTCTCAGCAGATGGCCATCCAGCCTCTGTTTAAAAACCTGCAAAGAAGGAGACTCCACCATGGTCCAAAGCAGCATATTCCACTGCAGAATAGCCCTGACTATCAGGAAGTTCTTCCTTAGGCTTAGGTGGAATCTCTTTTCCTGTAATTTGAATCCGTTGCTCCTTGTCCTAGTCCCTGGAGCAGTGGAAAACAAGCCCATTTCTTCATCGATATGACATCCTTTCAGATATTTAAACATGGCTATCATGTCCCCTCTTAACCTTCTCTTCTGCAGACTAAACATACCCAGCTCCCTAAGATGCTCTTCATAGAGTGTGGCTTCCAGACTCTTCACCATTTTGGGCGCCCTCCTCTGGACCCGTTTCAGCTTGTCCTTCTTGAAATGAGGTGCCTAGAACTAGACACAGTATTCCAGATGAGGTCTGTCCAAAGCAGAATAGAGTGGTATTGTTACTTTCCTTGATCTCGACACCATACTCCTATTGATGCAACCAAGAATTGCATTGGCTTTCTTGGCTGCCACATCACACTGCTGACTCATGTTCAGCATGTACTACTTTGTAGTCTGAAAAGGTGGTTGCCAGGGGTGTAGCTACAAAGGGGAAGACAAAATGAGAGCATCAGTAAGAATTCTGCCTCCCCAGATGAAATTTTCCTTCAGTCCCCAGATTTCTAGCATTACCTACAGTGAGACATTGAAAACTGTTCACATTTAGATTTGATGTGTTCCTATTCCTTTGGTAACTTTGTTGGTGTTTTTGTTGTATGTGCCTTTGTGTTGTTTCCAACTTGTGGTGACTGTAAGGCAAACCTATCATGGGCAAGATTTATTCAGAGGGGGTTTGCTATTGCTTTCTTCTGAGGTTGAGAGTGTGTGACTTGCTCAAGATTACCCACTGGGTTTTCATGGCCATGTCTGAGTCCAACACTCAAACCACTGTATCAACCTGGCTTTCTGTAACCTTGGCTGAGGTTTTGAGTTACTGCAATAGGAAGCCATAGGGGGGCACTGTGGGGACAGAAGCAAATTTTCATTTGGAGGCACAATTCTCATCTAGGTGGGGCAGTGTCCCCCCATGGCTTCCTATTATAGATTTCAGAACAAAACAAACCTATGTCTTTCAAGGTGCTTGGTGCAATCTGCAAATGGTAGAAGCTTGCCATAAAGATGCATAATTCATCCTTTAGTTGCTAGCTTGAAAATGCTATATGGAGAATGCATTGGTCACACAGCCTGGTCTCTTAGCAAGTTTTGAATGTGGCAGGAGCTGGTTTGACATATTGGAGAATGGCTAAAACTGCCTGCTTGGTACAGGAAACTCTGAGGGTCATCCATATGGTCTGGATTTGTGATTCTGGCACCTAGGGCCACAGAATGTTTCCCTGGAAGTGCGGGTAGATTGGAGGAGACAAGGACAACATACAAGCCCTGCTTGTGTGTCAGCAACCATTTCTCAGCACCAGCATTGCAGAACCAACTTTCTTAACCTTCCAACAATGTAAGATTCTATATCTAAGGAAGCCCTTCAGCTGATGGAGCAGTTAGCTTCTTCATTAGTACTTCTACAACCTTTACAAGAGTGAAAACATCTAATTTTGGTTGTTGTGAACTCAGATCACCCTGAGAAAGTGAGTGCTGAAGTATGGAGAGATGTACTAACCTCTAGGCGTAAAGTGGAATAAACTGAATAGAGAGATGTACTAACCACTAGGTGTAAAGTAGAATAAATACAATAGAATTCCTTTTCAAGTAAGGAGTTGGATGTTTGTCAAAATGGCTTCAGGTGTGAGATCTAAGGAGACACCAGCAATGAATGTGCAAAGTTCAAGAAGAGCATCAGTTGAACAATCTAAATATGCTAATTCAAACAAAATTATTTTGGCATGATTGTTCATTTTGTGAGAAGACAAACAAGAGATCAAGTTCTTCAATAAAATTGTTTGAATAAAATGTAGACTGATGGAAAGGAAGTCATAATTTTTGTAAAATTTTCCAGTTCAAATTTTGAGAATGAGAAGACAAGCTGCTTTTCTGACTAATAAGCTGAAAAAACAAGTGTCTCCTTCAGGTGGAAGAAACCCAGAAGGAACTGTTTTCATTACCCCAAAAGGACAGATTCGGTTTAGACGATCCTTTTAGATCTTGCTTGATCTCATTCTGTATTTTGACATAGTTGTTTTGAAACAACTTTGAATTTTGATTCTCAATAGTAACACCTAAGTATTTGACTTTTTAAACCATCTTAAAACCTGTTTTCTCCATCAAAAGAGTTTGTTCTTCATTTGTCATGTTTTTAGTCAACATAACCATCTTGTTTTTATTAATTTTAATCTGGCAAGAATTCCATAGTCATGTAGAATCTTGGATGCTTGTTGTATGATAAACCTAGGGTGAATGTTGATTTTAATATTCACTGTGTTAGCTGTGCTATCCTGAGAGTTTGGAACAAACATAAACCAAGAGGGAAATAACTGTTGAAGTTAATGGTTAACATACAGAAATTTCCTTTTGCTAAAAGAAGGACAACATCGAATAAAAGCAGGTGATGAACTGACTCAGGAAGGTTATAATATTTGATGATTTGCTTTATTAACTGAATGTTTTAAGATGGATAGAAATCAAACTCTAAATTGGAGTTTGAAAGGCATTTATGTACTGATGATGAGCATTTAATTGCTAAAATGTATAATTACTGCTGAGAATGGAGATGGAGGATGAACAAGTAAAAGACTGTATGATTAAGTGGGCACAAAATATGAGCCACAATATACAAATGGACCAATTGGAAAAGATGTGGATAAGCAGTTTGCATTAAGTTGTGATGTTAGAGAAAATTTTTACAAAATGATGTATAGATGTTACTTAACACCAGAAAGATTATGTAAACTGTATAGAGGCTCCAATAATACTTGTTGGAAATGAAACAATTAAGGGACTTCTTTTCTCATGTGATGGACCTGTGAGAAAGAAAGAAAAATTGGGGTGATCCACTGATTGATGGAAGATATTTTGAAACTGAAGGTTCAAATGAAACCTGAACTCTTCTTATGTGGATAGATAGGTGACCAGATAGACAAGAGGTATGGAAAAAGCATTCAGCCTATGACTATAGCTGCCAGACTGTATTTTTTTTCCCTCAGAGATGGAAAGATTCCGTTATCCCATCTCAGAAAGACTGGTTAATGAATTTGTATGACCTGGCAGAAATCGGCAAATTGACTATCTTGATTAAAGAAGAATCACTGGATTGAAATATGATTATTGCATATTTGAGAGAGTACTGGGGGGGCATCTATATTCTGGGTTTTGAAGATTAGTAGCTTTTACCAATTTGTAGAACATCTTATTCATATAAAGCTAGAGAGCAGATTCAGTGTTTTATCTCATAACCATCAGTTAAAGGGCTGAAAGTCATGTGTCTGTCCTTCTGACCCCATTTTAGTTTAGTCTTTTTGGCTTTTGAGGTTAGGTAGTTTTTTGTGTTGTTTAGTTTAGATATTTGTTATGTGTCTTGTATTGTTTTCTTGGTTTTTGTGTGTTTTTTACATTATGTGTTGTCTTATGTATCTAAATTTTATGTTTAAGAATGAAACATATTTTTTAAAAAAGCACGTTGAAGTATTTAGAAATGTTAAAAGTTCAAAGGAAGTCTCACATGGTGGTCTTTCTAAGTTAGTCTCATAAGGATTTCTAGTGGTGGTGCACAGAGTACTGCTTTTATTTCATCTTTCTGAGACATGATTTTGGTCTAAATAACATGTACAAGGCTAGCAAAACCTTTCTAATTTCCAGAATGGTGTTTAGTCTTATCTACCCCAAATGATATTCAGTCAGTGGAGGCTGACCCCCCCATGTAAATAGTGGTGGGCAGATTTTGCTTTCTCCGCCAAAATATCCTTAAGTGCAGAGTTTATACTTTCCCAATAGGTGTAAATGACAGCAGTCAACCAACATGAGAGAATGTAAAGAGATTCACTAGGTCCTATTTGGGTGGAGGTCAAATGTGTCCCTCTTGCCCCTGGTGATTGATTATAGAGCACACAAGAGCCATTGATCTTCTTTGCAGCTGAATTAGGTTTAGAATATCTTCTCGCGGTACTCCATTTCAAAGACACACATTCATAAGACATTGTGCTATTGGTTTCCTAAAACATTGGCCAGTGTTTATATATGCTTGTACTTTGCTTTTTAACTTTGTATTGAAAGGCTTATGATAATGCCTAGGTCAAAAGTGTTCATTGTCCAATTATCCAACCAGGGAATGCCTTATTTTCATAGAAAGATGCAGGTGCTCTACCACTGTCATGATTCCTACCCATTGGAGAAACTTCATCATTAATCATTAATTAATGATTAATTAATAATGAATAATAATTAATAATTGATCAGTTAATTAATATGCTGATGAGTTCATGGCCACTTATGCCACATAAAGTGAGGGAAGACCTACTTCACAATGTAAAGCTTTCACTCCTCTGTAAAGTGAATTTGCCATGTACAATATTCTGGATGTAATCAGTTCAGAGTTCTGCAGTCAGTTGTCTGTGTGTATGCATGAATCAGAAAAGTACTTAAGCCCATTTTGCTTTTGTTGCTTCCTGCAGCATCACAATTACTTTCCAGTCTTACCTTTACAACCCTTTAATAACTTCTGCTTCCCCTAGCCCTGCATCTGCTGTCCTACATCCCTTGACTCACATAATTTCAGGGTCATTTTGAATGTGTTTTGTGGTTGTTAGAAGATGGAACAACTTTCCCTCCTTCCTCTGCCTAATTTTTTTTTATTTGTTTTATAGATTGGAAGAATGAAGATAATTCATTATCTCTAAATCTGCATATTTTACTATAATGGGAAATAGAAATGCCAAAAGAGCTTCTCCTTTTGCTCCAAGGAACAGTATGAAGGACAATTATACAAGTAAGATGCAAGAAGACTTGAGAAACAAGCCAAAATTATGTGATCTGTCAGTGGACATAGAAACCAATTGCCATATCAATATCCAAGAAACTCAAAGTGGTGATGAGGATGTTGGGGATATATTTTACAGATTTGTGATTCTTCATGCTGAAGATGATGTAGAGGAAGCTGTTAGGGTCCAGGACTTACTACAAAATGATTTTTGTATTAAACCAGGAATAATCTTTGCTGAAATGCCTAGTGGTAAGCATCTGCTAGAAAATCTAAATGATGCTTTGAGCAGCTCTGCATGGACAATAATTTTGTTGACTGAAAACTTCTTAAATGAGCTTTGGTGTGAATTTCAGTCATACACATCTTTGTTCACTGCACTGATCATACCACACAAACTAAACACAGTCATACCAATGAGGCCACGGAATAACCCGCTCCCTTGGGAGAGGACTCCTTTCATTCTCCGGTCCATCAATGCTCTACAGGAAGATAGCCCTGGATTTGCTGAACAAGTAAAGAAAATTTTTCAGGAAGCTGGATATGAGCAACAGAAAGCAGTCTGGGCATATAGAAAGAAGAACAGAGAGGCATCAGAACTGTTTGCATGGTGAATATATGGAGATAGCTCCAGTGAAGTTGAAGGTGCTTTGCTTGAGCAAGGAGGCTATGATATCCTAGTTTCTCTTTGCTTTGCTCATCATATTCCAGATGCGCCAGACAACTGCTTGGGTGAGAAGTTATTCTTCAAATCAGCATTGCTAAGTATTAACATCCAAAAGGCCACTATTTCCCTTCTCATCATTGTACCTTCCTTTTGTTAACAGCTGATTTCTAGAATACTCTGGCTCATGGTGTATTGAAGGTTCCAGGTCAAATCCCTGGCATCTCCAGTTAAAGAAACTTAGGATGCAAGGCTGCAAAGACCTTGGGGAAACAGTTCCAGCCAGAGGAGAAAATACTGGTCCAGACAGATGTATAGTGGAGTGTTGGGCTAGATGGAACAGTGGTCTGATTAGTTCTGTATAAGGCAGCTTCCACTGGAGCTAATAATGTTTTTTGTTTTCCTTGGGAGTTAGAGGGAGTTTGAAGAAAGGATTGCTATTTGTAAAGATGGACTCATCATACATCCATTTCTGGTAAACAGGTTTTGCAGGGTTTTGTATTGTATTGCTCAACTGGACTCACACAAGAGTGTATGTGTCTTTGTGTGCACACTATTGGACAGAGTCTCTCTCTAAAACCTCTTTCAACCCTCTTAAAAGCAATTACTGCCTCCAGCCTCAATATGAGATGGGGAGGTGGTTTGTAGAGAAGAAACAAAGTCTTAGGATGTTGGAAAAGATAATTTTATTCTTACAAATATCCCAAAGCGTTTCAGCCTAGAAATATTCATTAGCCTTCTTCCTGGGAGTGCTGCTTTAAAACCACCTGCATTTTTTTAAAAAAAGAATGTCTCCAAAACTTATGTCTGGCACCTGCTGTGGGTTATTTGTAAAAACCATCTTTTTCAATACCCTGAGACTTTGTCTCTTTTCTACATCTCTCCTATTTGGTGTTTTCTGTCCTGTTTGCCTTTTCAGCATGAGATTTGCCAGGACGTTTCTCTTTGTCAGTGTCATATTGCCATGATCTCTCAGGTTTGTAAAAGCAGAGGACATTGCTTATGCCACCTGTTTTTGGCTTCCAACATCTCACAGAATCATACAGTTGAAGTAGACCACAACAGCCATTGAGTCCAACCTTCTGCCATGCAGGAACACATCTGAGGCACTTACTGTGATACAAGAGGCGAACCAAGACTTTCCTGTTCAAGACTCTTGTATTTCCAAACTCAGTTGGAAGTACACTTTGCTCCCACTCATCCCTCCCTTTGATCATCTATTCAATGCCATCTTGCCTCAGACTGACTTGACTGAATTCTAGAGATTTCCACTGGAACAGTCGAGCTGCAATGTGTATTTTTAAAGGAACTGAATGGAACTGTAAAGTCACTATGAATTTTAAATTGATGTATTTTAAATAGTTTTATGTGTTTTTAGTGTATTTTAATTTATGATTTGTTTTTAGTTGTATTTAAATCTATGTTGTACCCCATCTTGAGCCTTGGGGAGAGGTGAGTAAGAAATAAAAACATTGTTATTGTTATTGAAGTTGGTACTATGAAATTTTAAAATACAGTAAGTTCTGCACAGCCAAAATATTACCCAGTGGTGGTTCATGTAATAAACTTGTTGGCAGCCCTACTTGCATTTTCTTTTGGTTTTTGGTGTGTTAAAAACAATCAGCGACAGGTATGATAACTACTATGGCCATTTGATATGAAGATTCTGTTTTTTCACAGAATTGTTTGTTTTGTTTTTGTAAACTGCAAGTGACTGCATTTCAGGAGTCTTGCAAAGTGTGCCTACCATGCAAGCCAAATAACAAATTGCCTGGTGATGACTTTGACCAGAGATCGCCATGACCTCACCCAGTGATGATGCCTGCTTCTTTTCAACCTCTAAGGCAGACCTTTCCAAACTTTTCATGTTGGTGACACACTTTTTAGACATGCATCATTTTGCAACACAGTAATTCAGTTTTACTAGCAAACCAGAGGTTAAACTAACCTCTTAAAAGAGATACAGACACATACATAAATTGTAATAACAGAATGTATGGGGATACAACATATCTCATGAAAACCTTTCATATATTTTTAAAAATATATGATTTATAAATAATACCATACATTTCTAAGATTGTAGGCAACACAACTACACACTTCAGGTAACACACTAATGTTTCATGGCACGCCATTTAGAAAGCCCTGCTCTAAGGCATCAGTATCTGACAACTGTATCAAGCTGAGGCTGCACCTACTGTCTTTTCTCTTCTTTCAGTGACTTCAGATCTAGTTGCTGCTGTTGTTAAGGACTTTAATACTACCAGGATTCAAAAATTTTTTTTTCTTACCTTGATTATTTGGGACTCATTTCTGTCAAAAAGACGAAAGAATGTTGTAGCATGAATATAAGATGGTAAAGGTGTTGGTCTGTTATAATGGAGGGCATTCCTATCAGTGTTCCAACATTCTTGCCAATATCTGAAGCTAAAGTGGGGAGTTCATATCTCCCCATTCTAACAGCTACAGTAGGTCATTGACAAACAGATATTTAACAACATAGTTCTTTCAGCGTATGTAAATAACTAGGGCTACCAGCTTTAATTACCACAGCTTGGCTTGATTAACCATCAAGACTACCTTTAACTGAAGACACTACAAATTAACCCCATATTTGTCTGTTTGACATCATGTTGTTTCTCATATGTTAACTGCAGTGTATTAGGGTAAAGTTACTTATGGCCCTTCTGTCTAACCCTAAGTACTATGAAAATGTAAATGTTCCTCCAACATGATCAAAAAGGCAAGAATGTGGAAGTTTTGACAATGTATAAATTTATTCCTGCCATTTGAAGGTGTTTTTTTTACTTCGTTTGTTTAATTTATTATGTAGTTTCAGTGTTTTATTTTTAATATATTGTGTTTTACTGATATGTGTAACCTTGCCTTGGGAAATAATTTCTATTTGAATGGACAAGTATATTTTTTTAAATAAATAAAATTTTTAAAAAATGAGCATAGTGATTTAAAGTTAATCCATTTAATAAATTTTAATCAAAGCTCAAACTTTGTGAATGCTCCCTTCTTCCTTATATCTCATAATGTAATGGTATGTTTTTCATCTCTGCCCTTTTATATTGTAGTTGAAATAAAGGTGTTATCTAGAACAATCTCGAATGTCCTCAGAGGAGTAGGAGCTGATACTGCTGAGCAACCAACAGGCAAACAGGGAAGGGACACACTTCTTTCTGGTAAATTAGGCAGAACAACTGGAGAGCATTGACACTGGGTAAACATGCTACTGTTAAATAGTTAACGTCTGGAGTGATCCAGTAGAGTCACTGGCCTGTGTTGAACACTGCCGGCTGTTATGTCATCATGAACCTCCACAGTGCTGCTCAACACATTATGGCACTAAAGGCAGCAGGGCTTCTCTCATTGGTTGTTGCACAAAGATGATGGACTCATAGAAACTTTTGACTCATCTCAGAGGCACCCTCTGTCCCACCAGTGGTTTATTGCTCTAAATCATCCAGCAGCATCTTTGAAGCAAGACATCAAGAGTAGTTAACTAGTCTTCCAAGTGTTAAAACTGCAGCTGTCATCAGGCCTTGCTGCCATAGCCCATGGTCAGGTGTACTGGAGTTGTCATCCCAACATCTGGAGCAGCGCTGTTCCTTTCTCCTGAGGAGCAGAGGAATAGATTGCTGTTGGGACAGTAATTTTTTCCTCTATATATCACTTTTGGAGTGTTTGTCTCTTCTGAGGTTTACTGTCTGTTTCTTTAATCAAGGCACCCTGCGTTTTCTTTGGTCCTTGTTTGCTTTGGCTCTCCTGACCTGCCAGCAAAAAAGGTTGATGGCCTGTTCCTATCAATTTTCCAGTAATCTGGGCACAATGATCTCAAAATTTTCAGACGACACACAACTGTCTGTTTAGAAACAACTACCTAACAGGTTTGTTCCAGTTGCTTTCCTTGATCACATACCTGTTGGCCGACCAAATTCTAGTCTCTGTTTATAGAGCAGAGAGCTGCTCCAGTTCTGTGGCACTCTTCTCCTCTGAGATCTTTTGCTCAAAAAAGTTAAAAGTAGAGTGGACAAAGGAAGGTAGAGCTCCAGTACTATAAGAGCTGCACAGAGCCCAGGACTTCAACAGTTTTGACTTGTTATGCAAAACACCCCCTGCTGAAATTCTCTCCTTACAACAAGTGTGTCCTTTGCATCTTATCACTGTAGTTAAATAAGTTTGAGAATTTGCTGAACCAGCAAAATATTTCAAAATCTCTCAACAGTTTGAATTTCTGGAAGACATGCAAAGTTCACATACAAAGTATGTGAACATATAAAATATTTGCCTAATAAAACCTGGCTGTGCATTTTTAAATCCTTCATACACACTTGGGTGCTAACAATCAATGGGATAATAGATACGGCAAGAATAATTCATGGATAAATATAATGGGATAATTTATTCAGTACTGTAAAGGATCTGCTCCACATCTGAGCAGATTTCAAATTACTTTCTGATGGGCAATTTCTTTTAATAGTGGACTCTTTGCAGTCTTAGTTTACAGTGAACGAAGGAATGGTGGACTGTGGGGTTGATGCCTGCTATTTTAATTTCTCACAATGGACCAAAGTGTCACTATGCTAGGGGTATTGGAGAAAGCAAAAATGACAGATAGACTAAACTCTCCAGGATGGGTGGGGGGGCAGCAGGTCACATCTGGGGAAGAGAATAAGTGGTGGTGTCTGCTGCCACTGTCACAAGACCCTGGCAGGTGCCCAAGGATGCCAGGGGCTGATTATGTCCCTGGCACAGTGCTCCACCTGAAATTTTATCTTCTTATCCTGCACTAGTTCGTACACACTGTAGAACGTATGTAGCAAAGCTGTCCAAGAAAGCTGGCTTTTTTCTGTGTTTACTTTTATCCAGACTGAAAGGTGGTTAAAATGTGTGGAATGTTGCTTTGATACTTGCCCAGCCCCATGCTATTTGTTTTGAAAATATGCATACCTTCTTATCCACCCTCACCATTATAATCTACTGGCACATTTCCTTATTAAATTTGAAGTCAAGATCTTCCTTTTTTTAAATACAAGAACAAAAGATGTTAAATACATCTAAGATGGCATGGTGACACATAGGGAAACAAGACTGTGCAGCAATGTGTAAATGTTCTGAATTAAAAGGATTTTAAAGGAAGTCTCATATATGCATACAGGTTGAGTATCCCTTATCTGAAATGCTTGGGACCAAAATATTTCAGATTTTGGAATATTTGGATATAAGTAAAATCAGATTATATACCATTCTTTCAGCATGGGGTCCACTCTTTCATCAATTCTTCTCCTCTTGCCTTCTGCCTGTAAGGAATGTAAGAGAATTAATGAGGGTTGCTTGGGAGCATGTTGTATGAATACTCCTTGCAAAGTGAGCTGAGAAGGAAAAAAAGGTATCAAGTCCACTGAGAGACTTTGAAAGCAGCTTGCATGTGCACAGTCCATGATTGTGTGTCATTGACAGAGAAAACCAGTCAACGATTTAATCCACAATTGCACCACCTGGGGATGGGGGAAGGATGGGACCACAATGATGTCATGCAGAAGCATTGTCACGGACTCGTCTTTCTCCCATTGCGGGATGGGAGGGTGGGGCAGAAAGGGCCTGCTCTTCCTTCATTTGTGGATGCATGGTCATTCTAAAAGCCAATGTAGTACTACTTTTTTCAGTGAATGTTCACTTACCTATCTAAAAGCATGTACTGTGTTGTTGGTCTTTTAATTTTATTCATCACATTTTTAATCTCAAGAGGATTGATAAACTGTTTTACTCTAGTCCTTCAGTCCTAAAATACAAGGTGATTCAGCTGACCCTGGTTTTTCATTGACCAGTATGACCAACACCAGCAATGTTGTCCCTATGGTTACATGGATGGGGTTCCCAATACTACCTGGACATTCTTCTATTCCTTGTGGTCTTTATTCCTCTTGGTTTCAGGAGTGATTGTGAACACTGCCAGCTGAGCTGGCTATGTAAAAGTGCAGATGGATTTTCCTGGGAGCTCTACTAGATTAAAGCATAAATGCTTATTTCTACAAGTAATGCTATTTTATTGTGCTGTATTTTTCCCCACTTTCTTGTATAAACTGCTGCTCGATGGTGAAAAAAGATCTTGCCTTAACAGTTGCTGCTGGCCCAACAGCCTACTCTCACCTACAGTAATTCTGAAAAGTGCCTGTCATGTACCTGCAAGGTAAAAGAAAGATGATCTGGAGGTAAGGACCACCTTGTAGACAACTCATGGGGCTTCGAGGGCTGAATTAATGGTGGTTTTGGATAAACTTCTGTACCTGTTTGCATACTATCTACAGAACATTTTCTAAAGTTAACTATTAATGACAAAAGGCATTGTAAGTCTGCAATAATTTTGAAAGAAATTGCTAATTTCAGGAATTTCCTGGAATTTCCCACCACATCAGGAAATAGAGAATGAAAACCTACATTTTGTGTTCAGAATCAAATAACGCTTCCACTGTCTGGAAGTGTGGAACAACACCCAATAGCTGGGAGTCTTATGCACATTCCTAATGTCAGCATGTTTAATACAATGTTGAAAAAGGTGTTTACATGTACAAAGCTGTGCAGGTTTTAAACTCTACCCGGTTGAGAACCCTGCTTTCTATAAAGAATATTATGCCTGGGTATTTTCTTTTGTTGTTTGAGTTAGCTGTCTCTTCTGATATTTTATTTTATTTATTATTTTATTTATTTTATTTATATCCCATCTTTCTCCTAACGTGAGGTCCATGGCGGCTTATAAAAAGGTTGTAACAAGATGCTACCACACAGAAAATATACTTCCTCCTGTTGCAGAACAAGGAGGGAAATTAGTGCACGTGTGACAAGGGGGAATCAGAGAAAAGAGAAGCAGTAGATATACTGCTTCATTATGCAGGAAGTATATTATGCTAAAGACTTTGCTGGAAAAAGGGTGTAGTTAACAGTAACAGACACTGGCTGGCAGATGATCAGTAGTACAAATTGTTCTTGCTGAGAGAAGCAGCAATGAATACCCAACATACCACCAGCCTTGTCTACTAGAATAAATTCTGTTTTGCACTGGCAGAAAACCCTTTTCAGATCCCTACTGTGGTTAGCTCAGTGAAGTAAATAGGCTGTTTTCAAGGCAACGTGGGGTTTAAACTTCTAAAATGTTAGACACAAACTATATGTTGCATTGTTACGGAACGAAGACTAAATACAGGAGATATCCATTCATGGCAGGACGTTCTAGATAGTATGAAAGAACAACCAACAGAGGATGAGGAAATCGTGTCTGTATAAAATGTGCCTATTCAAATAACCGTCTATGGCTGTAATTATGTTCCCACTGTTCATTTCTGGCCTTGCTGTTCTTTAAGAACAAATCTGCAAAAGAATTACAAAAATATAACAAAGAATACTAGTGTACCATATGCTCATTAAAATGTTAGAAGACAGTTTGTGGGTAGCCTTTTATCGACGGGTGGGTGGGGAAGGAGAAGCAAGTGTTCTCAGTAACCTTGCATAGCATCAGAACTGCAAGATGATGTGGATTAATGAGACTGTTTCAGCTCTTCAGAATTCCCCTGTTGAGGTTATTAATATATCTGCCCTATTTGTATTTTCACCAAAGTAACAACTCCGTAGGCAACCCCCACCATATCCAAATTAAAATTTCTCAACAAATGAATATCCTTCTGTTAGTAACTCTGTACTTATATTTTGGAGGAGAGACATTCCAATTATCTGTTGAAAATTAGTATATTGTTGCATGGCAGTATTTTGATTAGACAGTGATGTGCCTTTCCATCACCCTGCCTGGTTTCTGCCAACAAACAGAATAGCCTAACATTAATGAGCCAAATTTTGTCAGAAGTATAAAGCAATCAGCAATATTTGGGCATTTCCCAAGAGGGTATAGGGAAACTCAATTACTTACTAACATTTTTGGTTTCATGCAGCTTGGTGTGCTAAACTGCACAGAGAAAACTGGGCATAGCAGAGTATTTATAAAAGCTTTGGGGAACTACCTCCTTAGTTAGCAAAGGATTATGGATGAGTAGCTAGTAAAAGTTATTAAATTGTTCTCCAATGTTCCCCAAAAGGCATTAGGGATCATTTTTGGGAAAAAATAAAATAAAAAAAATATTTTGGATGAAAAGGAAGAGGTTTAGATAGCTTCAAAAATGACCTTAGGGGCTGCATGTAATGAGCTGCACATTCCCTGTCTCTGCTTTAAAAACAGGCCAGAAACAGACAAAAAGTCAGGCCTTTTCTCTGTAGTCTTGCTATCTGAATAGTATAAGTGCTTATGATGTACCTCCTTCTACAGTACAATTTATTTTATTTTTAGCAGAATTTACATTTGGCCTTTTAGTAAAATATCCAAGGTACCTTCCAATCAAGATAAAATGCACAAACTCATTTTTTTTAAACACACATAGACAAAGCAAACCCCAAAATCAAACAGATAGAAATAATAATGGGCTGGACTGATCCCACAGCACTGGAAGACAGATATAGGTATCTGTCACTGGATTTTCCCCACAGTAACATTAATTCTGCTCAGTGGGAGATGCCAATTCTCTTTGAAAGAACAAGATCTTGTGAAAGCCAAAAAGTGTATTTACTTGCAGCCTAAACTTTGACCCATTTGGGTTGTGGACAAGTTTTTGTCCATTGTGCTAGTTCTAAAATTATTCCTTCAGTTAAGCATATTCTCTATACCCCCACTTTTATCTTAATTTACCATTTAGTCAAGCTGAACATACTTTAATTCCCTTAATCTTTTCTCATAAATTAACAAAACTAGCTCCTTAATCAAGCTAATTGCCCTTCCTGGATTTCTTTCCAATTAATCTTTCTCTCTAACACTGTATTTCACAAAATGTATTCTGTATTCTGGCAAGTGTTCTGGCTATACGCAGAGGAGTCCATCCTGAGGCCTGAGTCTAGTGATGCTTTGCATGCTTTGAGACAGGCCAAGGTTCCTGCATCTACTACCATCAATCTAATCCTTTCCCACTTGCTGGTATTTGTGTGTGATGACATTAGAG
The DNA here is from genome assembly GCA_948472985.1 of Iguana delicatissima. Taxonomy (NCBI): domain Eukaryota; kingdom Metazoa; phylum Chordata; class Lepidosauria; order Squamata; family Iguanidae; genus Iguana; species Iguana delicatissima. Next base: position 237,848 of record CAOKZL010002853.1, read on the forward strand.
CCGAGGCAGGTCAAGAAGGGAGACTAGAGGAACACAACAGTAAAGACAGCAGCTGCATCTTGGTTTTGTGCTTTTTGGCCAAAGTACATGTTTACAAGTAGATGTCTGGAACTGCCAGAGGTGTGCTTTAAAAAAAAAGAAAGAGGAAAAGCCATTTCCACTGAGGGTACTCACAAGAAAACAGTGGGAACCAGGGGGTATATATTTAAGCCCTTTTCTGCATGCTGTCTCTCACTCCTGCCCTGCTCACCCCTTGGCTTTCCACCAAGGTGATTCCAGTGTCTGTTTGTGGAGAAGGAGTCAGTGGGGAATGAGTGATCTCCACTTGTCAGTTCTTAATACCAGTTCACTGC
>CAOKZL010002854.1:0-150171 GCA_948472985.1 Iguana delicatissima
ATGGTAAAGATTTTGTAACGAACATTTATATAATGGTGAGAAATAAGCATGTTTTATTTTATGTTTGATGTAATAAAAATAATTTTTTAAAAAAAGAGAGAGAGTCCTTGGGTAATTTGTGTGCCTGTTTACTGTCTAGAAGGTAATAAACAACTCCAGGGTCTGCACATTTCCTTCTTGAGTGTCTTTATTTTTAAATTTGAATTCAGCTGGACAGCCACTCAAATGCAGAAAAAATAACAAAAGCTGTGCTACATGGGGCCAATAATATTCTCCCACAGTAACCAATCATGAGAAGCCCTAAAGGCTGATGGAACCACAATAGCGCCCATCACAATAGTTCATGTACTGCAACAACTGGTATTCAGACCTTCTGAATGACTGTGTCTCCCTATATGAGCCTGCCTGAGCTTTCAAGTACACAGAGAAAGGCTTTCTCTTGATTCCATCACCATCACAGGCATGCTTGGTACAGACATCTTAGAGAATCTTCTTGATGGCAGCTCCTTGGGTATGAAACTCCCTTCCACAGGAGGCTGGGGTGATCCCTTATTTGACATCCTTCCATTGGCAGGGAAAGAAGGCTTTTATTTCCTTTTGGCTATTAACTAATTGCTGCAATAGGATCTTTTAATGGAGGATGCTTTACTTTTATCCTCATGATTATGTTTTAAATGTTTTAAAAACATTTATAATTTAATCTTTTACTGTTTTACTATTTTACTGTTCAGCTTCCTTGGCTCCCATATTGGAGAAAAGCAGAATATTACATGCCTGCCTACATGCATACATGCATACATGCTCAGACACATACTGCTTCTGATGTTGGAAGAAACATATGGCAGTCATGACCATGCGTAGCCTTATCTTCCACTGAATTTAATCTAGTCCCCTTTAAGCATGGTCCATGTTGCTGCCCATCAGTTCTATACTATTTGAAGATTCTTTTATCTGTCTTGAGTCTTCAATTCATTAGTTTCATCAAGTAACTGTGGATTGTCATAGTATGGGATAAGGTCATAAACTTGTCCCTATTCACTTTTTTCCCCCCTCACAATACACTTCTGTCAATTCCCCTCTTTCCACTGTTTTCTAAACTGCACAGACCAAAATATAGGCCCTTTCCACGCTGACCTATTAAAATGGTGCAGAGCAACCTCCAACGGAGCTCTTCTGCACCGTGGAGTGGACTGGGGCAGACTATTTTTTGTAGTTCAGCACCACAGTCCTCTCCAGAGCGACCAGAACTGGTCGCGCAGCGTGCTTTTTGAAAACCTCTTTAGCCCTTTCTGCACGTGGAGGGGAAAATGGGGGAAACCGCACTGAAACGGAGCTTACCAGCAGCCAGGTAAGTCCGTCCCCATGCGGAGCAATGCAAGCTCGCTGTTCCGCAGTCCCCGGCATCCAAAATGGTGGCTCTAATGCCCAAAATGGCGGCTTCTGGTTGGTGGACGCTCTCCACCAACCAGAGAAGCTCGCCAGCCGGAAGCCCACCCCCGGCAGATCTGCAGACACGCACTGGTGCACGCCTGCAAATCTGCACTGGAGCACGAGAATGGAGTGGCGCGCTCCGTGCTTTTGAAAAACCTGTAAAAACAGATTTTTAAAAAGCACACTGAGCGGCCACTTCAGGTCGCTCCAGAGAGGACTGAGGTGCGGAACGGCGACAAGTAGTCCGACCCAGTCCGCTCCCACGGTGCGGACGACCTCCGTCAGAGGTCGCACCACACCGTACTACTTACTCCATGCGGAAAGGGCCTTTTAAGAGGTTTTTTAAAAGTACGGAGCGCACGACCCCGTGTTGCTCCATCTCTGTGCTCCGGTGCAGATTTGCAGGCGTGCACTAGTGCGTGCCTGCGGATCTACCGGGGCGGGCTTTAGGCTGGCGAGCTTCTCCGGGTGGTGGAGAGCCTCCACCAACCGGAAGCCACCATTTTGGATGCCAGAGCAGTGCGGAGCAACGAGCTTGCACTGCTCCTCATCCCAACGGACTCACCCGGACCCACCAAAAAGCCAGTGAGTAGTGGCAGGGAGTGTTTCCCTCGCTGCCAAGTACATGACCTTCATCTTTCTGCCCATTGTCCTGCTGTACCCATATCTGAACTGCCTACAATATTGCCTACAATATTCTAAATGCAGTTATACCACAGAGCTGTTTAAAGACAGTATGGTACTTCCAATTTTACTTCCTGGGTTCCATTTTCTTATTATGCCCCAAACTGAATTTGTCCTTTTTTTTTTCTTTTTTTTTTAGTAACTGCACACTAGCTCAGTATTTTCATCAAGCAAGCCATCACAACAATATCAAGATTCCTTTCCTGTTTGGTCACTGTCACCGAAGAACTGATCAGGCTTCATAGGATACTGTTTGGGTCTAAACCATTCAGCCAGTTTGCACTGTTTTGTCCAAACCAGTTGTTAAAATGTGTTGGATTTGCCAAACTGCTTGTGGTAGAGTCAGAGAATGAAAAATCACAGTCCAGTTCTTTCAACTTTGCTAAGTGCTTTCCAGCATAAGTGAAATTGAAACAATAATTAAGTATTATAAGGGTCCTGAGTGTGATTCACTGCAGGTCGCATGATGCACACCTAATTATTTGAAAGTAGTCAGTTGCAATGGAAACCATGACTCTGGTGCTTCTATTTCTGTATCCCGCCCCATTAAGTCAGGTTACCCCACCATACACACTCTTTTTATTCTTGGTAGAGATACAGAAGAATGATTGCACAAGGTTTACCCAATGGTATGAGCTGAGCTATGCCCTCACAACTCTTCTGCTGCCATTCCTGGCTAAAGGGGGAGGGCGGATGAGACACCGGTTGGAAGGATACTGGTCCCTACCCTAGATGAAGGAACCCTCTGTTCCAACTGTGTTACTGGATCCAGCAGGATTGCAGCTTACTGCTCCAAGAGAATCCCATGCCACTTTCCACCACAGCCCTCGTCTTCCTATTCCTCAACATGTACACAATTGGACAAAAAAATTAGAAAGAACTGGTTGTTCATTATTTTGAATGACAACACTGGTCTCGACTATCTTAAAGACCATATCTTTTTATATGAGCCTTCCTGAGCTCTAAAAACTTTGTCGGAGGGCTTGATCTTTGTCTCACCACAAGTATGTTTGGTGAGAGCATGGGAGAGAACCTTTGTGGTGGCTGCTCCCACACTGTGGAATCCTTTCCCATGGGAAGCTTGGTTGGGCTCCAATTTGATCTCTTTTCCCTGGCTAGCAAAGGCCTTCTTATTTAAATAGACTTTTAACTCAGTATGGCAGAAGAATCTTGCAATGGCATGTTGTGACCAAGTTCTGGGAGGTGTGGCTATCTGAAGAGCCTGTGCAGCCTGGAATCAAGTTGCTAGGCAAGCAGAATAGCACCTCAAGAGAGAAACCCAGCCGAGTGGTGTGTGCAAGGGGCTGGTGGCTGAGAGGGAAAGTTATATAAAGCCAAGTAGCTGTGAGTATTTTTATTCCTTCAGTGAGAAAAGAAACTAGGCAGAAAAGTCCCTCAGTCAGCCAGAGAGTGTGTTTTTTTCGGAAAGTTTAGTTCTCAGTGGAAGCCTAGTGAGAGGCAGAAGAGTAATTGAACCCTAGTAGGATCAGGTCAAGAGAGTGTGTCCTAGATTAGTGGTTGAGTTTGATGAGAATTTAGCCAGAGGGCTATTGTATAATTGTTCCTTTCATGAAAGTCTAAAGGTACAATTAAACTGTTTCTGAGAAATGACTTCCATATTTTTTAAAACATTTAAAATATTTTACAATGATGGTCTATTAGATGGTTTTTAAAATTTTGAACCTTATGTTCTAATTGTATTTTTTAAATCTTGCACTGTAAGATACCTTTGATTTCATATTGGGAGAAAGGCTGGATTAAAATAAAAAACAATAAATTAAAAATGACATTAAGCTCCGATGCAATTTATTTTACATCTGCTTACATATAATTTAATTTATCCCTTTAATGTTCATTCCTCAGTTTGGGGAGATTCTTCTAGAAGTTTGGTGCATCATTGCTTATTTTTGGTTCCAGTTTACGAACCAATTACAGAGGAATGGTCCACATACAAATCATTGTGAGATTCTACTTTTTATTCTTAAAATTGTCCATTTGCTACGTTCCACTGTTTTCTACTCTTCAACCACTTCCCTAAAATTTAAAAGGATTTTTCCTTTTATCCCAAATGTGGGAAGCATATGGTCCAGTAAATGTAAAGAATACTGTACAATCTTCTTAATGTTCTTGTCTACATTCTGAAAGAACTGTTAAAGGATTGTGAAATGGGACGTAACATTGTAGAAATCATGATAATTATTCTTCGGAAAAGATGCATTCTTTTCTATGGTTGATAAGTGCTTTCCACTAGTTCCCTAAACTAGTTAGGCAGTCAGGTGGCTGGTAAATATGTTAACTGGGTTCATTTGAGTAGATACATTATGAAGTTATTTTTGGTTATTGTAAGCCCTTGCAGGTTCTTTATGGCACTAATCCTGGAACAGGCGCATAGTTCAATCCCTTCCTATTGATTTCAAGGAGAAATGGTGAGTAAATAATAATTTTGAAAACACACAGCTGAGGAAGTTATAGGAAAAGTTATAGAAGGAAAAAAGGAAGTTATAAAAAAACTGTTCATTCATTACTTCTATCCAGTGGGATTTAACTGTCAGGATTTGGATACTTTAGAAGATCTGAAGTAAGGCCTTTCTCACATAAAACTTAGCATTGCCATGTTCTTCCACAGTTTGTTTCTTCTTTGTGTTTAGGTACTGTTTTAATAATTTTTACACCAGTTCTTCAGGGCATGGCCGTAATCATTGGATTATGAGCTATCTATATTCAAGTGGACTGGAGACATGAAACATAGAATTAAACTGGTCAAGGGCTGGCAATGGTCTCCTAATTAAGTAAAGCAGTGATTTGTGCATGGAAAGTGAAGACTTTATGAACAGAACCTCTCCAGCTGTCACAACCCAAGTGTTCCATGCACAAAAGTATCTCCCTGCTTCATGGGATCATAGAGTTGGAAGAGACCACAGGGGCCATCCAGTCCAACCCCCTGTCATGCAGGAACCCACATCAAAGCTCTCCCAACAGATGGCCATCCAGCTTCTGCTTAAAAACCTCCAAAGAAGGAAACTCCACCAAACTCTGAGGCAGCATATTCCACTGCCGAACAGCTCTGACCATAGGGAAGACCAGAATACTAGTCTGCGGGGGGGGGGGGCGATATGAAAAAAAACATTCCATTCAACATTTGGGCAATGTCTGCGGGGGGATGACAAGAATAATAGAATGCACCTGAGTGTGAAGTATAGGTCATCCAATGGAACAAAAAAGTAATATGTGAGTCACAAAACTAGTCAGGCAGTGCAACTAATGTGTAACAAGCAAACAGTTTAAAGAAAGTTATGGCTGAAATTATCCCATAACAGAGTTTTAAAGGACACAACAATGAACAAGTCAATTGCTGCATGCTCTGTGCTTTGTCTTCTAGACATAGATGTAATTGAAGTTTCAGTATCAATTTTGTTGAGTTATTTTTAATTGGTCTAATTTACTGGAGCAAATTAAGTGTAGCATTTTTCTCAGCAGGAGATATACATCTGTGCAAATAAGTATGATAATATGCACTTTTAAAAAAGAAAACAACTCCCAATGAAAAATGTCAAAGCCACTCAATGCAAATCAGAGATCCCAGCCATCTATAATTAGGATGTGCATATTTTTGAATATTTGGCATAGATATGATTATTAGTGATGACTTCTGTCAAGGTCAAAAACCCCAGTTCTGAAATACTTACTTAAACAATTAAGCAATTAACAAACTTTTCAAAAAGAAATGCTTGGATAACATTATGGCCTTTTCCACACGGGGTAAATAAAATGGGGCAGCACGAGCTCTGACGGACATCACCCACACGTTCGAGTGCGCTAGCTCGTACATAATTGGCAAGCTCCACACCTTAATCCACCCGGTTAAGTCGCCAACAGTCAGCGCGCGGACTTTTTAAAAAATGGGGAAAAGGTGGTTTTTTTCCCTCATACCATGCTGATTCATGCATGATGTAATCGGAGGGTGGGCTGTGGGCGTGGACAGCTTCAGCAGTTGGAATGCGCTGCAAGAAGCCTCCAAACAGCGGCACAGAAAAGCTTAAATCCTCTGCAGTATTACCAATAAAAGGCCAATCGCCGGCGCCTCCTCGCGCGGTCTTTAGCCCATAGATGTTCCAGTTCAGCCAGCACAACTCCAAGAAGCCAGAATGTAGCTAAAACGGGCCGTTCAACTTCAGGAAACACCTCTTCCTCCATCGCTCACAGGGAAAGATAAAAGCAGAAAACGGGCGCAAGAACCCACCAGAGATAGGGAGAAAATCTGCACTCCACCCACCTATGGCGCGGAAAACCATTCCCACGAGATAGGACGCAAAAAATAAAAAATCGACATGGTTTATTTTACGGCTAGCAGCAGGAGGGAGTCATCGTGGGAGGAACTGCGGGGCATGACATGAGCACGCACGTCATGACGCACGGGGCCATTTTAAAAAAAAAGAGCTGCCAATCACATCTGCTGCGTGAATTCCATGGAACGTGTGGAAATGGCAATAAACCGTTGTACAATATGTTCGTGGTAGCACGGACAAAAAAAAACAAAACACCCAGAAACGTTGCAGCGCAAATTCCACGGAACGTGTGGAAAGGGCCTAAGACTGTGGAAGAGGAAGGGTTGCATCACAGAACGAAATATATTTTAAAGATAATTATTTTGTTTCATACTTACATACTTACATCAGCTAGGAAAATATGCTGTCATCTAGGACCACACAATAGGTTCATGGATGGCACCACATCTTATGTATTGTGGTATAACAATATAATAAGATAACAGATGATATAAGAGAAATGAAACACCCCAAGCCTTGCATCATTGGTGAAGTACACAGGAACTGAGATAGGAAGACTGGTTAAATGTTACTATCCATACAAGGATAAAGCTGATAAATATTGATTAGCAGTTTACTTGACTAATGTAGACTTCCTATGATGACTGACAAAGCCTTCACAGATATCACGGACTTTGAGTGCAGTGCTGCAGTTTCTGCATTATTCATTAGATTGCTATAACCACATTTTTAGTTCTTGATGTAGCCATTAGTCTTTTGTTAGCCTGAAAATGCACAAGCTTTATATTAATTATGTGGAGCTTAGGAGAGCTTGTGTGGTGTGGTGGATAAACTACTACTTAGGAGATCTGGTTTCAAGTCCTACTCAGCCATAACAATGTAATGGGTGATATTGGGCTAGTCATCACCACCACTGTCTCTCTCCTCCACCCCCAGTCTAGCTCATCTTGAGGGACTGTTGGATTAGTTTGAATGTAACACTAAACAATGGTTTAGCACGATACAAATGAGCCTCATTCATTCCCTCTCTTCTTTCATCTGCTAGGGTCCATACAGTGAAGAGATCTGAATCTTTTGCTTCTGTTTTTAGTTAACTAAAATCCAGTTTCATGAACAAATCTCATGGTTTGTAGTTTTGACTATCGTGTGGGGGAAAATCCAATCATGGTTTGAAATATCCAAATGGAATCAAATGCTTAAAAACTACTTGCTGTGGCCATACTGGACACCAAAGGCACAAGTGCAGTTAAGCTTCTGTTGTGTGAGAAACTTAAAAAAATCTCTTATAACATGATGACATATGCTAGTTGAAATAATATGTTGCATAGAGAAGTACAAATCCTTCTGTCAGACTACCAGTGATGTATTTAAATCTTTCACTCCAAGTCTCAAGTCAAGTCTCAAGTTCCTGCCTTCAAATTCCAAATTGAGTCTCACGTCCTTGCAGGATACTGTCAAGCCAAGTCTAAAGTCAAGTGTCAAGTTGGGAACCAACTTTATACCTCAACCTGTATTCCTAAACAGAGTTTAATAAAGTCAGTTTTAATAATTTAAGTAGAGACAGCCCTCCACATTTGCCATTTTGCCATCTGCAGCTTTGGAAGTGGGGAATAGGACTCTTCTTACTCCCCATTACTGAAGTTTCAAAACCTTTAGAAGGAAGGATCTTTCCTTCTCAAGTCCATTCCTACCATGTTTTCTGTTCCGCTCTGAGATATGCATCTTGCTGTCTGGGAATGAGTGTGGCCTTCTGCTCATAAGAAAAGTTTCTGAAAGCTCCTCCTATATCCAGCTGGGACAGGCTGCTGAGCAGACCTGAACCATGCCTCAAGCCTGTTGCCTAACCCATTTGCAGTTCCCTTCTGAGAAATGCACTCACACTTTGGGCTTGAGACAGGGCATCATGTGACCAGTAGGCAAAAAGAGATTGAAATCTTGTTCAAAGTTGTAAGGTTTCTGGATGAATGTCTTATGTTACTGAACCAAGGGCAGCAAGTCGATCACTAAAAATATACAAGTCAAGAGTCAAGTCAAGTCAGGGTGTCATTTATTGCCCAGTCGAGTCCAAGTTGAGCCACTGAAATTATTTAAGTCTGACTTGAGTCTGAGGCCCTGTTCACACGGGGAAGTTAAAACAGGCCAAGGTGTCCTGTCACGGAGGTCATCCACACCTTGGATCGGACTGCATTCAGACTATTTACCTTAGTTCTGCACCTTAGTCTGATCCAAAACGCCCCCAATGGTCCTCCAACACGGTAAGTGAACACTGGAAAAAATCAGTCTTTCAATCTTCTGGAGTGCGCCATTGCATTCCTGCTCACTTGTGCAGATGCACAGACTCGCACCAATGTGAGCCTGCGATCAGTGGAGGGCGGGCTGTGGGCGTGGTCAGTGGTTGGTCTGGACCCACAAAGAACAGGAAGCCACCATTTTGTAAGCCTGAGTAGTGTGGATCTACAGACCTCGCACTGCTCCGATTCGCCCTGGACCAAAAGGAGGAGTCCTGCAGAAGGGCTTAAGGGAGAGTCCGCGTTGCTTCGAGCCAAGAAGAACTGGTGAGTAACAGCATGGAGCGATTCACTTGCCTCATGCAGAAAGGGCCTGATCAATCAACTTGAGTCTACATCATTGCAAACTAATTTAATTTTAACTAAACAAGCACATATTTACTGTGCTTGAAAAGGGCCCAGGGTATCAATTCGTCATTTTATATGTTGCCTTTTGTTGTCTAACCATGTTTCTGGTTATCTCACAAAAACTGTGCAATAAATACACAGGTAGAGGCAATGAACTTTCCATACAACTTAGCCTCAAATAAAAATGATATCCAGGGAACCTAAGCTCCTGCCTGCCTAGGCACCATTTGTCTGATGTCTCAAGCTGCAACTCTAAAACTCAGTCATGTGCCATAGACTCATGTGTTATCAGACCAACTGACCTCAGTGGGACTTAGATATGTGCAAAATGCAATCAAAGATTTTTCTGTCACTAAGACTGCCTGAAGTAGGTGCTCTTTGTGGACACAACAGCAAGTGTAGGACTTTGCATTTAACGTGGAACACAGACCACATCTGACTGGAATGGAAAGTTATCTTGGTTACAGCCAAATAGGCTTAGCACACAGCATGGGTCCAGATCCAGGTACTAGTTGAGCCTCCTGTTGGCTAATGGCAACCATCAGTCAACCTGACTACTGGCCAATGGAAACATATTCACTCAGCTGGGTAGCACTGGGATGGGAGATATGAGAATCCACTCAGGTAGAAATCACCTGCCACCTGGGAATGAGATAAAGTCATTAGCCCCAAAGCAGGGTGTGACCCTTAAAAGAACCATGTTAGGTAGGATGGGAGCATGGGCCCCATCCACCCCAAACTGGATCTGGTAGGTGTAGCAGCTTATATGGGCTGGGAATGACCCTAAATTAAACCTTCATTTGCTCCTTGGCCCCTCCCAAATCAGCTGCCTCTAAGAGGGTGGCCTCTATAAATGGGGCTTGTAGATTAAAAGTACCTCATTCCAGTGGGTCTACACCTGAATTCCAGTGGGTCTACACCTTGAGTTAAAGTAAAAAAAATCTTAAAACAAGTAAATTGATTTTGTGTGGAGGACAATTAGCCTTATGCAAGATATTGTAACCCAGAGCCAGAGTAGTGGATTTTAAATTTATAAACACTTTTTCCCCCTATTGTCAGGCTGATTTCTGAGAAGTGAGATAAGATAAGCTTTTCCAGTTATGCACAAATAATGCAAAAAGAATCATTTTCCCTGCCCTAAGCAGCAGAATTTCACAGATTATCTATTGGCAGACTCAGATTTCTAACACTGCCTGTTGAGCTTTCATGCCTTCAATACTTTTATTCTTTATTGACTTTAATTTAAGAATCCAGCTATTTTGTTGCTCATGGGTATGATAGGGATTTCTTTGGGTAAAGCTGCTTAAATATTCAGCCTACTATCCAGCACTGAACAAAGCATGCTAATGCTTACTGCTTTGTTCCAACCCAAATTGTTGTCCTAGTTGTCATTTATGTATGAAGTTTTTTTTTCCTCCCCGTTATCCTGGGTTTTGTCATCTTAAGACTGTGTAAACATGAATTTGATCTCATGCTGTCAGTCTAATTGCAATCCATTCTAAAAAATTCTTGTAATTGTACCTCTTGTGTGTCTTTTTAAAAAAATACATTCATTAATATTTTCCCATAAATTTGTGAAATTATAGCAGGCACTTGACGTAAAACAGTTAACATATGGAGCATATACTTTGGCTGAAGTTATGAAGGGCTTTGGAGTTGGGTGCCCTGTTTCTCCTTGCCATCAGAATCAGTTGGGGCTGTGTAGGTACCTGGATGCTATGAGGACCAATAAACTGAAGTTGAATTCCAACAAGACAGAGGCTGTGTGAATTGGTGGTTCCTGAGTCTGCCAAGGTTGGGGTTACACTCACCCTGAAACAGCAGGTACTCCTAGATCCATCTCTGTTGCTGGAGGTCCAAATGGACTCTGTGGCTCAAAGTACTTGGTGCAAGCTTTGACTATGGTATCACTTATGGCTTTTTTGGACAGATCCTAGCTGCCATAGTTTATACACTGCTAACCTCCCAGTTAGACTACTATAGTGTGTACCATGTGCAGCAGCCCTTGAAGGAGACTTGAAAGTTGCAGTAGAACATCATTTATAAAATATATCATGGTGGGTCTTTAAAAAAAAAATCGCACTAGCTGCCAAAAGTCAAGGTGCTTCTGATGGCACTGAAACCTCACATAACTAAAAGACATTAGTACTTAGCTTGAGACTGCTGATACCCTAAGACCTTGAAGTCCACCCACAATGCCAGCATCTCCTTAGAATCTGGGGGAAATATAGCTCAAAGGAGGCCTGTGAGAGGAGGGTAATGGCAGAAGGCTTCAACCGAAGTATACCAGAACTAAATGCAGAGAAGACTCCAGGTGATGTTAATAAAGTAGTTTATTTGGGTTTAACAAACACACAGGAAATCAGACACTCTAACAACCAAACAAGACTATCAGAAACTGAGGCAAGAAAGGTTGAATAAAGAGAGGGCATTACCAATCCTAAAGAATAAATTTGAAGCAGAGGGATTCAGACACCATCTGAGGGTAGCACAGAAGAACAGCAGTCTGGGTACTATGTCCAACATAGTACAATTTTCTGAGGCTGAAGGTAGGGTTCATATACCCTATTTTCTACCCTGAAGGGAGTGTGTAGTCAAAGTAGTAATGGTTTTCTCACGTGATTGACAAAGGAGTCTGGAATGGGCTGATTGCCTTAACCCTAGGTGACAAAACATTGATGGGAATCGTGACAATCTCTTAACGTCTTGGTCAGACGGGGTGGTGGTGGTGTAGGGAATATTTCCATAGGGTGAGATCAAGGGATGGTCCCTGGTTGCTTCACCTTTGCGTTTTCACTTTCCATTATTTTTAAGTGTGCATGGAACCTGAGGTGCTGAATGGATTAGCATAAAGCCATTAGCATCTGAGTTTCCTGCCAAATCCTCTTTAAATTTATGACCTGACCATGTCTCATGTGAACTTGACCTGGCATGTTTTCTGGCCATAAATATGTTCAATTATGAAAATAGCACATCCCACAGAATGGGGATGTAGGGTATGGTAACACCTCAGTACCGAAGGGAATGCCTCACTCTATATATGTCTGCTTGAGGATCTGCTGGGAAGGCCCCCTTCTGTGTCTTACCAGTGAGGACTGCATGAAGATGCAGGTGAGGGCCTTCTCAGCTCTATTCTGGAATGTCCTCTCCTCAGAAACCTGATTAGTGCCAATCTAGTTTTAATTTAAGCACTGAATGGAAACTTGGCTGTTCAACAAGGCCTTTAGATCCTGCTGATTTATCTCAAATACTAATGCAGATGGTTAAAACTGTTTTAATCTATGTTAGTTATGTTTAGTATGTTCTTATGGGTTTTAATTTTTTTTTATTGTTTAAACTGCTTTAACTTGGTTGTATTAACTTCACATTTACACTGCTATGGGATCTTTTAATATAGAGAAGAATATAAATATTTTAATAAATAAAATTTTAATAAGGCCCATACACATATGCATAAGTGCAGATTTTGGTAGGGCTGCTCCCAGCGTTTTCACTCAGAATTCAGAACAGTATTGATCCAGACTTTCATTTTTACAAATGGCAATGTTGACAGGAAGCCTAGCTTTTATACACCAATTTCTCATGAGATTAGATGTCTTTGTTGCTGTTTTACTAGTAATTTTCTTGTAAAGGTGTTCCATATTGGGAAAGAAAAATATAGTCACCTCAGTTTGGACTGAATTATGTTTCCACCTCATACAGCAAAGTCTAAATCAAGTAGAAGAATACACTTTCTGCTGCATCCAAGAAAGAAACAAAAGGCCTGTCAGAGGGCACTAATCTATGTAAATGAAGGATCTCATCATTCACCAGTTAATGAAGTCATCTTTTAGTGTTACAGCATGTCTCTGTCTATGATAACAGCAAGAAAACAAATGCGTAATATACAATACACACTATGGAAGATTTTATATTTGTACTATGAAATGTTAATAGAATTACAAAGAGTCTGATTTGTGGAGTTAAACTTCAGACTCATAGTTTTGAGAGTATTGTGATATATATTAGTGGCAGGGGCTTCTAATTATTCTCACAGCATGCACTGAGTAGCTTTAAATTATTTATGAAGTTTGCATAATTCTGCCACTTTCTACAGACAGATATAGGAGCAAAATCATTCCTCAGAGGTCTTCATTGCATTAATATATATCGTCCACATGCAGCAGGCCCCGCCCTCTGCTTCCCTTTCCCTGGCCTGATTAATGATGAGCAGTGAATCCATATTCTTTTTTCTTTTCAGCCTAGGTTCACAACTTCACAGTGGTACTAAGAATTAAAGTATTATGAAGAGCAGCAAATAAATATTTTAAATGTCACCAGCTTGAAAGCTTGATCTCAGGACAGAAACGATTCAAGTATAACAAGCTTTTCTGGACTTGAAACACCACTGGTTATTTATGAAAAATAGAGGGAGAATAAAAGAGAGAAGACCCTTTCACCTTCAGTGAAAAGATAATGAGAAAAGGCAGACGCAGTAGAGAGTAAATAGAGCAAACTCAGATTTCTAATGCAGCAATGGGGAAAGTGCAGCCTTCCTAGTTGTTGCTGAGCTTCAACTCCCAGTATTCTTCACCACTGGCTATCCTTACTCTGAAAGCCAGAATGGTGTAGTGGTCTGAGTGTTGGGCACTGAGCCTGGAGGCCTGGGTTCAATTTCCCACTTAGCCATGAAAACCCACTGGATAGCCTTGGGCAAAGCATACACCCTCAGCTCCAGAACACATCATGATAGATTTGCCATAGGGTCACCATAACTCAGAAATGACATGAAGGCACCCCCCCCACTACACCACAATCCTCACTCTGGATGATGGGAGTTGTAGCCCAACAGTACCAGAAGCTGGACTTTGCCCACACCTGTTCTACTGCAGCAATAATCACAGCTTCTTGTGTTTAACAGGGTCAGCAATGAATGACAGCTTTCATAATTAATTGCACAGTATGGGTATTCCCAGTAAGCTGTTATGTCCCCATGTGTCTATCTCATCATAAGCATCCTTTCATGGTGTGCTATGAGACCACGTTCAAGTCAAACATACCTTCCACCACAAAAAACAGCAAACTCCAGTTGCATGTATAAGGCTGATCTGGAAGGGTGGAGGCAAGCTTGGCCTCCAGAGAGCACTGGTGAACTTCAAAGCCCACTAACTCCCCTTATTAGATAATTTTTGAACGAAATTTTCACCTGAAAACCAACCAAAAGCTTCCAACTTGTAAATGCAGCAGTTTAAGAGGACTCCCATCCCTTCAAAACCCTCTGAAAACAGTAACTGAAAGGAATATGACATCACTTCTAATGTACTTGAACATGGTGGTGCAGCCTTCAGGGAGGGGTGGAGACAAAATATGGTCCTCACCTCTGTGCATCTGCACATGTCTGAGTAAGGGTATATTTCGTCTCTAATCCCAGGGACACTGGCCTGAGGAAACTACTTCATTTGATGTGTCAGGACACTCACCAATCTCTTGTGGTATCTACTTGTCTTCATTGCCTCTTCATGTTCTGACCTTGAAAAATTTATGGTACAGTAGAGTCTCGGTTATCCAACCTAAATGGGCGGGCTGAGAGTCGGATAACCGAAATGTCAGATAAGCCGGAGCCCGTGGCAGCCGCCATGTTTGGGGGCATGTCTGGGGGTCTACCTGGGCGTGTCTGGGCATGTCTGGGCATGTCTGGGGACACGGAAATGCCTACTGCCACGCCCCCAAGCAGCCGCAACGTTGGATAATCCGGAAGGTCGGATAACGAAGACTCTGCTGTAACTTCACCATAGAATCATAGAGCTGGAAGAGATCATAAGAGCAATCCAGTCCAATCCCCTACCTTACAGGAATAAACAAAGCATTCTGGGCAGATGGCGATCCATCCTCTGTTTAAAAGCCTCCACTCTGGGGCAGTGTATTCCACTAACGAACTGTTTTTACTGTCAGAAAGTTCTTCCCAATGTTTAGCTGGAACCTCATTTTCCATTTGAAGCCATTGGTCCATATCCTAGTCTCTTCAGCAGCATAAAACAAGCTTGCTCCATCTTCCATATGACATCCCTTCAAATATTTAAACACAACTATAATGTCACCTCTTAACCTTTTCTTCTCTAGCCTAAACATATCCAGTTCCCAAGGACTCTCTTCATAAGGCATGGTTTCCAGGCATTTTACCATTTTGGTCATGTTCCAGCTTGTCAATATCCTTCTTGAACTTTGGTGCACTGAAATGAACATGATATACTATTTCTTGGCTAGTCAGTACAGAGTAGGCAAAAAGAGAGAGAGAGAGAGAGAGAAATGACTTTGGCTACTCCTACTAGGCACCAAGGGAAATTTGTGATGTGTCTACAAACTGTGTCAGGGAAGTGGGTCTTTCAGCTTCCCAGGGAAAGTGCAGAAGAGAAACCAATATAGGCAGAATGGATTTTAACTAACTGGTCATATCTTTTTGAAAAGGCTTGCGAAACAAATGGTTTAGTGGGGTCAAGCAACTCAACCTGTCATGAAATCACAGCATAATAATGCCCTATAAAAAAACGGATGCACCACAAGCGTTGAAATCCGTCGCCCGCAGGCCAACCTGAATCTTCAGTTGCTGCCAAGACCGAGAGCCTGTAGAATGCTGCCAAATAAAAAAAAATTAAGCTCACTTTTGTTTATAAAACACAGAAGGGAAATCCAACCAATTCAATCCACTGACAGCAAACTTTCATCCATGGAACGAAATTCTACTCTCTTATTGTGCAATGGCCCAAAAGTTGCAAAAATTAAAAAATAAAGAGTGGGGAAAAGAAGAAACATACATATTTCACACAATAAAAAGCAATGGAAGGTGGTAGGAAAAGAGGAAGACCACACTTCAAGTGGATTGTTTCAAACACAGAAACCAAAGCACGGAATTTGTAAGATCTAAGTAGGTCAGGTGATAATCAGGACTCCTGGAAGGCTCTCGTTCATAGAGTTTCCATAAGTTAAAACTAACTTGATGACAAATAACAGCAATGCAATCAGCAAAGCAACAGCTCTCTAGTCAGCTGAACTTTAAATCCCAGAAGAACAATATGATAAAACTATATATTGTCCCCTCATAATGAAGCGGGACATCTAAGAGGGTCTGCCTTGTACTATAGCCTGCATTAGAAGACTGTGGGATTTATCAGAGCTCTCTGATGTACCCTGCCAACTACTAGTTAGGGTTTTCCCATGTAAAATCCTGCAAAACTTAGGCGGCAGAAGAAAGGGGAACATGAACAAGGAGACAGAAGTGAGATGTCTGAGAATATCACAGGAAGCTCTCGTGAAAGGATCTCTGAGAAATGTTACAATTCCTTACTGTGGAGGAAGCACAAGGCCACCTTTTGTCTATTTTTTTAAATGTTTCAGTTTTATCCTTCATCTAAATTTGAGGCAGGCAAGCAGGCAGCAGCTACTTAGCTGCTCTGCAGCCAGGAGAGCTTTCACATTAAAATGCCTGCCAGAGGGATCTCTAACTGGACATTTACACACACATACACACACACACACACACACGATAGAGGTGGAATGAACATTTACCCACTTGGGTCTGAACTTATTTTTATTTTTGTTAACTTATTAGTAAATGCACTGCACATGGGAAGGACCAACATAGCATCTTGCCGTTTCCAGGAAATGCAGCCATTTAGATTTCAAGATCTGACCATCTTATGCTGGCAACTTGCTTTCTTAAAAGTAGAAACCTTAATTAACTTTGGAAGTCATAAAAGTGAAGAAACCCTTTAAGAGAGATCATATCAGCTTCTGCAACTAAACTTTTCCTGAAATCAACTGCTGAGTAAGGCCATTTCCAACCTACACTGTCTTAGTTTACTGAGGCCAAAGAGCTCCTTGGTTGCAAATTCTAAATATCCCTCCCTAAACTGCAAACCCCAGGATTCCACAGGATGTTGAAAGTGGAATAATAGTACTATAACAGTGTAGTGCAGAAATGGCCTTTGTAAGATCAGGACAGTTAATTTTTTTAAAAAGTTTTTTTTTAAAAAAAAATAGAGATTAAGAATTTAAGTGCATTAAAAAAAAAGACTGGGCTATAGCTTACTTGCAAAAAGAGATTGGACACTAATAAGAGAAACAAAGGAAAATAAGACTGATAAAGAAGTGACTGTTATCCGCTGGCTCTGTTTCTTGTAGCAGTGCTATCTCACTGGAAAACACTGTCCCGGGGTCTACAATTTTGATTTTAAAATATGATTCAATGTGCCTGAGAGATCACCTGGATGGGCACGTAGGCAGCCACGGTCAAACAATCGAAAACTAGGTCAGGCCAGTACAATCCCCCCGTCACATAGCCACAGGAGACCTCAGCTGTGCAAACCCACAGTGGACAAAGGGTCCTTGGCCCCTGAGAAGCCAACTTGAGGGGATTAGTGTGTTTGCCCCAAGTTGAGCATTGATAACCATAAGATCATATCAGGCAAGGACCATTTACATAAGGACACACCACAACCCAATGCAACTGAAGATCCTGAGACTCTGGCAACACCTTGTAATCTCATCATGCAAAGGAAGTTAGCATTGTGGAGCTTCTTTCTCGTTGCGACACTCATTGTTCTCCCCTGGAAAGGATTAGCCCTCCAGGTACTTTTCCCCCTACAAATAGTCCATTTTTGAGCGGTTTTTTGGATCACTCCTGGTCATCCCAGCAGACCGTTTCTCCGCCCATTGAATGATCTCCTCAGCCCTCTCCGCGCTGAGCTCAACTTCTTCACTGTTTTTCCTGGACCAAGGACTTCAGGAAAAGGTGCAGTATTACCCCAGCTACAATCCCTTCAATATTCCCCTATCCAGTTTCCTCTCTTTTGGTTCTTAATAGGTCTTGAGTGAGTGTGTGAGTGATTGTGTTGGTGCATGAGACCAACCTTTTATTCAATAAAATCATTTATTAGACATCTTCGTTTGGTTTTTGGCTTGGCCTGACCCCGTAAAAACTGGATAAAAAGACCCCGCTAGGTTACCCTGCCTCTCGCATTGCTATTGCTCGTGCTCTGGCTAGTTTCCATTCCCCATCACACAGAGCACATTAAGGCATCCCCCAAGGGACCCCAGAAATCAGGGTGACAGCAGTCTCTAGCCAGATTCCAGAGAAGTGAACTGTTAACTCCATAACTGCTGGTTTGAGCAAAAAATGGAAATTTGTACAGAGCAGTTAAATATTTTTCTATAAGGAATAATAGAACAATCGCATCAAGATTTTAAAGACATAATTGACATGGTGAAGCAATAATGTGAGGAACTGAAGAAAGAGAAATACAGAAGAAAAAGATTTACAGAGAGATACAGAAGTGGATCAGATGGCCCAAGAAGAAGGAACTGAGGAACAGAAAAAACAGAACCCAATCCTAAGGAAAGAGTTACTGCTTTAGGGATGATTTATGATCAGGAGGGCATGGTTGATGAAAGGGAGATTGTGTCTTCTAGAAGGGAGGGGGCTGAACTTAATGAGGATCTCTATGCAAATTGAACAGAGTCAAAACAAATAACTAATAATGTTTCAAGATTGTAATTTTTGGAGTTGTGTGTGGGTTTATATACCCCATGAAACTAGAGGTGAAGACAGTGTCTTAGCCATAAGGGTGCTGGCTCAAAACAGTATTTTTAAAATACTATTGTGAGAAGAAATCAGTAAAAAGATGTTTCTCCATGAAGTGAGCAAACAAATTTAAGATGAACATTTGGACAAAATAAGTTATCATGGTAGGGACTAGGATAATAAATGGATTGGTGTATAAAATTTGGAATGGTCTATAGAATATAAAATGGCATAAATATGGTACTTTTAGGATATGGAAAGAAATTAAGGATGTTAAACAATATTGATGTACTTATGATATGGGTATCTGTATAATTATATTATTAGCTAGGGAAATAATAAGTAACTAATGAGTAACTAAATCAGTAACTAAGTAACTAATCAATAAATAACTAAGTCAGGAGTAGCTGGGAAAACTTCTGGTATTATTATTTAGTAGCATTAAGGTTCCTTAGGATGTAATATTTTTTGAGAATACAAACATGTTGTAACAGAATGTAAACAAACTAAAAAAAAGAATATGAATATGGACTTAGGTATATTAACAAAAAATTATATCTTTTAGAAAGTGTGAATTGAGGGAAGTGGAAGAAGAAAATATTAGATTTTTTTCTCTTTTTTGAGTGGCTTAGAACAGGGGTTGTCTATATTCCATTTAAAAGAAAGGGCAAATCAGTTCTTTTCTGATTTCTCTTTTTTTTCCCCTCTCTCTTTACGTTTTTTCTTTTCTCTTCTCTTTTTCTACTTTTGTATCTGTTATTTTGTAGCCCACATTAGTTAATAGGTCTTTTATGTATTCAGATGTCACTTTTGTTTGTTTTGGATTAAAGTTGTTTGTTTTGAATTAAAGAACCCAAAATACTGTGGCAATGTGTGTGTGTATGTGTACTGACTGGTACCATTTCTTTTGGGTGCCAGGTCAAGACACAGCTTTTTATTAAAGCCTTTGAGTTTGAATAAATCTTAATTTACTTTTAAGCCTTTTAGCCTTTTAAGCTCTTTTAGCATGTCAGAATGACTCAGTATGTTTTTATCTTGTTCAAATTATTTATTGATTTTAATTTGGAATTGTGTATATTGTTTCATCTGTTTGCTGCCATAAGATCTCATGATAAAAGTGTGAGATAAAAATATTTTAATAAAATAATACAGCAATAAGCTTAAAGATAATATCATTAATGGAAGCTCCAAGCACATTAAACCATACTTTACCTGGAAACAGAATGATGGCAAGGTTGGCATCAGACAATCTTGAGGTTTTCTCTTTTGCTTTCCAATGTTGCTGTCCTTTGTGCATGGAAGTTCTCCAAGCAATTCTGAATGACCATTCAGAAAGTTGAGACAGGAATACAACACTCTCCCCTCCTTGTGTATTTACTTCAGGTAGAGAGATGGTGTCATAGATGAATACACACACACACACACACACACATTGCATGAATACATTTATAATGTGAGAATAAAGCATTTCAGGAACAGCAAATGATGTCTGTGTCCTTACATTATCTGCAGAAAGATATCTGTATACACACACACACACACACAAATAATCTAGTAAGCATACCGGTCAAGAACACTCTTTTGTACAAGGTCACCTTCCACCTGCTGTGACAAGTGAAAATTAAATGTTGCGCTATGGCAAGCATGCTTCTGTCTGAACTTAGGAACCAGAAAGATTTTCAGCACTAGGAAAAATGATTAAAGGTAAAAGTGTTACACAGCTGGGGATAATATGACATCAGAGCTTGATCAGTTCAGAAAAGATACTCTTCCACGAGTAATATGTCACAATTTTGAACACATTGACAAATGTCATTGTTAGCCTTAATAGACTTTTACACATTTTTGTTTCTCACTATATCACTTATCTTTTTTCCTCTCTTGAGAAAAGTATGGTGTGGGGAATGCCTTAACCAATTCATGGTATTAGCTAATGGCCATTTCCACATGGGCATATTGCCCACGCTAGAGCAACCTCTCCAGGAGGTCTTCTTCACCAGGGTCTGCACTAGAGCAGTTAAAAAAAGTGAGGTTCTAGACCTCAAACTGTTCTAGCGCAGCCCCAGGGGTGGCGCTGTGAGTTTTATAAAAACCACCTTCAAAAGTGGCTTTTATAAAACTTACCCGCGCTGCCCCGTAGCAGCCCCCGGTCAAGAACTGCAGAGACGCAGTAGCGCGTCCCTGCAGATCTGCCCAGGGGCGGGCTTCCGGCTGGCGCACTGTCCTAATTGGCGGAGCACCGGCGGAAGCTGCCGGCCATCATTTTGGGCGCCGCCAGGCACCGCCGAAATTCGGCAGCATTTCGAACGGTGGATCCGCGCTCTTCGGAGGGATGGAGCAACCCACTCGCGGGTAAGCTCCGCCCCTGCATGTGCGGCCCCGTTTCGGGCCCCCCCCATGAGGAAAGGGCCAATGCTGAATATTTTATGTTTCACTCATTTTTTATACAGAGTAACAAGAAACAGGTTATTTTTTTATTATCTATATTTGTTTTGCTGGTCAGAATTCTTAAGCAAGAATGGTAAACCTGTTTAGAGTTTCCAGAATGTAATGATATGCTGTTAATTTTTCTGGAGTAGCAGCAATTTATAGGAAGATTGGGTATGTATTTAATAAACTCAGTCTAAGTTTTGTTCACTTTCTTTTCAAACAGGGCCCTACAAGATTTACTGAAGCCATAGTATTGAATACTCTAATGATTAAGAAAATGAGGAGATGGTAATCTCAAGTTAGACAGCCAGTGTTGTGTGGTGGTTTGATCACTGGATTATAACTCTGGAGACCATGGTTGAAATCCCTGCTCAGCCATGGAAACACACTGGGTGACCTTGGGCAAGTTATACTCTCTCTCTCTCTCTCTCTCTCTCTGTAGCCTCAGAAGAAGTCAAAGGCAAATCCTCTCTGGACAAAACTTGCTAACCATGTGATAGTTTTGCCTTAGACTTCAAGGCACACAGCAACCACCACAAAGTCTCATGCTACAGATGGTTTTGCACCCTGCTGCACTGAATAGGGGTTGATTAATGGGTGTAGTTCTATACTCACAATTGTGTTCTTTACAGGTCCATGGCGTTCAAGGACAGCCCACATTTTTTTAATGGCCAAATCTTTGTACTTCTCATAGTCCGATAGGCAAAGCAGTATAGCATCAAGCCCCATTTGTGAATGGGTGATCAGTAGGGAAGTAAATCTTCATAAAATTTGTTCCTACATGTAACAATAATATTGCTATTTTTCTTCCTGCTGCAAGAAAACCCTCAAAAAGCATGCCGTTTTTGAGGAGCATGTGTGATTCAGAACTTATTCTGCAAAAGAAAACAAAACAAAAATGTGGTTGTTCTTGAGCTGAACAGTGAAGATTCTTGTCAAAGGGGAATCCCGCTCATGAAGGTTTTCCAGTATCCTAGAAACCTCTTTGTTGGTGGTGGATCAAATACATTCAAATATTTTTTTTCCCATTACTATTGATCAGTCACTGTTGAGTAACTTAGGTGGAGATGCACATCATTCTGCAGGCTCTTCCTTCTGTTGATTGAGAGTGCTCATGCTCTCAGCCAGTGGTTGCTATCATTCATCTAGGGAAAAATGATTTAGGATTGTTAAATCCATGTTATTCATAGTTACATGAGAATCAGTGGTAACGACATAGGTTACTTCTGTTTGGTCTGCCCTTTTAATTAGGTGAGTTTGACAATGCAGGGGAGAAACCAAAAGATTAGGCTCACCAAAATATTGGATGGGAAATGGGATTACTTAGCCATTGGCCACACTTGGCTGTCTCATATAGTCCGTAGATCACAAACGTATTCTTTTTTAAAGGTCAGTCCCTGCTTCTGACAAATGAACCCCTTTATTCCAGCACAATTCTGGACACTCAACTCTGATGTTCATGTGTGCCAGAAAGGTACCTAAATCACTATCCATGCCAGTTTCCATCTCCCATCCAATAGTGATACTATCTTCTATGCAGAAAGTATGGTTTGTTACACAGAAGCTACTGTAGCTTAGTACTTACTCTGTGCTAAATTTACACTTCCTGGCATAGTAAACAGCATCTTCTCTACAGAAAATGGTGAGCAAGTATGCGAGGGTGGTGAGCGGGCATGGGGGGTAACAAGCACCCATGGAGGGGCACAGGGGATGCCAAGCAGACGCATGGGGCATGCGTGCGAGTGGGTGGTGCGCAGGCACAGAGGGACATGGTAGCTTGGTGAGCAGGTGTGGGGGGAGTGGTAAGCAGGCATGGGGGGCAAGTGGGCATAGAGTGGTGGTGAGCAGGTGTGGGGGGGCAGGTGACCTCCCTGCCAAGGCAGAAATAACAGGAAAGCCAGAGGTAGATGAAAGGAGCCCCTCTCTTTTCTGTTCCTGTCATTTCTGCTGGGTGGGGAGACCTCCCTGCTGGGGCAAAAAGGAACCGAAAGGTGCCTTTCCTTTCCTTTTTGTTTCAGTGGGCAGGAGTTACCCATATTTGCTAGTGTATAAGATGCACCCCATTTTCAGAAGACATTTTTGGAATAAAAAGTGCATCTTATGCACCAGCAAATACGGTATATAAATGCATTTGCAAGAAGAAAACAAAACAAACAAAAATGTCACAACCTGATATGAACTAAGGACAAGATGAAACAGTGGGTAGGATTTGGAGGAATACAATGAAACTGATTCTGAGATATTTTCACACCTTTAAAAATGTTGACAGTAGAAATGAGAAAGAGCCTGCCAATTGTTTTCAGGTTGGTTTTCTTTTTCATTGAATCAGCTGTCCCTGAAACTGAGTTGCAGACACATTCTTATGTTCTACATAGACTAGTTTGAGGAAATTTATTTAGAAGTACTCAGTCACATGTACATAATCAGGACTGGACTTGTTCCAGAAGCTGTGTCTGCCTTTTTAGTGGCACATCTTTGGCTTTGGTTTGGCTTTGTAATGATACAGCATTGCACATTTTCAGTGTAATAATTAGGATGCTATTGATTTCCAGCATCATGAAACTGTAAAAGGAATGGATTTTATCCTTTAGTTTATTAGATTTTGAATCAAGGGTCAAATAAAGAATAGCCTGTGACCTGGCTTGGTCCCACACAAATAGATCATTCAAAACCACACAGTTTTGCAGTTCCATGACATGGTATTTTAATAACTGGAGAATCTTATTAATTTGAGGTCAAGGAAGGATATTTTTGACCTTCTACTCTTTCAGGAGAAATGATGAATATCCTCAGGAATGTTAAGATTTTTGTTTACATCCTATGTCCTCAAATAATCTCGTCTGATTTCAGATTGCATTTGGAAATGGTTCCAACATTCAGAAAGGGCAGGGGAATGGAATTAATTCTTCCACTTTAGAAAATTCTACCAAAAAAATGAAGGGAGGAAGTCTCTTCCATTTCTTCAACATGATGGATGTATGAAAAGCAAGAATACAGAAAATGTCAGTACCAGTTCCTGAGCCCAACATTGTGTGCCCTATACTGTCTGGTTCCCTTGTGGGCCACACATATGGTGTCCACGGGAAGGGTCTCTAACAGACCTAAAGACTATTATCACATTGAATGCATAGGTAACTGGGTACAATGAGCACACATTGGAATGCAAGAGTCATAACTAGAAGCCATGAATTCCTTTCCTCCGCACTTGTTTCCCCTGAGAACAAGGCATTCCAAGTCAAGGGTTCCACAGCTTACTCCCATTCCAACCAGTGGCGCTTCCTTCCTGCTAATCTGTTCTCTACTCTTCCAAAACATACATTGGCACACAGAAAATAAACAGGGCAAATGGTGTGGAGGAATTTAAACATTAATTTAAGCCTCAACTTGAAGGCTAGATGGTCATCAGAAGTGGGAAGCAGATGGACTGGAAGCAAGTACTTCTCCATCCCCCAGAACCATCTTTTTGTTTTGTTTTTGAATTGGTATTTGTGAATGGACAACGCTGAAGTTCAACATTAGGCGCTTTGAACCTCATTCTGAATCAGGCATAAGTCAGAGTGCATTTTTCCCATGGAAACCTTCCTTTAAAAGTCCTGCTATTCAATTAGGTTTAAAGTACGCTGATACTTTAACACTGTACGATACAAGGCTGCTTATGGGCAAAAGCTAAAGTACAAAACAAACATAACATAACACAACCTATCATAAACTAGATCCAAAAGTAGAATCAACATAATAAAATAAGTGGCAATTCAGTCTTAGGCCCTTTCCTCAAGGGGGGGCGCAACGGGGTGGCGCACGCAGGGGCAGAGCTTACCTGCTAGCAGGTTGCTCCATCCCTGCGGGGAGCGTGGTTTCGCCACTCTATACACCGCTGAATTTCGGCGGTGCTCGGCGGCGCCCAAAATGGTGGCCGGCAGCTTCCGGCGGCGCTCCGCCAATCAGGACAGTGCACCAGCCGGAAGCCCCCACCCGGGCAGATCTGCAGGGATGCGCTACCGCGTCTCTGCAGTTCTTCACTGGGGGCTGCCATGGAGCAGCGTGGGCGAGTTTCATAAAAACCACTTGGGAAGGTGTTTTTTATAAAACTCGCAGCGCCACCCCTGCAGCTGTGCTAGAGCGCTTTGAGGTGTAGAGCCTCACTTTTTCCAACTGCACTAGCGCACCCTGCGGTGAAGAAGACCTCCTGGAGAGGTCGCCCTAGCGTGGGCAATATGCTCGTGTGGAAAGGACCTTTGTTATCTGCCTTTTTCTCTCCTTATAGGGTGAATCTTGAGGCTGTTGATTTGTTGCTTTTCTCTAGACAATTCACTCTTCTACAAATGAGGCCAATTACTGATGTCACTATAGACATCAGTAGACCATGGATTTCCAGGACTATTATTAATACAAAGAAAATAAACCACATTTCTACAAACTGGTCATGTTTACACTGTTCATCTAGTGATTTAAATTTGTTTGAGAGTTTTTCATGGAGTGAGATAATCCAAATACATTTAAACCAGGTATGTCTACAGCCTTCATACACTCCTGAAATCAGTAATGATAAAACTTTTGTCATTGTTAGAGTAACAATTCAAAGATATATCACCTATTGATTAGCTGCAGAAAGTGTTGAGGTTCTAACTGTAAAAATTATGTTAAGCTCTACCTAATATCCAGGTATCCTCTCTCTTTTGTTAAAAAGAAAAAAAAAAACATGTGCCTAGGAATTATGCTTCCAGAACCATTTTTATGGGTCATTTTAAGCAAAGGCTATAACTGTTGTTACATCTCAGTATTCCAGCAAGGTTCCCAAAGAGATGCTTCTTGGTCATACATCCATTCTAAAGCAGCCCTGCTGGGAGATGCTCTCCCTGATTAGCCCTTGAACTACTCAGCAAGATGTCCATTGTGTCTCCTGTGAATCCATGAACCTCCAGGTGTTTCAGAAAAGTCTTGCTGTGATAAACATACATACTGAAACTTGAATGCTCACTTTGAGTGTCATATCCTCAAATTGATCTTGGAACTAGGTATTCTAAAATGTTAGTTACCAGTCTGATGGAGGTTTGAGGACCTCCAGCAGTTATTCCATTCCTTTCAAAATGTACCTGCAAGCCCAAAAAATGTAGAAAAGGGGAAGTAGCCCCATCCCCAATCTGAACTACAAAAATTTAGGCTGAACTTTCTGCCTTTCAAAAACTGCTACTCAGTAGCATGAATAGAAAAACCAAATTTGTTCTCAAGCTGGGCCATTCATAGTCTTTTGGAGATGCAAAGGCCATGACTATGGTCAATTTGAGTTGAGGGCAAAATAAGATCCATTCATCAGACATTAGGAAACATAGCATTAGATTACAAGTCCTATATGTTGGGTTGCTCATTACTTTTTTCTGGCTTTTTTCTATAGCATCACTTGGCTTGTGGAATTTCTTCCCAAGCAGTGTTAGGTATTGTCTCCTCCCCTGTCGAGGGTCCCACAAAAGCTTCCTGTGTTATTTTGTTAATAATAAATATTGTTTTTGTACACTTTAAAAAACACCTTTTTTAAATATTGTGATTCTCTACCCAATTGAAAGGCCAAGGTAGGGGGGAAAGGGCAATTTCTAAATACATCTAATTGGCCTATAGAATGCTATGGAAGGTAAGCAAGCCATTAGTTTCTTGCTGTGTTGATTTCAACTGATGGGAAATACATCTTACTATTCTCTGGCAAAAGAAGCAGGAAATGAGATTATTAAAGCCATTATGTTAGAGGGTTAAAAATGTGGAAAAGAAGAAACAGTTGTTGTAGCTGGTCAGCTTCAGTTTACTTGGCATGAATGCTTCTCTTTCTGCCCTCAGGCTAGGTTACAATACTTTATTCATTTCCTGGCAGAGTAATTACTCTTTGTTACTGAGTGATCCTGTTGAATTAACAGAGACTGGGGGTGGGAGAAGCTAACATCCATTTCATGGTTGGCATTTCAGCTTCAGTTCCTTGTAATGATTTCCATTTATCAACAATCAGCCACCAATTACAGCTGCCCACCTCTTTCTTCACCTGAGCCAAGATATACCTTCAAACTCAAGTTTCATTCTCCTTTGATTCTGACCACCATACAGTTTCCTGACTGTCACTTCACATGTCATGGCCGTGAAGCAGTAACAAACATCAGCAAAATGGATATAATTCAACTGAGTTTTTATTCCCCTTCTAACAATGGATATTAAAAGCAGCCCTAGGACAATCATTTCAAATAGGATTTAATAAGCAGTCCTTATCACTCACTCACATGCTGTAAGGGGCTGGAATCCCAAATCCTTCAGGAAAACACACAGACATCCTTGGTACTTCTTGATTCAGCTGACCTTATGCATCATTTCTTCCACTTCACTCTTCAGTGGATGTTTTAGACTACTGTTGCCGCAAGCGAAAGAGTGAAATCTATTGTAAATTAAGGTAGCTATATAATTAACCCCACTAAGGAGTCTCAGAGGGAAAGTTAATAAAGTACTTGCTGAGACCTGTAGATAATGAATTATATCCAACATCATGGTGTGTACATGGTCAGCCAAACCAATTTTATGCCACCACAGTACTTTAGGGAGTAACTGTTGGTGAACTTGAAAAGGGTGACATTGCTCTGCTACTGAACATAATAAATATTTGTTAGCACAAGGGAAATTAAAAGAAAGAAATTTCTGAAATTCATTTTCTGGAATTGAATGCATTGTACTCAACACATTTCAAGGTGCAAGGATATACAGTGTTCTGTTTTTTTTTGATGGAACAAAGCCATTATGAAACCCACCCCTGTTTGTGTTGAAAAGGTATAGTTGTATATTGTTTCCAGAAGTTCATAAGAAAAAGGATTTGGAAAAAATTGTGGGTCAGAGTTTTATGCAGTTGAACACACACACACACAATACAGCTCAAAATGTAAATGAATCAAGCCATGGATATGATACCTGTTCATAGGTTAAGATAATTAAGTATACAAAGGGGTATTGTAGCACACTTGAGACTGGAAGAAGTTTGTAGCATAAGCTTTCACAGACTGGTTCAAATTGATGAAATGCATCCTAGTCTGTAAAAGTTTATGCCACAAGCTTCTTTTCCCAGTCTCAATAGTGTGACAAGTTCCCTTTGCATACTGATATAGACTAACACAACAACGTCTTTAAATTATGAATTAGGAGGGCGAGAAATGTATTTGCTTTTATTAGTTTCCCGGTTGAAAAAAATGAGTTTCTTGGTACTTGGAAAATGTGATCAGGAAAAATAAAACAGTGTAAAGAATTTGAAGCAGTTTTCACATGGTATTTGTACACGCAAAATATATTCTGCATGGAAACACACATTTCTGTGTAAAAAGATCATTTTTTTCCTACATAGAATAATTAAATGACGTATTTTGGTATGTGCAAATGTCAAGAGATAGTTGTAGAAATATATATTTTCTCAGGCAGAAAAAAATATGGAAATATGTTATCCTTTCATGGGAGGACAAAGTAGCTGAAGATTCACATCCTTAGTACAAGGAGAAATTGATAGAAGCTTATGAACAATTAACATTCCTTTTGAAGTATTTCTGCTCTTACTTGCAGGAAGAGTTACAGAAGGTAGCACTGGGTAGCAGAGTGTTAGCACCTTGGAAACTGTACTGTTGGGTAATAACAATTATTTTAATATACCATTTACAACAATAAATAAGACACATCAATACAACCATTTAAAAGAAAGGCAGCTCCCCCCTCAAAAAAAAACCACAGTAACACTATTACTCAAGTGGCACAATACTTTGGTTTTACATTAGCTCTATCCAAAAAACAATTACACACTTTACATTTTATTACAAAGCTGAAGCCTAAAGTGTTTGCTAATGTCATGGCAGATCTTATTATCATTCTTCCTCAGTTAAAACAGCAATGGTATTGATGTGATTACTTATAAGAAACATTTTAATTTTTTTATTTGTTGCATTCAAAGGGACAACTGTATTCCTCTGCTTTATCATTAACATAAAGAAATCTATCTCCTTTGATAGTAACTGCAAAGAAAAAAAGATCTAGCACAAGCTTTTATAACATAAGCAGAAGTTTATACAGATTAGAGTCCACTTCATCGGGTATTGTCCACACACATCTGATGAAGTGGACTATAGGGCATGTAAACTACTTTTTTTATTTTTATTTTTATTTTTAGTAATCAGTCCCAAAGCTACTACCTGGGCTCTTTGCTTGTTTATATCTCTCCCAGGTTTCACCTAGCCATTTGGATTCTACAGTCCATTTTTCCACAGGAGCAGCTCTCCACACACAGTTCAACCAGGGTCAAAATCAAAGATTCTTCAGTGTTTCCCACGTTCTTAGTCTTTAACCCTGCAGCAATATAGTAATAAGCTCTTTCTAAGAAATATTTTCTTTCCCCCATCTAAAATTGTTAACAGTAATACAGCTATGCTTAGCTGTAACACTCCATAAGTTATTTGCTTTTTAAAAAATCAATGGCTCTGTTCGTTAAAAAAAGAATCCTACCATTTGTCAGCTGCTATCTTGTCATCAATGGTATGTAACACCCATATGAAGCCACAAGGATCAGTCATTATAAAAGATGTCTTTAATATGCTAGTGACACCCAGCTTTTTTTTTTCTGTGAGGTTAGAATCAAGAGGCCGTGGGTCTCCTGATACCCCACCTTTGATGAGGTGGGGTTAAAACACCACCCAAAGAATGAATGAACCTTAATGGGAAAAACAGTTTTGAAAAAAATGTTCACTACATGCTCTCTAATTGCTAGGAGGCCCAGGGCTCCCTCCCTTCTTGGTCATGATAGGGACAACAGTCATCTCCAAACCTGAGAAATGTACTTGGGAACTATACTACAGTATTTTTTTTTCTGGATATGTGGCCAGGTCACCACTTCAAATGACAGCAAATCTTTGTAAGTTTGGTTAGGAAGCACATAAGAAAAAACTCTCTTGGCTACCCTATATACAAAGATACCCCTTCTGCCCTAAAATATTCTTTCATTACTCCCCAAAGTTATGAAGCATCCACAACTTTATTAGTGGTTGTGTAAAAATATGGGGGAGGGGTCAGTTTATCTTTGGCATTGGCTTTGCTGATGAAATGGATATGCATTTCATACCCCCTCCTCAAATAGTACAAAAGGAATTATCAATTTACTGAGAATAGTTGCTCTATTTTTCACTCCACTTGCTGGGGCAGGGGGAATAAGAAATTTACACTTGTTTGATCACTAAGGAATAAGACTTGTGGCATGTGTCCAGTTCCTATGAAAATGATTAACGGGCATGTTAATGTGGCTTCAAGCTGTTCAGCAGGCACTTTCAGAAAAAGACAAAGGGACAGTATCAAGCTCTTTGTGTGGAATGTTGCCTCTTCAACGCAATCTCTACTCTTGGTTTCACCTGAGTAGAGTTCTCCTATGGGGCAAACTACATATTACTTTAAAATGTAGTTAAAAATGGAGTCCAAGATTCTATATCATGCCCTGTGTTGCATAACTTTACAAATCCTTAGCTATGTTGCTGTCAGCGCTGCCCGGGGTCAAGCAGGAGCTGGATCGGAGTTGGGCACTAGCAGCGTTTAATGCAGTCTGTAACCAAAGGCGCTGCAGAACACCAACTGTCTGTAACTAAAAGTATGCCTTGGCAGCAGGCTTCAACAGAAAATAATGACGGGTTACCTCACCCAGAACACAAAGAGGTTACTTCACCCAAAACAGGGGGTTGGTCTCAGAAGGGCCGGGCGGCAGGACGCGGACACAGGCTGGGCTGGAACAGGGCACGGGCGACAGATGCACGGTAAGCTGACGGTTGTTGCTCCGTGCCTCTCCCAGCCCCGCGCCTGCCCTAAAAAGACCCCTTGAGCCGCCGCCAGCCAATCTGGCTCGAGCACGTGGCTGGGGCTCTCAGCTGTGTTACAGCTGGGAGCTCCCAGCCCCCAGCTATTTCTCATGCAGCCGCCGGGACCGGCGGCTTGCTTCCTTGAGCTACCACCGCTGGAACATAGGCGGCGGGGGGAGGCTTCAGCCTCCTCAGGGTCGGCATCGCGAGTAAGTGGCGCCCCGGGATCGGGCCCGGGGCCCCCCTCCTCCGGCAAGTCACCGCCCGTCACGCCCACCGGTACGGGAGCCAGGCCGGCGGCCTCCGCAACGCCGGGATGATCCCCTTCGGTGGCAGTGGCCTCCATCACACCAGGGAGACCCCCATCGGCGACGGCGGCCTCCGCGGCGTCCGGGCAATCCCCATCGGCAGCGGTGCCCTCCGCGGCGACCAGGTGGTCCCCGCCGTCAGCCGCGGCCTCCGGAGTGCCCGAGCCCCCCTCCTCCTCATCGGAGGCTGCTGCTGCATCAGCCTCGGGGACGCCCGTGGGCGCAGCCACACCCAAGGCCCTGACAGTTGCAGAGGTATGAGGAAATCCTATTTGTGAATTGCAAAACATGTGTAAGGGCATCAGTGTGTATCAGGCACGCCTGTTGTGCACCGGACTATTCTGATGTATGATGGGTACTTCAAACACATGTGGTGCACCTCTGCTGACACCGACTGCTCTTGTTGAGCTCCAGCACATCCTGGCTGGTGTCCAGTTGTTAACTGGGGAGAGCCCCAGTGCACCTTACTGGTGTATCCAGTGCCCAGTGTGCATTGGATCATGGTCCATCAGTCACTCCATCATTGCACAATGGATGCCTGCACATAGGAATAGCATGCCCTAAATGAATATGGATACAGTGAAATGTCTCAGTTCTATTTCCTGCACACATTAAGTCCACTTACAAAAAGGCATGTCCCATACTGAATTCCAGTGTATGTCTTTTTTTCCCCTTTTTACCCAAAAGCAGGAGACGTGATCCAGCCATGAAGGAAAATATCAGTGGCCTTTAACCTTTGTGCCAGGTGTGGTTCCAGACTGAAATCAGATCATCTCGGCCCCCAGTTGACATTGCCAAGAACTGACTAGCTAAAATAAATTTATCATTTTGGGGCAATATAAGTGACAGTTGCTCCAGATTTGGATGTCAGGATCACATTAGAAGGGAGAGAGTTAAAGACACCCTTCTCTCCACATGGCAGCTTCTTGGTCTGGGTCCATTGTGCTTGTCTTTGAATGAAAAGTAGGGACCTGTATTTTTAAAAACAACACAAAATTTGCCCATTAAAACCTATTGTAATTCCAGTTCTGTTAACCTTGAGCATTCTCATAGTCTGTCACCACATCCTTACTATTAAAGAATTGAATAATAGTTATCTTCAAGGAAAACTAGTTTAGGACGTAAATTTTTGCTTGTTTCATTTTCAGATGCAAGGGCAAAAAATGTCGACTTTCCTCTATTGAGAAAGATTATGAGACTGTGCTCATTTTATTTTTTTTAACATTTTGTTTAAAACACTTTTTCAGAAAAAAAAACACACTGCATGTTGCATAAAATACATTTTTACATAAACTGTGTTTGGGGGAAAGGGGTCCCAAGCTCACTAAAGAAGAAGAAGAAGAAGAAGAAGAAGAATCACCGATCTTTTCACTCTCATTGAGGTCCCCAGGCAAGCTTTCACCCAGCCACTTTGCAGTACAGCAGGAGTGAGCAACTGCGAAAGGCCAGGGCACTGCATTGTAGGGCTGAATCTCCCACACAAACACTTTTTTTTTTTTTTTTGCCTCAAATATCCTCAAGCAGCCTTAAGGAGATATAAGGGGCTTTTTTTTTTTCTGTTGTAGCCCCTCTTAGGACATTTTAGGCACAGAGAAATCCTTTTGTAACAACAGGAAGTGAGCAGAAGTCACTTCCAATTCACTTCCTATTTCAAAAGAGGCCTGTCACGGGCCTCAATTGGCTCGGGGTGGGAGGAATGTGGCAAAAATGCCTCCCATGCTCCCTGGGGGTGGGGAGCATTTGGACCAAAAACTTCTTTGACCTCTGGGATTTCTGAGGGCCACAAAAACAGCCCTAGAGGTTGTCTGCAGTCTGTGGGCCATGATCTGCCTGCTCCTGAAGTAGGGGAATGCTGCAATGTGTATATTCGACCTATGCTCTAAAGCTTTAACAAGGAACCTGCACTTTCTGTGATATTGTGTATGGAGGTATATATAATGGACTAGCACACAGCGAACTCATACTAAATCTCTTGGATGACATAACTTTGGAAATACACTACTGGAAGCCACTCCATTTCTGTGGCAGCTATAAAATTATGCAACTTTTAGCATTCTAAAATAAACTGATCCATCTTCTATGTTCTAAAAGCTTTATTACCATTGATGCTTTCTATGCTATTTCTTTGTATCCTTTTATATCAAGAGTGGGAAAAATTGGCAGGGGCATGTTGGACTGATGAAGCATGGCACTGTGCCCCATCACACTGTTGTATATGTGGTTGCAATGAACTTCCACTGTCCCCTAATTTTTCTTTAAAATAAGACACTTGAGGAGCATATCCTTTTTAAAAAGCTGACTTGCATTTCCGGGAGTACAGTTTGGCTTAACAAATGAGGTGCACACTTGTTACACAAGTATATTTGAAGAGAAATCACTCTTTTTTTATGACCATGGTGACTATGGTGAACAATTCAGTGGTAATATGGGACAAGCAGAAGCCTTAAAGGGGGTCATTTGGTTCCTGTATGTAGCCCATAGAACACAGACTGACCACCCTTGTTAACCCATGACCAAGATGGGTTCCCCATTTCCAGCAATCTTTTAGGAAAAATACAATTTAGTGGCTTGGGACCTTGATACCTAGTGATGTACTTCTTCATATATATGACTCCCTATAAGTGGGATAACGCTTGAGGGCCCCCTCTTTGTTCCCCACATTGGAGACAACACACTGTGGAAGAATGTAGAAGAGTGCCTTCTCTAACAGTGTCGTCATTCTGGTACCAAATGAAAATCTTTGAGGCCCAATTCATTTTACCTAAAGCTGCACATGTATTATCATTTTAAATGGTTTAAACTCCTTTAACTGGTTTAGGTTGTCTTGTTTTAATTTGTCAAGCTGTTCAATAGACTTTTAGTCTGTTAAATTATTTCCTACTGATCTATATTATTTGTTAAACCAATTGTATTGTATGATCTTACCTAAGATATATATCAGATACAGCATGGGAGAACAAATATTTTGACAAAAGATCAAATAAAAGAAATACAGTTTTTGTGTGCTTATCACATAGTACTGAACTTTGTTTCCCTTGATGATAGGATGGATTGGCTCCAGAGCTGAGTGTGTGTACCAGGCCTGGCAGACATTGCCTTTTCTTCCCTTTCTCCAGAGCACAGGCTTCTCACTTGCTCCCTACTGCTCCACTGAGAGATGCTGGACCCTGCTCACAGTGAGGCGGGCTATGTATGACATGTGAGACTGATAGGAAAGTGGAATTTCCCAAAACTAGGCAAAATTTGTCAAAACATATGTGAGCTGAAGCATTAAAAGTCTATGCTGATATCCTGTATTGCCTATCCATTTATGAATGTGAAACTAAGTAAGATCGCCTGCCATAACTGCCCCCCATCCACTTTAACAGCCAGCATCCACACTGAGGCCATTTCTGCACTAGACCGTTATAGCGCTATCATTCCACTTTCAACATCCTATGGAATCCTGGGGTTTGCAGTTCAGAGAGGGGCCAGCCGGCCCCTCCCTGAACTGCAAACCCCAGGATTCCATAGGATGTTGAAAGTGGAATGATAGCGCTATAACAGTCTAGTGCGGAAATAGCCTTAGTGAAAGAATTCTGTT
Source organism: Iguana delicatissima (assembly GCA_948472985.1). Classification (NCBI taxonomy): domain Eukaryota; kingdom Metazoa; phylum Chordata; class Lepidosauria; order Squamata; family Iguanidae; genus Iguana; species Iguana delicatissima. The sequence goes on from CAOKZL010002854.1 coordinate 34,751, forward strand.
CAGGTGATTGTGACACAAGGAGGAGGATGTCATCAGCCCCGTCCACGCGGTAAGCATGGCTGTGACAAGGAATTGCAACAGAAGTCCTATTTCTGGTAACTGTAAGCTCACTTGCCGGGCTGGAAACATCTTCCTCTTTGCACCCTGAGCACCAGCTGAATATACTTCCTGTGCTCAGTGCATCTGGTGACTGTTAAGATGGGTTTGTGGGGGAATATTTGTCATCATAGCAAATGTGACACAATTGTGGCTATGTAGTGTTCATCAATATGAAGCAGTTACAGAGCTATAATTCTAGGTTACAAATCTGTAACCACAATACAAAATGCCTGCCATAAAATATTAAATATGTAAATAAATAATAATAATTGACAGCAGTCCAAAAAGTAGTAGGTATATAAAATGGCAGAAGCAAATTGAATAAATATTAAACAACAGGTTTATATTGTATTAAACTTGTCATGCCATCTCAGAGCAATTTAAAAGAGACTCACTTTGTCCTGACACCTAAGAACCACCAGGCATGAAATGAAATAGGCCCCTTATGGAAGGAAGTTTGTAATACTGTCACCACTGACTTTCTTTTTAAAGAAAGTATACACTGGAGCCAGGGGTCTCTTAAATGAGGTATAGTTTCCCAATGGGATATTCAAACAATATACAGGATAGGAGCTCCAAGTCTGCTTGGCTTTGCGGTGTTAATTTGACACCAATATTGAGAAAGGAATAGAAATGCCCAGCTTATGTTATGAATGCTTTAATATATATGTGTCCACTTAATTTCATGAATGTATGAATTAAGGGGGATTCAAACTTCTAAACAGATTGATTGTCTTTATGAAAGTGGTGAATTTTATGTCCTTGGAGTACAATTTAAGGAAAGTGAATAGGCTATTCAGAGTAACAGTATTGATTCATATGTACGCTGAAGGCTTACTTTAAGTATGACTTCTATTCTGCCAAAAGGAGGGGGAAAAAGCCGACATGCATTCTTGGCAGAAGAAACTGGACTGAATTTTTTTATGTGTGTGTGTGTGTGTGTGTGTGTATATATTTTCATGTCTCTGAAGCATATTTAAGGCAATGGAAGAAGGCAAGAAGACAAGGTAATTTCCCATCACTGGAAGCTTTGAAAAGGTTAGATAAACATCTGTTAGGGATGTGGCTTTCACTTAATGAATTATGGCTGAGTGCTTGAGGGAGTAAACAAAGGCTGAACTCCTATGCACGTTTACCCAGGTGCAAGTCCCATTGAATTCACTGAAGCATACTTCTGAGACGATGTACATAGGATTTTGCTGTTCGGCTCATTTCCAGCCACAGCATTTTATGTTTCTAAGTACTTACCAAATAAGTAACTTGTGAATTAGCATGTAGCTAATACATTCCAATGGCAGAGTTGATTCTCTGTATAATATCTCACAGCACTGAAAGACATCATATCCTTTTTACCTAGAAAAAGAGGGAGAAATCTGTTCCTACCTCCAGGCATTATTCCTCCTGGATTCCAAGAAAAAAAAATTCAGAGAGACATCTGCTGGTGGTGGCTACTGGCCAATTTTGAACTTACTGCAGAAGCATCCTGGCTTGGAATATATATGGGAAGCCCAATTAGGGTATGCTACCTGACCACCTTTATGCTACTGCTGTTAAATAGAATTTCAGCCAGGTGCTTCCTAACAGATAGTTATCACTTAAGAAAAAAAGAAAGAACAAAATATTGATCATTTAAGAGGACTTGTCTACTCTGGGGATTAGCACCACTTAACCAAGCCAACACAAATGCAGCTAGATATTATGGAAGAGGAAGGAGATGGTTAATCAAATTTTCGGTACAGGTTCTTTGAATGACGACAATACCTGTCTCCAAGGACTGCCATGAGCTGATTCCCAGAGTTCCAGGCTCTTAGAAGGAGGTCCCTATAGAGACACCTACCATGGGAAAATGTATGATTATCCATGTGTTTGCCCTCAAGGCTCACACCTGTCTCATTATGCTAGGATGTTCCAACTAATCTCATTATCATTTATCTAGCTGCCTCATCTTCTAATATTGCTCCGAGAGGCACCAACAAATCCTAAAGATACAATTTAGAATACAGAGGAATTTGGAGATGAGAAGGGTAATGTGAATATCATGGAAAAAAGACTTATTCCTAAACAGTACTATTAAGGCCATTCTAATATGTATGTATGCATAAGCCCCTTGGCATGATAAAACAGACATTTGAGGGCACAATCCATTTGAAATCAAGGGGCACAGAGGTCTTACTGAAATTTATGGGAGCGATAAGCACATGATTGTGACACTGAAGGTTTATTTCCAGTCTCTTAAGTTGACTTCCAGCCTTGCAAGACTGGAAATTCCCTCCCAGCGTTTTACTAGGGTTCTTGCCAGCCTCCCAAAGCTGATTCCCACGCTTGGAACGACTGGCAATCTCCCCAACTCTATCAGGTATGCTGCCACCACCCCCCTGAATTATGAATTATTTGGACAGGACAGGAGGGACCCTGCCCAATCTCTAAGCATAAGGATCTTCCACCTCCCCCTTCCCCTGAGTGAAAGGTCCTATGTAGCGCGTGCCAACCCTGGCGTGGAAATGGAGAGAAACGGAGGTTTATAGAAGTGTTTTAATCAAGGCATGCAAATAAACAATATACACTTGGGAGACTCCCCTCTCCCAGGTACACTTAGTTACAAGAATTTACAAAACAGATATAACATCACAGATACATTCTTAAGATCAGCCAATTCCCAAAATAACAACATCCCTAACGCAACTAACTACTTATTTCTAGTTACTCACAATTAGGTTATAGGCGTAGATGGTCTAAAGGAGAAGAGAGGGGGGTTCCAGGAGACACGGCACGCCTGCCAGCTCGACTGGCCCAGCTCTCCTCTCTTTCTCTCTGTCTCTGTCTCTCTCTCTCTCTCTCTGGCCACATGGCCTCTCAGAAGTTTTATATTTTCCTCCTTGGAAGGATCTGGAAGCATCTCCAAGATGCCCACCTCTTTTCCTTTTGGTTGGTCAGTTCTCACCTTGTGACCTGTGATGCTGACCCTTTCGTTTTGGTTGGTCAACTCTCACCCTGTGACCCTTGATGTAATCCCATCATCTCATTAACCCTTGGCTTACCTGAAGAGGGAAGTATCTCCCTTTGATAAGCCTAGATAATGGGAAGCCCCATTATCACAATGATAAAGCCTGGAGAAATTATTACAACTCCCAGAATCCTGCAGCCAGCATGATCATTGGTTGTGAGCCAGAAAAAAATGCTATTTTGCCAAGACCTACATATGCATAATGGGAGACTGTTCAGGTTATGTCCCCAGAAGTTAAGGAGATATTAATATGCTTTAGATGGCTAAATTGTGTCCTAATTTTATTCTGCAACAAGGATGTTTGCCCTGACATGTTTACCTTGTTCAGACAAAACCCTCCCTGGGCCCAGCAAATCTGTGCTCACAGAAACTAGAGGACTATGATCAAATGTCATAGGGGAAAGCAGTGAAACTTGAGGGAGAAAAACCATTTAAGCAATAGAACTAATTCTGATTACAGCAGGAAAGCAAACAAAGTAAGAGGCATTGTTATCACACTGGAAAACCGTGTCCTGGGGTCTACAATTTTGATATTAAAATATGATTCAATGTGCCTGAGAGGTCACCCAGATGGGCATGTAGAAAGCTACAGTCAAACGATCAAAAACCAGGTCAAGCCAGTAAAATCTCCAGTCACATAGCCCCAGGAGACCTCAAGCTGTGCAAACCCACAGTAGACAAAGGGTCTTCAGCCCCTGAGAAGCCGACTTGAGGGGATTACGTGTTTGCCCCAAGTTGAGCAAATATCCTATCAGGCAAGGACCATTTACATGAAATCATACCACAACCAAATGCAGCTGAAGATCCTGAGACTTTGGCAGCACCTTGTAATCTCATCATGCAAAGGAAGGTACCATTGTGGAGCTTCTTTCTCGTTGCAACACCCATTGTTCTCCCCGGGAATGATTAGCCCTCCAGGTACTTTTCCCCCTACAAATAGTCCCTGTTTTTGAGCGGTTCTTTGGATCACTCCCGGTCATCCCAGCAAAGCATTTCTCTGTCCATTGAGTAATCCCCTCAGCCCTCTCCATGCTGAGCCCCACTTCTCCTCTGTTTTTCCTGGACCAAGGACTTCAGGAAAAGGTGCAGTATTACCCCAGCTACAATCCCTTCAATATCTCCCCTATCCAGTTTCCTCTCTTTTGGTTCTTAATAGGTCTTGAGTGAGTGTGTGAGTGATTGCGCTGCTGCGTGAGACTTTCATTCAATAAAATCATTTATTGGACAGTCTTGTTTAGTTTTTAGCTTGGCCTAACCCCGTAAACACTGGGTAAAAAGACCCCGCTAGGTTACCCTGCCTCTTGTATTGCTATTGCTCATACTCTAGCTAGTTTCCATTCCCTATTACATGGAGCACAGTGAGGTGTCCCCCAAGGGACCCCAGAAATCAGAGTAACAGCATGTAACTAAGCAATGCACTGAGGGACACATATTTGTAAGAGCTTTATACCTAAGTATTTGGCGGTGGATAGTCCAGTTTCAATGAAGTCCGCATAGGAAAAGGAAGCTGACTTTGAAGAAGGAACTTGGAACATGTAGGGCTGTATTCATATTTTTCATAATATTGCCCTGCAGGTAATATTGTTACCACACCTTATAACATGCACGCACACACGCACATTCTGGCAAATAGCAAAATTGTTGAGAAATATCATTTTCATACAAAATTGGATGCTTAGTGCTTGGAAACATGTGGTAGCAGGACACTGGCTGTGAGCATACCCTAGTTCAGGATGACCTCAGCATGGCCAGGTCATAAGTTCATAGAATCATAGAGTTAGAAGAGACCCCAGGGGCCATCGAGTCCAACCACCTGCTTTGCAGGAAGACCCATCAAAGCATTCCCAACAGATGGCCATCCAGCCTCTGCTTAAAAACCTTCAAAGAAGGCAACTCTACCATGATCCGAGGCAGCATATTCCATTGCCAGACAGCTCTGACTGTCAGGAAGTTCCTTCTGAGGTTCGGGTGGAATCTCCTTTCCTGCAGCTTGAATCCATTGCTCCTTGTCCTGGTCTCTGGAGCAGCAGAAAACAAGCCCACTCCCTCCTCTATATGGCATCCCTTCAGATATTTAAACATGGCTATCATGTCCCCTCTTAACCTTCTCTTCTGCAGAGTAAACATACCCAGCTTCCTAAGCCATTCCTCATAGGACATGGCTTCCAGACTCTTCTCTGTTTGGGTTGCCCTCCTCTGGACACATTCCAGCTTGTCAATATCCTTCTTGAGTTGAGGTGCCCAGAACTGGACACAGTATTCCAAATGAGGCCTAACCAATGCAGAATAGAGTGGTACCATTACCTCCCTCGATCTAGATACTATACTCCTATTGATGCAACCAAGAATTGCGTTGGCTTTCTTGGCTGCCTCATCACACTGCTGACTCATGTTCAGCTTGTGATCTACCAAGAATCCTAGATCCCTTTCATGTGTACTGCTATCCAGCCATGCTCAAGAGGATTAAATAAAAACTCTGGACATTAATGGGTTTGGGACAATTCTCTCAAGGAAATGACCTCCAAATACAATATTACATGAAACTAGTACCCCTGCTGTGTACATTTTCTAGGGAGACCTTCTGCATTCACTTTACCTCACTATTAAGAAGCTGTCAGGACTCTCTTCAAAGTTTTGTCACCTAAAGTTAAGACAATCAGCCTGTTCTTGACCCCTTTAGTTTGCTCTGCAAGAAAGCCATTAACATATACTCTTTCAGGGGAGGACAGAGTATATAAAAAACCCAGCTCCAACCCCAGTAACTCATAGCATGTTGGTTCCCCATTCCTCTGTACTACCCTCAGACTCTTGTTTGAGTTATTTCACTTTGATCTTCTGCTTCAGAAGCAGTAAATATCACCCTTTCCATTCAAAATCTCTCTCTATTCACACTTTCTTGCCTTTTCCGTCCATAGCCTGGTACGGTTCATGAGACTGCTTGATTTCTTGTGTGTGCATATTAATTTCCAATAAAATGCACTTTTAGTACTGCAGTTAGTACTGGCATACACAGGTGAAGAGGTCCTGCCATTACCCTTCTCTTGCAGGCTTCCTTTGAGCTAATAATTCCACAAATCTTAAGGGGACACTGGCACTGCTGGTGGACCTCAAGGTCTCTCACCTTTTATGGTAACAATATCTTATTATGGATCTGACATGAGCCCAAAACAATGGGACCGCATCCACACACATCATTTAAAAAGAATTACTTTACTTCTAACTTCAGAGGACATGAGCTTTGAGCAATTTTTAATTTTTGTAAAAGACTAGCCAATTTATTTTAATTAAAATTAAAAAAAAAGCCAGTTTAACTCTTCTGCTCAACAGGAGTCTAATGAGGCATGTTGGTTCCTGTAGTTTTAGCACAGTTGGAAGAGTTCAGAGATAATTTACTTCATTAATATTCACTGAATGCTGCTACAATGGTAAAAAGGCAAAACATATCAAAAGGAAAAAAAATCATGTTTGATATGAGCACTAAGTAGACATTCTGACAGATGGTGGGAGTGGGTTTTAGAGGGGTTAACTGCTCCATTTTATTCTGGCATATCTCAGCAGTACCATTTAGAAACGTATTACACAGGAAGAATGACCAAATTATCTAAATCATTGATCTACTTCCAAATTCACTACAAAATTACTTTAGATGACAAAAATACATCTGGTAGAACTTATCTTACATGAACTCCAGTTCTATAACCAATTACCTGGGAGCAAGAGAAAATTTGAGTTATTTTTGAGTAGGCACAGCTAGGGTAGAAGTCTTACTAGGAGGTATAGTGGAACTAGAGATCACCAGGTTGGAGTACCACACCTTTTTTGATTGACACAGATGAAGGCATCATCTGCCAGCTCCTCAAGCTTCCATGTTCCCTTTAAGTTTAGCTGTGTCTCACAGCAGCTGCTGTAGATAGGCTCCTCCCCCACTGAGCAACATCACATTGCTATGAGCTATTCTGGTTGCATAATGCAATGTATTTTGGGGTGGCTTCATCTTGAATAGTCAAATATGACCCCTTATCGTTATATAGGCCCTTTTCACATGGGGTTAATAAAATGGTGTAGGACGACCTCGACCGGAGGTCGTCCACACCTTGGAGTGTGCAGGGTTTGTTTTAATTTTGAGGTTCTATACCTCAAACCACTCTGAAGCGGCTGGAGGTGGTGGTGCTGCGCGTTTTTTAAAAACCACTTTCCAAGTGTTTTTTATTAAACATAAGTGTGCAGCCCTGTACCACCCTGTCGCAGTGCCCCGGTGTAGATTTGCAGGCGCGCGCAAGTGTGTGCCTGCAGATCTGCCAGGGGGTGGGCTTCCAGCTGGCGAGTTTCTCCAATTGGTGGAGAGCCTCCACCAGTCATATGCCGCCATTTTGGATGCTGCCGGACACCACCAGACACCGCAGGAGTGTGGAGCGGCGAGCACGCGCTGCTCCTTGCGGCGACGGACTTATCCAGCTTCAGGTAAGCTCTGTTTCTGCGTGCTTTGCCCCGTTTCTCCCTCCTCATGTGGAAAGGGCCATAAAGTCTTACACTCTGTTCTTAGTGAAGATGGAAACTTCTAGAACTCCTTGCATCATTGGTCTTTCCTTCGGAACACAGCTACATCATGATGAAAAAATAGTGCTCCAAAACGTACCAAAAATTGCTGCTGTTTGTGAATGGATACTGAAATCTAGTTGTTTTAATCTTTCATTCTGGTGTATGTGTCCTTTTATTCCCATTAAATTTTAATCTATGCATCTTTATAGAGTAATTATTGCATAGTTTAGCCCAAATAATCCAACATTACACTGAACAATGGCTTGTATGCACCCAACCTGCCTTACTTCTCCAGCATGGCTCAAGGACTGGAAGCATTCACTTCCTGTTTTCACTAAAAGTAGTTTCTTGCCACAAATGACAAACTGTTTTCACTAAATTAGAATTTATAAATAAGACAGGATCATAAGCCATGTATTGATCCTGTCTTATATGCTCAACATTTATACAACCATGATCATACTCTTCTGTGACAAACTTCTTGGGTTAGCATTATGTCTAAAGCAGGCAACCACCCTGTGCCATTTAAGTACAAGTTGCCTCTTCATTTCACACACTGATTTATCCAGCACTCTAATCATCTTTTTAACCCTCTAGATGGGCATAAGCTTATCATCCAAATGGCTGGTCTACTAATTAGAATTTACAGTTAGTGATGCAAATTATGCCACAGCTAAATATAGTCTCTGAGATGATAGCTGAGTCCATAATATTTTAAAATAATGTTCATCTGTGGAGACCCACACAATAAGCATGGGGGTGAGGACTTTTCCCCCACACTATGAAATGCTTTCTTCTCAAAGTTAAGAGCATTTCTTATGCTTGATGCTTTTAACAAGGATGTGAAGACTGGATTTCTAAATTGTTTTAATGTATAATGTTTCCTGAATTTAATGGTGGTATTGTTTAAATTGTTTATTAGTGAGTATATCACTAGATTTACTGTTCAATTTGTTTTTAATTATATTGAACCTGCCTTGAGGGCTATTTTATTTTTAATGGAAAGGTGGGATAGTGAAGTAATATTAAATATATGGCTAAGACTCTGCATTGGTAGATATAATTTGGATAATCTCCTGCATGTGTAGCATCGCAGACAGAGTGACGTTTTTAGAGGTCCCATTGGAGAAGAGGCCACTGTGAATATGCCACAGTGACACATGCCGTGACAGAGTGAATAGGGGGTGGAGACTCAGGGCTTTTAAGTTCCTACCATCCCCTCTTCTTTTTGGCTGGACATCACCAACCCACCCTTCTGCCTATATGGATCTCTTCAGGTCATGCAGCCAGGGGGGTGGAGAAGGGGACATCACTTACAGCTGACCTGAGGGCTGTTTCCTCACCTTAAGTCACATGACCATCTCAGGATGGCCAGGAAGCAACAGAGGTTTTAGGTTTTCCTTGGAGTTCTAGTGTATCAGCTGCTCCCACATTAGATTGTTCCCCTCTTTTGCAGCTCTCACAGGATAAAGGTTAAATAGGTTTAGAGTTAAATAAAGTAGCTCATTCCAACCCAATCTCTGTTGTCTGGTCTCTTTATTTCCATGGTTGGTCAGCAATTACAGCAATGGAGCTCCATTGTCATAATTGCATCTGATTAAGCCAATCCAAAAAAAAACCCTACCTTTTCAGCTCGCTGGTATCCCACACAATGGGTTTGTGTGGTGCCGCAGATTGAAGAACTGAGAAATGACATCTCCAGTGCTCTCCCAGTTGAAGGGACACAGTGGGAACAGGCAGCTGGAAAGAACTCCAGGAGTTCTGCTGCTACTGTCTCTCTCAATGCACCCAAGACTAGAATATCATTTCCCAGTGCTACAGTCTATAATACCTAGGAAACCCTTCCGCCTGGCTGAAAAGGTAAGCTTTTTGTGTCACAGTCAGTAATAAATGATAATCACCATGGATCCTAAAAGTTACAAGATTCTAATTCTTAATAATATCATAACTACATAACAGTCATATGATATGTTTTCAGCTACAGTATTGTAAACTTGGCTACAACCTTGGCCATACACTCCAAAAATCCATATTCTGCAAACCCATATTTCTCATATATTCACTCCAGAAGAAAGAAAACAGACTACCTGATGCAACAGTTTACATTGTTAGATTTTTGATCAAACTGGTAACTGCTTATAACATCAGGATTTTAGGAAAGCAGAAGATAATGTTTTATTAATGGAAATGAGGAAGAGTAAACTTCATCTGTGTAAAGTGAGCTCTAACCTTCACAGCAAACTGGGTACCTCTGCATATGCATCCTAGCTGCTACATAATGGTCTTCACATACAGCCATTTCATAAATCTACAAAGGATCTATGTCTTTTCATTAAAATAAATAAATAAACAAGCAATTCTAAGCAACTCAGTCCTGTTTCATGTTACTTCGGTGCTTTATGCACATGGCAAATTAGTTTTATAAGAAGAAACAATACTCTAAGGGTCTGAGTAACATAGGCTCTTTCAAAATATTTTCTGATTACTCTGTCTTCTGAGATGGAGTTGATGCTACTATCAATCAAACTTCTCTTTGTTTCAGCTCATTAATATTTTTACTGTGTATTTGGGGATTTTATTAGTAAGTGTCTGCCTGTCTGACAAACAGCTCATGATAGATGAAGGCATATGCCAATTAAAATAAAAGAGCCAGTCTCAAAAATGTGGATAATGCTTGTGAGCAGGATTGCTCAGGACTGTAGCCCGGTAGGTAGGAGATCATCAAGCCATCTCCTGGGATCCGGGTACTGTTTCTGTACACTCCTCGTAAAACCAGCCAAAAGCATAGATTATGCACACTGATGAAGATTTATCTTGAGGCTGAAGTGTGATATAGCTTTAATTACAGAACATCCTGAGGAAGTTTCCAACTCCAAATTAAGTACTTTTAAAGTTCCATTTACTTTAGTGGGAATGTATTAGTTTGTTAAATACTACCCATTGGTCTCAAGAGGATTTATCAGTGTGTAACTTTGGCCATGTTTTCTCCAAAATTTATTTAAGAATTGAAGCATCAAGTCTTTACATACAATTTTATTATGTCTGTATTAATTTGACTTGCACAGTTTCAATCACTTAATGGAAATATTTACTATGGTCCAGGTAAACATATGAATATTTGATCCACTAAAGTTAATGTGATTTAATCAAGGCATGACAAATCAAATCTTGATTATTTCAGTAGGTTTAAGATCTAAGAAGATCTGGCCCAAAGAGTTGAATTTTAAAATGGATCCATACAGACATGCAAATGAAAAAGCATAACATGTTATACTACTGTTATAAAGCATCATATAAACGCTAAGCAAAACAAGCCACATGTTTTTCAGGTGCCTTCATAAATATGCTAAGGCAAATCATGCACAAAATCTTCACAGTAAGAACCTTATTTCTCACAAGAAGGAAGAGCCAAAAATAAATGCATGAAACAAAAAAACAAGGAAAGAAAGAAATACCCAAAGCTGAATTTGAAAAATGATATAAACATGTGATTATGCCCTTAATTTAATCTATTTCTATATCATACATATGAATCTACTAACAGAAACTACAAGTAATTTCTAGCTTCCATAATAACCCAACTTATCTGTATGAAATATAGATTTGCAGTCAACCTGCTTTAATTATTTAATCTCTCTACTCAACACTTGCTTATGTCCTTCAGAACAAAGATCAGCACCACTGCATGGTGAGGGAGTTTTATGCTGATAAATCTATTTGCAGTTGTTTGCCCCAAATGTTACACTAGTGAGACAAACTTTCATCTCTTATACTTCTGTGAAACTCTGAGTAAATTGGATCACTAATCTAATGCTTCTACATTGATTAGCTTTTTTTTCAACTGTAAGCATTTAGTCTTCCTTTTATGTTGGAAAAAATGTAAAATATGGCAAATATTGAGAGAACTGTTTGGCAGAACTATAGACCAGGGATGGCCTTCCAGATGTTTTCTTCTTTGCTCAAAATGCATCATATAATAAAATTTCTCAAGTGGCTGCATATGAAGTACTATCAAAACCACAGCTAGGATACATACATAAGAGAATGCAATGCAACAAACTGTTAAAATTGCAATAATAATAACGTTAAAAAATTAGAACAAAACAACTGTCCTAGTTCCAAACCAAACACTCATCTGGACCAATAGGGCCAAAGTTCAGAGAGAGTGGGAATTCTGCTTTAACAAGATCTGAACAAACACAGGTCTGCTGCCCCATTCTAAATTGATCCAAGCTCTTCTGTTCTGACAGCTCCAGTTTCTACAGAGTCCTGCAGGGAACCTATGCTGTCTAGTTGCTGCTGTTGTTGTTGTTGTTGTTGTTACTACAACTATTGTGATGATGCTGATGGTTTAATGACAGTCGTGACATTGTTCAGTTGGAAGAATGTACAGAGAAATGGCATGATTACACAATGATCATAACGGTAATATACTTTCTACAGGTAGCAGAAAGAGTTCTAATGAGGAAGAGATATTTCAGAAACATAAGGATTCTTCCTTATAGTCCTTTACAGAACAGGCTCACATGTTCTCTGATGTCTTCTTACTTCCTGAGAACATCTAGCTTCCTCAGCCTCGATTACCTCAGATGCAAGAACGGAAACAATATAGCCAAAGCTAGTATGTATCACTGTGATGGTTGACAGTTTCCACATCAGTGGAATCCTTTAAAGGAATTCTCCGAAGTGCTAAGCCTTATCCCCCAAACTGGCATGACTACACAAAGATCATAACGTTCATACACTCTCTATCAGCAGAAGCATAAACGTTTCTGATAAAAAAAAAATTAAACAGATATCTCCAAAACAGATTCAGCACCTTGTACATTTTGAGTCAGATCATTACACAGTGTTTTACTCAGGAAACAAAAATCTAAGAAGATACTGTGAACTGCTAAAAAGACATATAAATGCGACATGTTGTATGTCAAGACCCTGGAACTCCAGGACACAAGCTCTGAGTCTGAGCCAGAGTCCCTGGAGGCTGCTGCACCAGCACAGCCCACTCCCGAGGCTGCCCCAGGCACAGAGCCCTTGGCCCCAGTAGTCCCAGCAGCAGAGCCAGGGGCTGCCCCAGACCCAGCCCAGCCAGAGGAGTCGGATAGTGAGTTTCAAGAGCAGGTGCCTACTTACCAGCAGCATCGGGAGCAAAAGAATGCTCTCAGGAGGTCAGAACATTTAAATAGAAAACGCCAGGCAATCAGGGCCCAGCTGCGATAACACCTGGAGGAGTGATCTGCCTATAAAAGCAATCACTCAGCCTTGGGTCTTTTGTTGGCTCACAACTGACCATTCTGGGCGAAGTGCTTGTTGTGGAACTCAGCTTGGCCTCCTGAAACACTGCCCGACCTGCTGGAACGTCGCCACCTCTTGATCCCGGACCAGCTCTGGTAACTTTGTTTGTTCAAACATACTTTGACTGTGTGCTTGCTTGGCTGTGACGTAACAGCCAGGGAGTCTCCCTGCTGCCGGTATTTACTGCTATTTTTCCTGTTCTGTTCTGCTGAAGTAAAGCCCTTTAATTTATTCTCTGCCTTATCTGCAAGAGACCTGTAGCCGGCTCCCTTGGCTGCTTGCCAGGCCTGGGCGTTGACATTGTAAATCAGGCATGAATTTTCCCTAGAAGTCAAGATGATTAATATAGGCCATTACTACATGGGGGTAAAACCCCACAGGGAGACAACTGGACACGGAGGTCGTCCTCACCGCGGGGTGCACTAGAGCGGTTGGAAATGGTGAGGCCCCACACCTCAAACCACTCTAGCACAGCAGCAGGGGTGGCGCTGGGAGTTTTATAAAAACCACCTTCCCAAGTGGTTTTTATGAAACTCATCTGTGCTGCTCCGTGGTAGCCCCCGGTGAAGAACTGCAGAGACGCAGTAGCGTGTCTCTGCAGATCTGCCCAGGGGTGGGCTTCCAGCTGGCACACTGCCCTGATTGGCAGAGTGCCGCCGGAAGCTGCCAGCCGCCATTTTGGGCGTCGCCGAACGCCCCGAACGCCGCCAAATGCCACTGAAATTCGGCGGCGTGTGGAGTGGGAATCTGCGCTCCCCGCAGGGACGGAGCAGGGACGGAGCAACACACTACCAGGTAATCTCCGCCCCTGCGTGCGCTGGCCCGTTCGCCCCCCCTCCAGTGAGGAAAGGGCCATAAACTGTCATGATTTGGACATATCAGAGAAGACATGATTCACTAGACAAGTCAATGACGCTTGGTAAGCATTTTTGGAAGACAACAGGAAACGAGGAAGACCACATTCTAGAAGGATTGACTCAGTCAGGGAAGCCATGGCTCTGAGTCTGCAAGACCTGAGGAAGGCTATTGGGGACTGGGTGATCTGGAAATCTCTTCTTCACAAGGTCAGCATAAGTCAAAGCTGACTTGACAACAGTTAACAACAACAAAACATTGGAACAATACACATGTGAAGGAATCCTTTTCTAGCATAAGCCTTCATGGACTTCAGTTCACTTCTTGGGATTCAAGTGGACTGCAATGCATGAAAGTTTATGCTAGAAATTTATTCTCTTCAGTTTCAGAGGTACTACAGTTTTCTGTTACATCTTTTTCTGCTGAACTAGACTAACAGAATACTAAATACTACTACAATGAAATAGTTTATTTAGAAGGAAGGATCATTGGCTTTAATGGGCTTCACTCCTAAGATTGAAACCTCTATACTCTACTGCCTTATACTCTGCTATAGGCATAAAGTTTGTTCACTCAGTTGCACACATTCTTAACGTTATGGTAGGCCTTAACTTATTACTGCTAAAGAGGCAGCACACAGGAGAGAACACTAATGATAAAAAAAAAAAAACACCACTAAGAAAATGGGCTAACATTGTGCTGGTTTTCCCTCTTCTCAGATGAAATATTATCGGAACTTTTTAAAGGAATAAATAAATGTATTGTGGAATTCAGAGACAGGGTGGGGAAGAATAATCTTTCACAGGATGAAGCATTGCATATGCACATTAATCTGACTGTTTTAGATTTTTAAGCTATATAATTTGTCAATGACAGGCATTTGTTGCTGTCTCTTAAGCCTGTAATTAACTACGCTAAAGGAATATACTTTGAAGAATTTATAGGCTTGTGGTAGTCTTTCACTCTGAAGAATCAAAGAGAATATAATTATGATATTTTCATTTAAAATGCAACAGTTTGTTCTGCAAAAAGATCGGGTGCTTCATTTCAGTTCAGACATTTTCAAAGGCAAAGTTGGTTGCCTCCAGCCTGGAAACTAACAAAACTGAATGTAGACCCAACTGAAGCTTCATCAGACTTCAGCCGATGGAAAAGGCCAACATCCTTTAATGAAAAATAGTATCTTTAGACACAAAACACCCAGGGTGGGAGGAAAGGAACAGAGAGTAGGGTTGCTTAACTGAGATATCCATCTTCTAACTCTAAGATATTTTTTATGATGGGTTTCCAAATTACTGTGTTTGAGGAGAGACACTCTGAGGAACTGTGATTTTTACAGAAGAGGTTCCTTAAACTCAGGCCTTTTCCGCAGCTTACTTTTTTTCGGCGCTGGGGTACAGGGATCGCGTGAGCAGCCTCCAGCGAGAGACCCTCATGTCCCCGCTGCTTCAGCTCCGCTCAAACTGCTAGCTCCCGAGCAGGCAGTGTGAGAGCCCCGCCTCTTCCTTCCGCAGTGCAGCCTGGGAGTTTCCCAGGCTGCGCTGGGACAGGAAGAGCGACCACCGCAGTTCCGGAGGCTCTGCATGCATGGCAAGTGCATGTGGGGCCCTGGAGCAATGAGCAATTGCGCAGCATTTTTGGCTGAAAGCCGAAAATGAAAAAGTGCGTGAGTGGTGCCTGCACTACCCTGGAGCGTTGCGCAATTGTGAGTGCATCATGCAGATCGCTCTTCACAGCCACGCGATGCTCCAGGCGCCCTTTTGCAGGGCAAATGCCATCCGAAAAGGGCCTCAGTTTCAAGCACCAGAACTCAAGAAGTCCTGTATCTATCTTTTAAGAACTTTTCAGCTTTTTTTCCCCTGGGAGATGCCACTTAAAATGTGACCCATGTTCACATCAGTTGCCCCAAATATGAGGGACAAAGAGGAAATCACACCCCTCCAGAATAATTCTGGAACTCCCCTTCCACATAAACTGCTGCATGTGTCCCTTTATAACTATGTGATTTTGTTACATATGGACATATCTGTGCTTTCTCAACAATGGTTTCAGAACAATGGTCCACAAGAAACATGAAGACATTAAGCATGTCCCTTTTAAATGCCCTGCAGATGGGAAGATGTCTTTAGAAAAGGATGGGGAAAAGAATTGGGAAATATCGCTCCTCCTCCTTTTTTGATCAGGCGGCAGGAGCCCAATAGGGATTAGGAAATATTGGAGAGCTTTAACCACAGAGCCCCTCCCTACACTGCAAACCCCAGGATTCCATAGGATGTCAAAAGTGGAATAAATAGTGCTATAACAGTCCAGTGTGGAAATAGCCTCTGTTACAGATGCTAGGTCTGTGCAGAGATTAGAAGATCATGAAGGTGTAAATGTAGATAAATTTTACTTTTTTTACAGTATTCTTGATTCATTGGGTTATCTGTGCAGATATCCATAGCCAGTTTTACATTAAATGGATTTATTCATATTTATTTTAAAATGTCAAACCCTTTGTACTACAGAATGTGGTATTGTGGTTAGTATGACAACCTAGGAATGAGGAGATGAGGATTCAGCTGCCCACTGAGTTATGAAGTCATTGAATGACTTCGGTCCTGTCAACATCTCTCACCCTAACCTACCTTTACAGAGTTGTTGTGAGGACAAATTGGGGAGGATGACCCTGAATGCCTCTCTGAATTCTCTGGAGACTAAGCAAGATACAAAATTTATAAGTGAAAACAGAGAGACGTGCACACATGGTTTGCTATTTCTGAGTGGTTCACTTTGCTCTCTTTCCTCATTATTCAGTGTCCCAAATAATTAATCCTCTTTTACTCTAGACTGTTACAGAAGTTATACCTCTTTAGCTGCTTCAACATATGGAATTTTGAGATCTGTATACATGTGAGTTATTTAGATTTTCTATCCAAGAATTCGAATGCCTCTCCAATTACAAATCCTAGGATTCTACAGGATGCAGTTGTAGCAAATAAAATGGTATCAGAGTGTAGAAGAAATCTTCAGATTTGCCCTAGGCTTTCCATTAGCTTCTATAGCATCGTAGAATCTTGAGAGCTGGAAGGAGCAGTAAGATCCATCTAGTCCAACCCCCAGTCATGCAGGAACACACATTGCAAGCGATCCTGAAAGATGCCCATTAACAGTGCAAAGCTCAGTTCTTCCCAGTTAAGGTTGCAAAGAAGGCATAGACTGATCACCTGTGTCATAGCTCAGGCTGTACTCTGGGCTCAGAAACAGCCTGTGTTCCTGCAAGTCACTCTGGAGATTTTGTATAAATGGTTAAATAAGATGTGGCCTTGGTTAAATCCACTGATGATGTCCAGTCTTTTTATTCCTTGTGAGTGAGTGAGTGTTGCAAGTAACAAATGTTATCTTGTAAAAGCAAAAATGGCTAACACCCTGAGTGATTCCCCTGGTACACTTTTTATCCTTTCAACCCTCCTAACCAATGTTGCAGATTGCATACAAATGTCTCCTTGTTATGTTGCTAAGGGGAGGATGGTGCTTTTTTCCTTTCAGGTTTCCACTGTTTCCACTTCTAATCATCATTTTCCATGCTTGCCTTAAGTACTGCTAGGCTCAATTTACTACTCATAGAAGATGCTTGATAGTGAGCATCTTTGTATGACTCAAGAATTTCAAAGCCTGATTTTTGTAATCAGTAAATCTAGAGTAGTCTGACAACTGCAGAACTCTTCAAACTGTTTCAAACTAGGCAATGATCACTACACTTTGTAACCATGAGGGGGAAAAAGTAGAGAGAGAGAGAGAGAGAGATCTAACAAAGCCAATATTACCCCAGTGCAAAAAGAAGGCTAAAGTATAGCGTCTTTGAAAACAATCAAGCTAAAGAACTCACAGGGTTTTTGTTTGTTTGTTTGTTTGTTTTTGTGGGGAGGGGAGGGTGTGGAGATAAAGGTGGTAGTTAAGCCTGAGTACTGTAGAAAGCAAGCAGTTGGAAGACAACCTTATGGCCCTTGTCAGTAACACATTACCCTGGGAGCTAAATCAAACCCATCTGAAATACTAGAAAAAAATACTTTATATTTAGAAATATAATAGGAAGGTCTGGGGGCTTTATATTAATAAATGTCAGTAGCAGCTGGTGGCTCCCAGGTCAGGGGATGTGTGTATGTGAATCCATTCAAAGTTTCTGTCCAAACTTTAAATGTAGTGCCCAGGATGCAGAATCAGTACTGAAGATAAGATGCAGAATCTTGGATAAGTCCTTAAAAAATGTGGAATGAACGAGTGGTGTCACCACTCCAGTGACATAGAAGCTCCCAATTGCTCCTCCCGATGTCCCTAGTTTAGCTGTTATAGACAGACAGACAGATAAATGATAGATGATAGATAGATAGATGACAGACACAAAAATATAGATTATATAGCCTAATGTTGCAAATAGTACTGCAGAGGGTAAATGTTTTTTTGGCAGCTCATCCACCTCTTCAACCACTGAATGTTGTATTGTTATTGTATTTGTAGTTCCTTTCATGACTGTGATGCATGATCTTCATTTATGATTTCTGTTAGATAAGATGACCAATTTTTCTTGCAAAGATCTAATCACAATAATTCACACTTAGATTATCTGTGGAATGGGCACTGCCATTACCAATAATTATAAGGAACATTAGTAAAATGCTTAGTGCATGCCACTATTATACCTTCTGTATATAAAGATGATCTGTTTGTACTTCTTTGTGTTTCAGTGTTGAGTGGGTAGTATAGCAAATACCTTTAGAGAGGCAAGCTGAAGTGGTCGCCAACGGCAGATCTAACCATTGATGAAGAGCAGGTTCTGTTCAGGCAGGATATCCATGAAAACCAGGAAAATGTGGCAGAAAAACATGTCGAGGGTGTGATACTAAAATAGCATATCCTCTGAAAGGAGACAATTACCTGGATGGGCAGCCTCACATACCACAGGAAACTTAGAATGGTTACCCTGTGGTGACAGAGCTATTTGAACCATATTTCCACTTGGATAAAATGTGGTGGAAGATAGTTTATTCACCAGCTTAGAACTGGCAGACTCAAGGTACACGGGTATCATTAGACAGAATAAGCTGTTCCTCCTCCTGAAACACTGTTGACTTTTGCAATCTTCGGCAGAGGAAAGTAACCAGGAGACAGTGTACCACAGGGGGGAAATCTCCTTGCAGGAACTTCTGTACCATCCACAACATGTTCTGGCTGTTTGCATGGGGGCTAGTCCAATAGATAGCCATTTTTTTGTTGTTATATGCCTTCGAGTTATTTCAACTAATGAAGATACTAACACAAACATATCATGGGGTTTTCTTGGCATGATTTGTTCCAAGGGGTTTGCCTTTCCGTTCCTCTGAGAGTGAAAGAGTGTGACTTGCTCAAGGTCACCCGTTGTGCTTCCATGGCTGAGAGGATATTTGAACCCCAGCCCCAGGGTCATAGTCCAATGCTCAAACCACTGCACCACTCTGGGTCTCGCTGAGATGCACCTCCCTCAGGAAAGACTTATTTTGGGGGGATAGAAAATCACCCCACCATAACTGCAAATAGGTACAAACAACTGTTTGTCAGGATTTGTGTCTGTTGCCTAATTGTTGGAGTTCACAACAAAGTGTCTGTTTCTACTTGATATTGACAAAGGTAATATTTTTAGGACACCAAATATATATTGGGTACATTTTTTTTTACAGTTGAGAATGTCTTTCAGCTAATCAAAACAAATGTTCTGCTTAATATGAACCTGGTTCCTATCTATATGGACACTTCATTCCAAAGCTACAAACATGCCTGTGCAGGTGGGACATTTTTATTTCCTCAAGTACATGGGAATTCACATGGGGTCACAGAAAGAAGTTTAACACAAGTATTATTTTTTTTAAAAAAAAAAAAAAAACAGCTGGATTAAGGTGTTCTACAATGCATTTAGTCTGTGGGTTAATATGACAAAATAATTCAGGTCTACAATGTTAAAAGATACCAAAATCTTCTAGAATTTTGTTAGATATTTTCTCCTAAGGTTTTTTGATTACTTGTTTCAATTAGCATTTCTGATGATATTAGCTAGGGAGGAGCAAACATATGAGTTTCATTTCTAAAAATTTCTCTCACAGGATACACTGAAATATTTTTTAATTAAATTTTTATTTGGAGGATGAAGAAGCACATAATCAGGCCTTGAGGTGAAAGAAACCCACCAGGAACACATCTTCTGCCGTGCTTATATGTGATATAGTTCACTTGTATACTGCCACAATCCCTAGAATTATGGCTTCAGTCAGTGAAGATATGTAACTGTCACTACTCTGGTCTAACAGACGAAGCCTGGAAACCTTGGCAGAACAGCCTCTATCACCTACTCAAGAAAAGGGTGGAGGAAATATAAGTCATGGAGGAGCCAAGTTATGCCAGATCCAAACCTCTTCCAGTCATTTCCAGTAATTTCTAAAATCTGTAAACTGGGAGAGCTCTGGATTTAACTGAGAGGGCTCTAGATTCACCTAGACCAGTTGTGTCCAACCCTTGGTCCTCCAAGTGTTTTGGACTTCAGCTTCCAGAATTCCTGACTGTTAACCAAGTAACTAGGGTTTTTCAGAGTTGAATAATAATAACAATAACAATAACAATAATAATATTTATTTATATCCCTCCTCTCCCAACGGATCGAGGCAGTACTACAGCAGTACATAAATACATTAAAAGCAGTTAAAACATAACCCATCCTCCCCACCCACCAACCCGTCTAAACCCCCTAAAACACATTAACTATTAAAAACAAGAAGATAGCTGGTGGCAGGCGGTGGAGCACTAGTCTGCGAAGGCCTGTTGGAAGAAAACAGTCTTGACCACTTTTTTAAAGCGGTCAAGACTAGTAATATGCCAGGTTGAACTCCCAAGCACCTGGAGGACCAAAGGTTGGACACCACTGATCCAGACCTTACGTGTCTTTTCCACTTAGAATTACACTCCCAGTAAAGCTTGGAAGCCTCATTATCGTGTTATACATTTGCCAGAGCAAGAAGAATCTGTCAGTGACCTTGGCAGTCTGGCATATAATAGGACCTTCCTTTCTGCACTATATGGTGTTTTGCAGTTGTGCTTCATGTATTGTGCATTGTACAATACCATCTAGTCATTTATACATGTGGTACCAAATTGTTATTCTGCATAGTGCTCATGAACCGTATCTTCCCATGCAGATATTTGCTCTATGTTGAGGAGATGTTGGATTACAGCTCCCATCTGTGAATTGCTGGAGGGAGTGTTACTCTACTGCTGAAAGAGAATGAGCCAAAAAGGGGGTTCTTTTTTCATCACTACTTCTGAAATAAAGGATTGGAACATCAAATGTAAATTATTAAAGGCCCAGTCTATCGCTGTGTGTGTATATGTGTGTTCTCAGCACACTTGCAGACTATCTAGCAAGGGTAACTGTGTAAAGAATCATGCATAAAACCATAACAACCATGATTATCTCTGGAGACAATCAGCCTGAAGATGTTGTAACGGTAACATAGTAAGGGAGCAAGCTCTAAACACAAGGATGTGAATTCTAGAGGAGAAAGTGAGAGAGAAAACTGGGACCACAGTAAAACCCACAGTAGAATAAAAAATGGGAACAAGCAATGCTTTGGCTATACACACACCGACACATAGAGTTTGAGGAACAAGCAAAAGGAGCACAACCAAATAGATTAAGATAGGCCCAGCACAAACTGAGCAGGCCCACCATCTGACTTTGTGAATGGGAGGAAATGCATTTCTTTCCATTTTAATGCAAATTGACCAGATTTCACATATCCAAACTGATATGCTATCTGAGGCCCTTTCCACAGCTTAACTGGGTCTGTGGTCCTCCCAGCATCATCCCTGGAGTGGCTTTGCCAGGATGGGAGTTCAGACACCAACTCTCCCCTCTGCATCAGCTCGCTCACTGCAGAAGGAAGTGTGACGATACCAACTCTTCTTCCCACAATACAGTCGGGTACTGTCCAAGGTACTGTGCTGGCGCAGGAAGCACAGCCATTGCACTTCCAGGACCTCCGCAACTAAGGTAAGCGTGGGCGTGTGGTGGGAGGGAGGCACAACTGCTGGCCATTGATGAGGAAAACCCATCAATGATTTGTGGTGCAATTGCACCACATGGGAACAGGAGAAAGATGGGACCATGATGATGTTGTGCATAAGCATCGTTGCGGTCCTGTCCTTCTCCCTTTCCTATGGCAGGTTGGGAGGGTGGAGCAGAAAGGGCCTGAAACGCGATTGTTCTTCAAATTCCATACTTTTCTGAATTTGGCATTCTTCAATAAATAAATGCATACAAAAATCAGTACAGCATGCTTGAGCTTACTGCTTTAGCATGCCTTTTTTTAATTTGAGGAGCAGGATAGAGTAGCCTTGTAGCTAAGGGATAGGCTCCAGTAAAAGATTTTCAATTTTCAACTTTTTTTTCCCCTTATCTGTTAGCATAATGATCAACCTTTTATTTTTTTCCTGAGGACATCAAGATTCAGTGCCATTCTAGATGAATGAACTAATCAGACAGGACAGGCAGCCTAATTATAAATGAGAGCTCTTCTATTTATTCCCAAGTATCTTGCTAATCAAGAGTAATGGAAAAGAAAATATACAGAAATTGCATGAGCCATGAGGTTTGGAGACAGATATAGATATGGGTGTAGATATAGATAGTGCTTTCAAAGCTCTTTGTATCTTGATATTATAATTCCCTTGGTGGTGTTAATTATATATAACTAAGAAGTATCTTTCCATCAGTGTTTTTGCAGAAAAGGAAACAGAGCAAGTTCTTTTAATGATAAAATTAGCAGTAATTATCTGGAAACCAACCAATGTTTATTGCATGTCTGTGGACTCCAATTGACATATTACTCAATGAGAACCAAAATGGCAAAGAAACAAATGAAAGCTATTTTTAGCAGGTGATAATAAGTCAAAACTGTCCCTATTACACCCAATTAGAATATATTTATCTATTGCAACAAAATGCTGGTGCTGCAATGGACCCCCCTCCAATCCCCACTTCTGCTGTCCTCAAGACTGCCAAGAAATTCCAACTCCAAAGGGCTACCCAGCATTTCTGACCAGGTTTTGGGGCCACGCAGGAGGATAGCACTGGAGAATAGCGATACTCTCTTGTTTTTTCCCCCTGGGGGAAAAAAATCCATCAGCAGAAGTGTCCTGTTGGATGTTAAAGTTTTTTCAACTTTGTATATGTCAGTGACCCGGAGGCCACAAAACTATTAACATATTCAGTAGTTCAGCTTAACAGGCATAAC
Organism: Iguana delicatissima; assembly: GCA_948472985.1. Lineage (NCBI taxonomy): Eukaryota > Metazoa > Chordata > Lepidosauria > Squamata > Iguanidae > Iguana > Iguana delicatissima. The sequence goes on from CAOKZL010002854.1 coordinate 57,839, forward strand.
ACATACCCTCCAAATGTCCTGGTTCAGCAGGGAAGTCTCCAGTTAATTCTCTTCCATCCCATTTTCTCAGCTGCCTTTAAAATGTCCTTGTTTCTCTCCCACCTTCTCATTTTCCCCTTTTTGCTGGTTTATTTCAATTGTTATAGGCTGAGTTCAACCGACAAAAGTGGTTTGCACTCTTTTAGCAGGAAGGACAAGAGAAAAGGGTGTGGAGTCCTACCTTTTCCAATAACCTCTGGCAGAAAACAAACTGCTGCAGCTTGTCCTGGCTTTCGAAAAGAACATATGTGGCTCTAAATTGCATCTTGTGGGAAGCAAAAGAAATAAATGCAGGACATTTCTGTGCTGCACTATTATAGTGCTACTATTCCACTTTCAACACCCTAAGGAATCCTAGGGTTTGCAGTTTGGGGGGGGCATTTAGAATTAGGCTGTGTGGGCTTTCTGGGCTTTGAGGCCATGTTCTATTAGTATTTTCTCCTGATGTTTCACCTGCATCTGTGGCTGGCATCTTCAGAAGATCTGGTGGCATGGTGAGATAGAGTATATATACTTGTGTAGTCCCCGGGTGGGAAGAAGCAGTTTGCATATGTTACAGTTGGCCTGTGTGATGGCCTATTGTTAAATGGAATACCCCCCAGGGTTGTATTGTTAGTCAGGGGATATGCATAACAGTATATAAAGTATATTTGCAATCCATTGTATTGTTTCCTGTAGAGGGACCTCCTGAGTCTGGGTGGTGTTCATTGGCATCTTTTTGAGTCTTGATTTTAGCGTTCTTTAGTACTGGTAGCCAAATTTTGTTTATTTTCCGAGTTTCCTCTTTCCTATTGAAATTCTCCAGGTATTTATGGATTTCAATCTGACTAACAATACAACCCTTGGGGATATTCCATTTAACAATAGGCCATCACACTAGCCAACTGTAACATGCAAATTGCTTCCTCCCACCCGGGGACTACACAAGTATACCTACTCTGTCTCACTTCCATGCCATTAGATCCTCTGAAGATGCCAGCCACAGATGTAGGCGAAATATCTGGAGCAAATACTACTGGAATGTGGCCTCAAAGCCCAGAAAACCCATAACAACCTATGGATTCTGGCCATGAAAGTCTTCAACTTTACATTGGGCATTTAGAATTCTCAGCCAGAAAGTTCTTTGGCCTCAGTAAACTACAAACCCCAGAATTCAACAGGATGTTGAAAGTGGAATAAAAGCACTATAACTGTAATGTGGAAATGGCCCTTACTCCTTGCCACCATGAAAGCTTATGCATCCAGGCTGAAATCTGAGGAGAATTCTGAAGATACCATGGACTACCAAAAAGACAAATAAATGGGTCCAGGAGCAAATCAAGCTTGAACTCTCCCTAGAAGTCAAAATGACTAAACAGTGACTGTTGTCCTTTGGGTATATCATGAGAAAACATGGCTCGCTAGAAAAGACGATAGTGAATTACAGGCGGATAGATTCAATCAAGGAAGCCACGGCGCTGAATTTTTCACACCTGGGCCAAACTGTTGAGGACAGGGTGACTCTTGGATCTCTCATTTGTAGGCTCTTCATAAGTCAACTTGACAAGAACAACAACAGTTACAACAACAACTGTATATACCAGAGCTACCCAGTGCCACAGAAAAGAAACTGTATCTTGCAGAATTCAAATATTGGGAGAGAATTCACTGTCTTCTTATTTTGAGAAAGAATTTTCTTTTTTCCTGCAAAGCAATGTTCTGTTGACAATAACAATGCCATCTTGAATATATATAATATGTGTTATTGAATGAACAATCCTGTGAAGTAGGTTAGTCCAAGAAACTATCATTGGCCCAAGGTGATCATAGGCTATGAGGAAGCTGGGACTTGACCTGATCAATAATGTACATTAGGCAGAAGGGTTGGATAGGAATACAGAATTTTCACAATGAATCTGAGAGACCAATGTAATTCTGGGCAGATCATTTAAAGGTATTTTGACTGTAGAAAAAAAATGTTATATAAAATTGTGATAAATGAAAGTCATTTAATGTAACAGTCTTTCTTTTTTGAGGCTTTCCTAAATAAATTCTAGAGTAAATGAATTCCAGTATTTCTGTGCTTAAAATAATAGTTTTCTTTCTTATTAATATTTCTGCCTTGTTATTGACTGGCCACACCCTCTCGACCACACTCTGATGTTGCTCAGCTTCATCTCTGTCAATTTTCACCTATGAAAAGTTGTACGGTATGATAACAATTACAACATTCAGATCAACCAGTACATTGCTTTTAAAGAATCAATAGTGAAACTTAAATGGTGATGAATTTCATGCTGCTAAAGTTGTGGGTGGTTGTCTCCTAGTTCATGAGACATCATTTTTCCCCCTCTCTCTCTTTTTAGCTAAAATTCCCCGAAGCTTTGAATTTGTCATGGTTCTAACTGTAGGGCAGCAAATTCTCTACCGTGTCAGCAGTACCTGATTAAGAAACACATTTCTGCTAAAGTGCTCTACATACATACAGCACAGGCATAAGCTTATATGTGCCATCTGTTATAGCAGGAGCAGGCAACCAAAATATGAGTTGAGAGCTGCACATGACTTGTGAGCAGGGACAATTTTCCTTGCCACTCTTCCAGGGGGCTTCAGGGACACATCAGCTAACCGGAAAATGGCACGATATCACTTGTGGTTTTAGTTCTAGCTGAAAACTGGCCTGAATTTGAGGGATTTGGTAGTGGTGGGGTATATTGAATGAGGGTCGTAGTTTGAGGATGTTAGGTTGATTTTTCAGCAGTTCTTTTTTTCTTTTTCTTTTTCTTTTTCTTTTTCTTTTCCTTTCTTTTTTTTGAATTTGGGGGTTTGTGTCCTGGAAAAAGTGTCCTGGGAGCTGCAAAATATGGGTTGGGTACTGCAAGTGGCTCATGGGCCACATTTTCCTTACTCTTATGTTGGAGTGAGGAATGATGTCTTCACCTCACATACAGGGATTCAAGCAATGAAGAGATGAAGCAAAATGAAAAGAAGATCTGGCTAGCCATTTGTCTTAGGCCATTTTCACACCACACTGTTGTAATGCTATTATGCCGCTTTCAACATCCTGTGGATTTCTGGGATTTGAAGTTTACTGAGGCCAAAGAGCTCTCTGGCTGAGAATTCTAAAGGCCCCTCCCTAAACCGCAAACCACAGATTTCCACAGGATGTTGAAAGGTGGAATAGTAGCACTATAACAGTGTAGTGCAGAAATGGGCGTGGACTCTTCCAGGCTTGGGAAAGGTGGTGGCATTTCTAGAGATGCAGAGAATGTGTCTGTCATTTTTATGCTATTGTGCAGACTGTTTGTTTGTTGTGAGTTTTTCCTTTCTCTCTCAACCTAGACATGGATTAGATCAGACTTCAAGAACATCACTTTTGTGACCACATCTCTCAGAATTCTCAAGGCAGCAAGGAGAAATAGTACTACTAAAATGTAATTTTTATTAAACCCCGCTGCAGCAGCATATCTCCCATCTTGACAGATTGTGAGTATAGGTTTGCACCATTAGACATGTAACTTAGGCATTCCAGACTTTAACCTGCCCTCTGTGAAGCCTGAAAAGCTTGTCAAGTCACTTTCCTTTTCCTTGTTAGAGCGGATCATAAATAGATCTCAATATCTGAATGGCCTTATTTTATTATTATGGCTTTTATTAGAGACTGAAAGCATTCTGGCTGATCAATGCTATCTGTCAACTGAAAACCAGACTATTAATTTTCTTTAAAAAAAAAAAAGAAGAAGAAGAAGTAGTTTTATGGAGCACATCAATTTACAAAAAAAAATATGAGTGCTTTTTTATGTGTGGTAACTAACTTTTTACAACTTTGATTCACACAAATATCATTTCTTTTTCCAACTGCTTAGTTTATCCTTGTTGATGTGAGGTTGCCTTAGGGTTCAATGTGTTACAAAGCTCACTTCAAAAGACACGGAAATGATCTATTTAGGGTTAGCTAAACAAATTTACTGTGCTTATGAAAATTATTTACTTCAAGGGATTCCAAGGGATATGAGGGAAAAAATAAAATAGGAATTCAGATTTTATATGGCTAGATATTCAGCCACCAAAACCATGGTTCATTTTGTGCAGAGCAAATCTAGTTAACTTAGTGAGGATGCCTCTTGAATAAATAGAATTAATGGCAGGCAGATATAGCATGACTCTATCTATACTAAGAATATCTAGGGCTATCAATTTGACAAGTGAAAATGAAATATTTTGATGGGTTCAGTTTTGAGAAGTACTTATACAGGGTCCAAATTTCTTCATAAATCAGGTGGAATAAACCTGGGATTTTTAAAATAAAAGAGAATGTGGAAAGCAAAACTGGAAGATTCTTCCATCCTTACCACACCACAATATTTTGACAAGTTCATAGGGAGAGACTTAGATCTGAGCAGACATGATACAGTTATACCTCAGGCTTAACTAGGGGGTCTGTCATCTCCATAAGCAGGAGCTTGCTTTTTCTTCTCCCAGACCTTTTGACAATTTTCAGTCAGTTAATAGGGAAGTTGAGGGGGTACCTTTGAAGCAGACTTACTGATACTCAAGCTAGTAGCTGTCTGTTAAGAAGGACAGAAGACAACAACAAGAAAAAAAATTAACAGTAGGATACAAGTTTTACCTTAATTCATCTAGTGGTCAGTTCAAGAAAATATAAAGACTTTTGCAGCAAAACGGTCAAATGCTTTTGAGACTAGAATCTTGTACACCCTTCGTTGGGGAATAAGTTCTATTGAATGCAATGGGACTTCTTTCTGATATGTATGAGATTTCCCGTCAGTTGCTTTTCAAGCCAAAAATAGAGATCTGTCATTGAGATTCAGAAGGATGTTTTCGCTGCTTGAGAATCGTAGATGTGCCTTGCCTGGCAACCTGTACTTTTGCTTTCTTCTGAGACTAGAGCTCGGAAAAGTTATGTTGGAGGACTACGACACCCAGACTATCCCCTGAGTATATTACTTGGCAGGTTCTGGGATTTGCAACCAATAAATAAATAAATAACTGGGGGAAAAAATAAGACCCATCTCAGTTTGTCTTGACTCACAGCAATGAGTTTAGACAGATGGGATGTTTGCTGCTGATCTTGAGACTTTGGGAGAGTTTCTATTTATGGTATTTGGGAATTTTATTTTACAATTGTAGAACTGTAGGAATCCAAGGGTTCTCAAGGGTCAACTGATCCAGCCCCCTGCCAGTGCAGGAATACAAAGGTAAAACATCACCAACAGAGAGCCATCAAACTCTGTTTAAAATCCTGTTATGTCTCCTGCCTCATGCCCAAGCAGCCTATAAAATCCTTCTACCATCTGGACTTATTTGAAGGAATCTATTATCCTAATATAAAAGCTCCAGTTTATCATCTTCTCACCATCTCTTTTTTTAAAAAATGAAAAACACTCCCAAATAGTTTCAAATCTCCATTATTCTATTTGTGCACTAGACTGAAGCATTTCTTCATGTTGGAAAAGTGCAACATGCATTCTATTGAAATCTGGAACTATGCCACAGGGTTGAAATGACACAGCACTGGAAACCTATTCAAATTCTACATTCTGTCTCTGAGAAAGATAAATGAAATGAAACACTTGGACTCTTATTCTGTGGAAAATTAATTCAGTACAGGAGTACTTCTTCAGATATTCATTTATGTTTGCACTTTACTGTACTACCAAATATTCTCTCAAGCAATTTTTATTTAACATTTAATTTGAACATGCTTTTAAGCTGTATTTATCTAAACATTAAAAGTGATGATAAATTTAGGAAAGCAATTAATGAGTCACAACCTTAGTTCATGCCATTTAATATGACTAACTTTCTAGAGAATTTTTATTTAAAAAAAAATCTCATTTAATTTTATTTTTAAAATAGGTACCCAATAAATAAGAAGTACTTGGTACATTCTTCCAACATACTATTGCAAATCCTGTTAAGTGGCATGTAACTGCACAAGGCAGTCTTTCTCTTATAAACTAAAGAACATATAAAATCTTCACAATGGTTCATATCCTAATATTTCTACATACATTCATGCAATCTTGCGAGTCAGATATATTCCTGAAAATTAGGAGAGGAATAGACTTTATTGTGGAGGCACAGCTATCAAAGGTTATTTTTTTGGACAACAACTGCCCCAATTCCCCAACCAGCTTATGATTCTGGGAGATGTAGCCCCCAAAAGTAACCTCCAAGGTTTGAATGGGAGTGAAAATTTAGATGGAGGGTTGTCATATTTATAACTGTTTCATAAGCTGCTCCAATGGCTATCTTGTTTGAGTTTCTTTTTTTCACTTTTATTATGTGGTTCCATGAATGTGCTTGGCAAGTAGGTTTGCCAGTACCCCCGAGGGGACACTACATGGTGATTGTAGTACTGTTACTGGGGTACTTTAGAAACAAAATCCCTGATGCTACATCACCAAATTACATCCTCCCAATTGCACTAACAACCCCATTTTCTAGCTGTGAAAAAAAAAAAGTACTCTTTGAGTTGAGCCTTCAATTGCAAAAACAAAAAAACAAAAACAGAATCACAGAACTGGAAGAAAATTTGGAGATCCTCTAAACCAGCTTCTTGTTCAGTGCTGACTCACAATACAAGATACAGTTGCAACATTTAGGACAGGTGATTTTCTAGCTTCTGCTTTGATACTGCCAGTGAAACTGACCCCACATCTGCCTCTGGGATTGTTTGGATGCTGAAAAGAAAAAAGAAAAAGAAAAAAAACGTACAAAATGACAAAACAAAACTTAAACTCAATGAACGGGCCACTTCCAGTTTTTAAAAAATGGATATTTTTTGATATTAAAGAATACCCGAGGGATGAGAACTACAATGAATTTAGGAAGTGAATTGATGTCTTCCAGAAGAAGCAATTTACCCTTTCCTTTGACCAGAAAATGGGTCAAAGTCCTCAGTGCTGACATCTGCATGTAGCTCCAGAGCTACACTTTACTCACTTCTGCCCAAGTCTACTTTTTCAGACTTCTTGCCACCCAGATTGCCTTTTCCTAGATATGTTCTTCCTTCTCAATGTCATTCTTAAAATATGGCCCAGAACTGAACAAAGTATTCCAAATGCATCCCAAATACAGCAAAATGGAATAGCGCTATTAGTTTCTGCCAGTCTGACATGATGCTTTTGTTAATGCTGTCTAAGGCCATTTCCACACTACACTATTATAGTGTTCAAGTTGTCTCACGTTGAATATACCTTGGAGAAGACTGAGGGCCTTTCTGCACTACACTGTTATAGTGCTATTATTCCACTTTCAACATCCTGTGGAATTCTGGGATCTGTAGTTTACTGAGACCAAAGAGCTCTTTGGCTGAGAAGTCTAGAGGCTCCTTCCTAAACTACAAATCCCAGGATTCCCTAAACTATAAATCCCAGGATTCCAAAGTGGAATAATAGCACTATAACAGTGTAGTACAGAAAGGGCCTATGACTTCCATGGTCAAACAAGGATCTGAACCCTGGTCTCCTCGGGTCTTAATCCAATGCTCAAACCACTACACATGCTGACTCTCAGTAAGAGAACATGACTCATTAGAAAAGATGATAATCCTTGGTAAAGTGGAAGTCAGAGAACAAGGAGAAAAGATAGCCTGATAATGGAGTGTCTCTGAGGTCTCTCATTCATAGGGTCCCCATAAGTTGAAGCTGACTTGACTTCAGTGTTGTAATGGCAGATACTCTTCGAAGCTGTTCATTTTGACATACTGGAATGTATCCATGTATAACTCAAAAAGAGAAAGAGCATAAAGAGGTTTGAGAGATGAAAAAGTACATCATCCTTGAAGACTGACTACTCCTGGCCTCAGAAAACCTAAATACTGTAATCTTCCAAATTATCAGTAAAAACTTTAACAAAATACAAAGCAATTTTCTCTGTTAGCAAGTCTGATGCGTTGCAAATTCTGATCAAATGGCAAACAAGTACAGGTGTATGGGACTAAATAAGAATTTTTGCTGCAATCTCTGTGTCAACAAATTAGATAACTATGTTGGCAACTTGGCAGCTTATCTTGTTTGCATTTGAAAATTAAGTTTTAGTGCTTGTATTTGCAGAGGTGACTTCTTTATAGAAGCAGAAAATGAAGATGAAGACAAAGACAATGATGATGAAATGGGCCTTATTTACTGAGTCCAAATATTTAAAGACATTCAGATTTAAAAGACACTTCAGCTAATTTAAAAGACACTGTGGCTAAAACAATTGTCTAGGAAAAGTAGTGTGTTTTTCCTTTGTGTTTTCTCCACGAACATGATTTTCATTTTCACGAACAATCCAGAACTGTGAAAAAAAAAATCTAAATTGGGTTTCTATATATGCTGAGGGTCACTTTCATGTTTAGAATGAGCAAATTTGTAAATAACTTTACATCCCTCGAGTAAAGAGCCTTCAGAATGTATTACTTAATTTATTAAGTACAATTGGCTCTCCACATTTGGAAAAATCACAAATAAAATGTGTGTGTGTGTCTGTAGGAAGGGGGACAAGGCATAATGCGGGAGTACACAGGGTCCAAACCAGAGCCCTTTCTGCCACTTACCTGTTCTCGGTGCTGGAGCCTCTTGGGAGAGGCTCTCTCATCCTTGCTGCTTTGTCGCCCGAGGGCCTTGCTGGTCACGCAAGTGCCCCGCCCCTTCATACTGCAGTGCAGCCTGGGAGTTGAAGGCTGGCGCTGAGGCAGGAAGCACGCCCGGCACAGCTCAGGAGGCTGCACATGGCAGGTAAGTGCGCTCCAGGCCCCTGAGTGTTGCGCGACCACACGGCATTTTCGCTTGAAGCCAAAAATAAGGAAATCCGTTAGCAGTTTGCATCACGCTCTTGAGCGTTGCATATCATCATGCAGACCGCTTCTCACATTTACGCGATGCTCAAGGGGCCCTTTCACTTAAGAAACGCTGTGCTAAAAGAGCCCAAATCAGGGGGGAAAGGGGAAGGGGGATTGGGTCAGCATGGTGGCCCTATACTTTCTCTCTAAGGTCCTTTTTGCATGGAATTTGTCATGCAAAAGGGCCTCCAGAGCATTGCACAATTGCGAGGACTGTTCCACATGACGTCTTCGCAATTGCGTGATGCTGCCTGGGCCAGCAGGTGCCGATTGTGCAATATATCATTTTTGGTTTCTGGTCAAAACTGATGCGCGATTGTGCATTGCTCCAGGGCCCCACATGCACTTACCCTCCGTGCGGAGCCTTCGGAGCCGGGCCCTTGTGCTTCTTCCCCCAGGGCAACCTGGGAAAGTACCCGGCTGTGCTGCGGAAGGAAGAGGCAGAGCCCTCACACTGCCTGCCGGCCAGCAGGCAGCTGCTGTGGAGATGGAGCAGAGAGGATGTGAGTGCCTCATGGAAGGGGCTGCTCGCGTGATCCCTGTGCGCCCATGCCGGAATCAGGTAAGCTGTGGAAAGGCTAACACCCATCTCCTTCTTTGGGTATCGGGGGGCATTGGGAGATGGTTTGTGAGGCTGAAAAATTGGGCTGTGATCTGACCTGAATTGGCCAGGCAACGGCTGGTGAAAATGGATGACGACCAGAGGCAGGTTTTTAAAGGGCTGAACAGCCTGATCAGAACCACTGAGAGGGAAGATTTCCCCACTTGAAAAGAGGCGCCTTCAGTGGGGGGAAGGGGTTGGAGAAATTCACAGATAATCAAATCTGTGCAAGTCAAACCCAATGTAGAAGGCTGACTGTACATTTATGTCCTGCCTTTACACCAATGAGCTGAAGGAAGCTTAAACAGCAAAAGTCCTCGTTGCTTTATCATCATCACAACCCTGTGAGTTTGGTCAGGCTGAAATTTATCCAGTGAGCTTCAAGGTTAGGTGGGGAATTTTAAGTTAGATCTCCCAAATCCAGTCACTTCAACCACTCTGCCATATTGATTCTTATATTATGCTTCAATAATGTACAATTAGGTTTTAGCTTATCTGCATCTTATTTTCAGCCTTCAGGATTTTCTGTGCCATAGCGCTTTCTATTTCTATACATGGATGTGAAAACTGGACAATGAAAACTGGACATTGAAAGAAGTCTGACTCGGGGGGAACTAATTTGAAAGATGGTGCTAGAAAAGAGTTCTATAGATACCATGGATTCTGAAAGACACATACATGGGTTGTAGAGCAAATCAAGCCTCTCTTGTGAAGCCAAAATTATTAAACTGAAGCTACCATACTTTGGACATGTAATGAGATGTCATGATGCATTAGAAGAGTAATAACACTTAGTATACAAAACCTGAGCAAGTCTGTCAATGGCAGGGTCTCTTGGAGGTATCTCATTCATAAATTGACACTGACTTGTTGGCACATTAAAATAATAACAACAATAAATTTTATTTCTTACCCACCTCTCCCCAAGACTCAAGGCAGGGCACAACATAGATGAAAACACATATAAAACCACTTAAAATATATCAATTTAACATTCATAGTTTAAAACTGGGTGGGCCTTCCAGAAGAGATAGGTCTTTGGTACTCTTTACAATTCAGAGAGTATGTTTAGCTATCTAATCTATTCTAGTAGGTTATTCTGCAGTCTAGGAGCAGCTGACAAACAGCTCTTCTGGGTGACTTCTTCTTGTCTAGTCCTGACTGGTTTAAGTAAATGGCTCCCCAAGAATCTGAGTGTATGGGGCAGATTGTATGGGAGGAGACGATCTTGCAGGTAACTTGATTCTAAACCCTGTAGGACTTTAAAGGTAATAGCCAACACTTTATACTTTTCCCGGAAACAAATTAGCAGCCAGTGAAGTGATTTTAATATCAGTGTGATGTGCTCACTCCTGAATTTACCAGTAACCACTCTGGCTGCCATGTTTTGGACCAGTTGGAGTTTCTGAACTTGGGACAAAGGTGGCCCAATGTACAGTGCATTGCAGAAACCCAACCTTGAAGTTACCACTGTGTGCACTACCACCTTTAGGACTTTCAATTCTAGGAAGGAGCAGTTGGCATATCAGCCAAAGTTGATAATAAGCACTCCTGACTGTCCCATCTATCTGAGCTGACATTTGGAGGGATGGATCCAGGGCCACTGCCAAGTTACCAACACAGTATTTCAGGGAGAATATGACCTCATCCAGAACTGGTTGACACACCTCCGACCCTCTTCATTGGGCTGGTTTATATTTAGATTTAGGGTTCCACATGAGCCATTTTCTTGGCAACTGGCTTCTTTTGTTCATTCACTCTTTGTGTTCAGTCTTTTCTTTCATGGGAATCCAGACGATGTCAATGACAAATCATATCCTTCCAATTTTCTGCACTCTGGCTCATGTTTTTCAGACACAATCTGTAGCAATTCTACAATGTGTTAATGCAATTTTCTTTTCAATTTTGTGTAGTGAAATAATTAATCAGTAAATAAGGTTCATCCCACAGAAGCTGAGAAGAACAATAAGCAACAATTAAGAGACATTATGGTGGGGAAAACTGACAGGCTATTTATCAGTCAGCCACCCTGAACTGGAAGTAATAAAATGGCTGAACCAGTCTGCAGGAAACTTAACATTAGAAAGGATCCTCACTGAATTGAATTTATTTCTGTATTAACCCAGAAGGATCTGAGCCAAGAGAATAAGATACTGTTGGATAATATTAATATTGTGTAATATTAAGTGCTGTTCAGAACTTCCATGTTAATTCTGCAGTCAAAAAAGGGCTCGTGTGGAAGCAGCTTTCTTCCTGTCAATACTACTTTAGTCCTTGAAACTTTAGAGTGCACAGATTTCAAAAAGCCATGGAGGTCCCAACTAATAACACAGTAATTAAAAACCTTCTCAAAGCATTCTCATGTGCAGTTATCCAGTTTCCTTAAGCCATGAAATCCATGAACATACCTATGGCAGGCAATATTAGAAAAATGGAAGTTCCTTTTTTAGTTTGATTTAAGCAATTAAAATTTTGATAGTTTCATAAATGAGACCACAGTTTACAGTATAAATGTGAACATCTATTAGTTTTATTTTTTTTTTTCATTTCCCAGGGTCACACCAGATTGTTTGTCATCCAAGTTATATGCCAGGTTACATTTTTTTTACTTCCCTTTTGGAAATCTCTGCCTTTTTTTAGTACATTAGTGCATACTAATGTTCAGTAGGAATACAATTCTTTGCCAGTTTCATTCTTGATGAAAGCAATGAGTAAGTTTAGCAGCTTTCTTCAAGAAAACCTATGAATAAAGCTCAGTTTTCAAAGGCTATTTGCAGTTGAGGATTTATTCTGCACAAAATTTGCACATGGTATTTTCTGCACAGAAATGTCACATTTTTCTGTGCAGAAAATTCTGTTTTCTGTACAACAATAGCATGTGGGAACTTTGCACAGAACGAGTTGTGAACTGTAAAGATTCTTGTCTATCTGGGATTCATCAACGTTTCCCAACACTTGAGAAACAAGTTTTTGATCATTTCCCAGTATTTTCAAATAATGTTTTCATCTTTAATGTAGACAATACTACATGTTTCTTAATATATATAGTTTAATGTGTGAATTTTCCTCATTGACTTAAGTATGGGCATATTTTTCAAATATACACATTTTTAAATTATGCACTTGTATAACGAGAAAGGGTGGAAGGAGGAAGAATCTGATGTGGTTTCATGTTTGTGATGGCAAACTGAAAGATGCCCACTTTGACTAACAACTTTACTGTAAGCTACGTTGCATTCCACATTGGGAGAAAGGCAGGAAGTAAATTACGTAAAGAAATAGTATTTCAACCAACAAACTGGATATATTTATAAATGATCATTTACCAGAAAAATAAGGCTTCTTCTCAGTGATCCACTAATCATACTGGCCTAAATCAGTGAGACGACCAGTGTTAGCACAGTTCTGCTGGATTTTCCAGTCATGCAAGTAGTATTCCATGCTGAACCAGCAGGCTACACTGCACTGCTGGATAAGCTAATCCACACCAGGTGTTGGCATAAGCCTCATTGTCCCTACTGAAAGAATTCCAGCATGTATCTAAGGGTGGATGGATGGATGGATGGATGGATGGATGGATGGATGGATGGATAGATAGATAGATAGATAGATAGATAGATAGATAGATAGATAGATACATAGATAGATAGACAGACAGACAGACAGACAGACAGACAGACAGACAGACAGACAGATAGATAGAATTTTATTTGAAAGAAAAGGATGTTACCTTAAGATTTCAAAAATCAAAAAGTGTGTTGGATTCTCCTGTTGTACATATTCCAGAAGCGGGTTTTGGCTGACACTGCAGTATTTCCCCTGTCAGAATGACACGACTGAATATTAACTATAGACTTTAATTCACTATTATTTTTACAGTATCAGTTTCTACACTCTTTAACTATATCTTGTGAGCAAGGGAATATGTTGTGGAGAAGACATGAATAAGAAAACCTCACTGACAACTTACTATTTCAAAAATTCTTGATTTTCATTTGTATACTGTTCTCAGGATCTATCTAATGGTTGCCCACTTACAAGGTAATGGCATCCAAGAAACTGGCTTTAGACCTTCCATCTGACCATATGTTCTGACATGAGCTCATGGTTTTATTACCGACAGACAATTATGACTTGTACATATTTTCTCATCTCTTACTGAAAGCTGCTGCATTAAACATATCTTTAATTATTGTTGATTGCTACTTCATAAGATGGATATTGCCTGTAAATATAGATCTGTGTGTACTCAACCTTTAAATGGATATTGCAAACCTAAAGCTGCCTTTCTGCTTCATCTTACAAGGTACTTTTCTTCTACTCAAACTGTTCTCTACTCCCATTTCAAGATTATAGAGTGTATCATATGGACCGTCTTATTAAAATCAATGTTCTGTCAAGAGCCCAGCAGTCTGACTCTGCCTTAGAGTCTCCCCTCTCATATTATATGTTGGGACGTTTAACTCATCTGAGACATAAGGGATATCATTTTATATTGAAAACAGAATTCTTAAAAAAAAACTTGCTAGGAAAAAAAGGTTTGATGTACAACTATCAAAGCTCTCCTAATAATTCTTCAGATCGGGGCCTTTTATTCACCGACCAATCCATGAAATAATGATAATGATACCACACAACAAGGCATGGGGTAAAACATGGGCCACTTTATTTCACCTATTGTCTATTTAGGTTTATCCTCTGAGAAGTGTAAAGGGGAGGGAGACCTAGTGCTAGTACAAAGTGAACATTCATGTTTGCATCTACAGGGGTGGCATGCAGAGACACTCTGTACTCCAAACTTCCAGCAAAGCAGCTTCTGTTGTTGCCCTTTGGAGCCCTGAGAATGTACAGCCATGCTGCTCTTGCTATTCTGAACCAAGTGACCTCTGTCAGTCCTTTCCCCCAGAGAAGGCCACACAGGGGTCATCACTTGTATCCAGAGTTGTGAACAAATCATGTCCCAATGCATTGTAGGATACTTGGCTGCTTTCATCCAAAAAGATTTGCCGTAAAGTGGTCAATCAGGGCCTGAAAATCTGTGTGTGCTCTATAGATGATGTTCATGTATTTGATTAAGGAGTATATCTTATGGGATTGAGGCCTCACTATAACACCTGCATAAATGGGAGAAAAAAAACCAGAAAGCCGATTGGCCTAATTCCAGACTATGTTATACCTCTTTAGCTTTTCTTTTTCATTATCATCTAAGTCATATTTCTCCTTTTTCTCCAACTCCTTTTTCTCCAAGAGGTTAACATATTCTCTCTTTGGTGCCTTTTTTGTGGTAGAGGCAGAAAATCTCTGCCTACAGCAATCATTTGCTCCCCAGAAGGCACAGTTCCCAAGGCAGCCTCACCTAAAGTACCTCACTGGCCTAGTACACCCATACCTACCCTGAAGATCTAGGATGTTTCTGGGCAAAGCATACCAAGGATACCAAAAAGGTGACATCCGAGACCACATGTGTGACTGTGGAAAGGCTCCACCCAAAAAAAACTGGGCCCCAGCATAGTGGGAAAACCTAACTTGATGAGGAGAGCTGATTAAGTGGCATTCTCCAGGGGCTTAATGGCCAATTCTAGCCAGACAATCCATTATCCTGTTCACCTAGCTCACCAGTAATCTATCCCACCAGAAAACTCTGTTGGTCAGGCCAGATAGGCAGCAATGAGGAATAATCATCCCACTGTAAATGTCTCTACTCTCCTCAAATCTGGTCCAATGGGGCCTACCTGAATAAATAAATCAAAAGGAAATGCCCAACCAGAAAGTCCAGCTGATTAGGCCAGATGGAGCCACCAGCTCTACTCTGCCTCTCTTTGACCCAGCATACAGTGTTAGGACACATTAATTGGCCTTGCTTCATGTGAGGCTACCAAACATGGGGGAAATTTTTAAAGGCACCTTGCCCACAGTCCCCCCACCACAGTCACCGCCCCTGAATCCCTTCCCAAGGGTGAAAATACAAGTCTCTGTCCCTTTCTGCAACTCACCCATTTTCAGTGCTGGGGTGCAGTGCTTGCACAAGCAGCCTCCGGAGCGAGGCCCTCGCTTCCCTGCTTCTTCAGCTCTTCCCAGGCTGCACTGAGACAGGAAGCGTGACCGGTCTGGCTCCCGAGGCTCCGCGTGCAAGGTAAGTGTGCGTGGGGCCCTGGAGCGATGCGCAACCACACAGCATTTCCGGCTTCAAGACGAAAATTAAAAAAAATGCTTGCACAGTCCATGTCAGGCCCTGGAGCATTGCGCAAATGTGAGTGCATTGTGTGGACTGGCCCTCACATTTGTGCAACACTCAAGGGGCTCTTTCGCATCGAAACGCCGTGCAAAAAGGGCCTCTATCTTTTTCCCCTGCAGGGGGAAACAGCTTAAAGGTGAAATCATGAAAGATTAAAAAAGGTTTATTGAGAGAAGGTTCAGCATTCCCTCCGTATCAGCTCCTGACTGCAGACTGTAGAGGATACTATGTTTTTGAAAAACATGGGGAAACTCACACGGATACCTTTTCTATGAAGTGCAGTTTGGCTCTAGAGCATGGATGGGCAGCTGGTAGCCCTCCAGATATTTTTGGGCTACAATCTCTGTAATCCCTCACCAATGGCAATGCTGGCTATGACTGAGGGGAGCTGTGGTCCAACAGCCTCTAGAGGGTACATGCTGCCCGCCCCTGTCCTGGACAGTGGCCTCGACTGGGCGAAAGACTTTGAGTCACAAAGGCAGCACAGATATGCTGGTATTTCTCACTAGGTCACCTGCCAGATTTTGCTTGGATGCTCAGGGTGTAATTGATTGCCATATTATAGGCTTAAAAGGAATTTCCCCTCAGGAGAGGTTGAAACCTAATTAGACTCTTCAGTTATTAATAATAATCACCTTGGATTGTCAGGCTCAGCTTGGTTTATTATCAGTTATGAAACAGCATTACTGGCTAATCAGCCAAAAGATCTAAGAAGTAATACTTCTCCAGATATCTTGTATTCTTTCAGGAGAAAATAAATAACCACATGAGCATAATTAGCCTAGAACACCATAATTCAGCACTATGTCATTGGAACTATTAGTGCTTACCTTTGTACCCAGACTTATTAACACAAGGTTAGCACGTGAAAACCCACAGCACCTGAAAAGTTTATGCCTGTTCCTTTCTCAACTTCTCACAGTTGGAATTTAATTCTTACATGCTTTCTTTACTTCATTTCTATGCCCTTTAATCTAGCACAATGTTTATCAGGCTATGTGATCTGAGGGACCGGCATTCTTTTTTCTAATGTACCAAGGACCAGTAGCATATTTGTGACCATTGGGCACAGCTGTTTATTTCTTTCTTCCCTGGAAGCTCACCATGAAATAGTAGCTTGTGGCTCATGGATTGCCATCTGTGTGTGTGTGTGTATGTGTGTCTGAAGCAGGGACTGGACCAGGACAAGTGATTTAGTTAAGAGTACTTAGTTAACTCAGGCCATTTCCACACTACACTGTTATAATGCTATTATTCTACATTCAACAGCCTGTGGAATTTTGGGCTTTGTAGTTTACTGAGGCCAAAGAGCTTTTTGGCCAAGAATTCTAAATGCCCCTCCCTAAACTGCAAACCCCAGGATTCCACAGGATGTTGAAAGTGGAATAATAGCACTGTAATAGTGTAGTGCAGAAATGGCCTCAGTAACTGTTGTAGAATTCTGGCTATTGTTTTCCACTCCTTTTCCCTTTGTTTCTTACTTGTATTTGGATTGTAACCCCACAGGCACTAACCTATTTACTTTAACTATGTACAGTCAAATCTTTTGCTGCATCATTCAATACTAACTGTAGCATGAAGCAGATGAGGGACAACCACCTTGTTGGACCTGTAAGTGTGTTTTATCACTACCACCCCTCCAGAACTCCATGGCATGAAAGCAAATTTGGTGGACCTGTTGCCCTGTCCACAGAAGTTAGTAGGAAATGCATATTACTTGTGGTGCACCCATTGCCCATCCTTGATATACTACTCTTTTCTAATCATTTATATAAGTGTTCATTAATTATGGTTGTCTAAAATTAATGTAACAATCTCACTGTTCTGCAAGGTAATGAGGCAGGATCAAAGCCTATTGAAAGCAATGTGCCTTATGCGTGTATACGTTCTTCTACAGCTGTAGTTTGACATTTTTCTCCACTGCTAAATGTTCACAATCAGTAAAGCAGCAGCAGAGTTACAAATGTTGAGCTATTTTGTACACTAATGAACATTCTCAGCTAAAACATCCATGTGTCACTCTTGAAGTTGGTGGTAATAGCAATATAGCAATAGCATTTATTTCTATACCACCTATCAACTAGTGTTATCTAAGCGGTTTACAATGTATTTTAGCTAATTGCCCCCAACAAGCTGGGTACTCATTTTACCGACCTACGAAAGGATGGAAGGCTGAGTCAACCTTGGAGCCTGGCAGGATCGAACTCACAACCTTGTGGTTGCAGTGATGGCATTTAACCACTGCGCCACCAGGACTCCTTCAGTTGCACATTCAATTATGCAGAGTAGACATTCAACAGTACAATCAATGCATAATTCCTGAGATGAAGATTTATACAGTGCAAGCTTGATATAGAATGTCAGTCTTTCTGTAATAGATTCCATCCATTTAATTTAGGATTGATAAATATACACTTGAAAATGGGCTTGGATTTACCTAGGCACTAAGACCAAAATCCAGGTTCTAGTCCAAACTAGAGAAGGCCCATCCAATCATTTGCCAAGTAATATGAGATCTAGGAGTTTTAGTAGACCGCAAGCTGAACTTAAGTCAACAGTATGATGCAGCACCTAAAAAAAAGCTATGTGATTCTAGGCTGCATTAATAGGAATATTAGTGCCTAGACTGAGGAAAGTAATAATACCACTCTGTTCTGCTTTGGTTAGACCTCATCTGGAATACTGTGTCCAGTTCTGGGCATCACTATTCAGGAAGGATATTGACAAACTAGAATGTGTCCAGAGGTGGGCAACCAAAATGGTAAAAGTTCTGGATACCATGTTCTGTAACGAGTGGCTTTAAGAGCTGGGTATGTTTAGCCTGGAAAAGAGAAGGTTAAGAGGTAACATGATAGCTGTGTTTAAATATTTGAAGAGATGTCATATGGAGGATGGAGAAAGCCTTTTTTTTTTCTGATTCTCCAGAGACTAAGACATAGAGCAAGGGCTTCAAATTTCAGGAGAACAGATTCCATCTAAACATTAGGAGGAACTTCCTGACAGTAAGAACAGTTCAACAGTAGAGCACATTGCCTTGGAGTGTTGTTAAATCTCCTTCTTTGGAGATTTTTAAACAAGACACTGGGTGGCCATCTGTCAGGAGTGCTTTGTTTGTATATTCCTGCATGGCAGGGAGTGGGACTGGGTACCTCTTGTGAGTCTCTTCCAGCTGTATGATTCTATGTCAAAATTCTTATAAATCCCATTTTTAATGCATCTGCTTAACTTGGGAAGGGCAATTAGATGAAGGCTTAAATGTTTCCCCTAAAACAGAGATAATAGGATGACTCTTAAGAAGATCATCTCAGAATTTGTGAGCAACTATGTGAAAACATATCCATTTGTACCCTCATTATACATGCATGAGTGGTACACTTGTATGGGCACGTTTGCATGAGTTTGGTGATTGTATTGGGATATAACATAAAAGTCTGCTAATATGAGTTAGATATGCATAACTAAATAACACCTCTTGGTCCATCCCCGCACAGTCCACCTCAACACCCAGACTGGACAGAGAAGATTTGTTCAGCTGTCAATCAGGATGCAAGAAGGAGGATGTTTCTAACCCCTTCCTGCCAGCAAATGTGGCTATAACAATTAGAAGCAGGAGCTCTGTTGCAATACCTAGTTGCAGCCCCAGTTGCTCTTGGGAGAGAGTTGGACCTCTTATCCTCTTTGTGCCTCAATCAGCAGCTGAACATACCTCCTTTACCCAATCTGCATGCTGACTGTTAGGATGAGTTGAGGGAGGAATTTATTCAGTTTTACAGGAAGACGATGCAGTCCTACTGAATACAGAGCACTTACAGATCTCTAACTCTGTGGGCTTTTCCACACTACACTGTTATAGTGCTATTATTCCACTTTCAATATCCTGTGGAATCCTGGGGTTTGTAGTTTACTGAGACCAAAGAGCTCTCTGGCTGAGAATTCTAAATTCCCCTCTTTCAACTGCAAACCCTAGGATTCCATAGGAGGTTGAAAGAGGAATAATAACACTATATATTTTTAATTTTTTTTAAAAAAATTATTGATTATTTAAACAACATAACAATACATGACATTGCAAAACACATAACACAATATCAAATACATAATAAACATATATTAACAAATCACTATATACCATATATTCTTAAACTTAGAACCATTCCGCAACTCACCTATTTTAGGCGCTGAGGTGCGGTCCTCACACGAGCAGCCTCTGGAGAGAGGCTCTCACTTCCCTGCTTCTTCAGCTCTGCACAAGCTTCCTGCTCACATGAGAGCCCCAGGCTGCACTGGACAGGAAGCATGACCAGCCTGGCTCCTGAGGCTCCGCACGCAAGGTGAGTGTGCGCAGAGCCCTGGAGCAATGCGTGACCGCGCAGCATTTTCGGCTTCAAGCCGAAAATGAAAAATGCGTGAACGGTCCCTGCCAGGCCCTGGAGCGTCGCGCAAATGTGAGTGCATTGTGTGGACCACTCCTCACATGTGCGCGACGCTCAAGGGGCCCTTTTGCATTGAAAATGCTGTGCGAAAAGGGCCTTAATCTATTCTACAATTAAATCATAAGTGCTCCCAACCACTGGGACGATTAGATGTATAACCACTTTCATTCCCTTTAGGAAGTTCCATTCCCCTTACAAAATTGCAATGATTGTTCAGTTGGTTTACTTCCTTTCCCTTTTATTAACACATAATAAATGCACCCCAAGTATATATAAAAGTGTCTCTTTTTAATTCCCCCTTCTTTACTTTGATATTACAAGTCAATTTATCATTAATAGCTATATGCTATACCTCTTTATACCATTCATTTAAGTGAATATCTTGCTTTATTTTCCAATTTTTAGCTATCCTTAGGAATAATAGTACTATAAGAGTTTAGTGCAGTAAGGCCTTGTATTACAAATCTGTAAGTGTAATACTGAATGCCAGCTGACTTTCTTAAGATACAGAAGACCAATAAATCTTTGGACTTTTGTATTAGAATAGGAGCTACCCGTAAAGTTTATGAAGGTGCTGTAGCATTGCCATGTGATATCCTTCTCTATACACAAGCCTGAATCTTATTATTAGTCCTCACAAGAGTAAACTAATTGAATCAATTGTTGAACAATGAGTCAACACTTAAGTAAATCCACTGATTCAATAAATTCATGAGGCCATTTCCACACCATATGGTTACATTCCTATTATTCCACTTTCAACATCCTATGGAACCCTAGGGTTTGCAGTTGAGGGAGGGGCATCTACAATTCTCAGCCAGAGAGCTCTTTGGCCTCAGTAAACTACAAACCCCAGAATTCCACAAGATGTTGAAAGTGGAATAATAGCACTATAACAATGCGTCCTGGTGGCACAGTGGTTAAATGCCAGTACTGCAGCCACAAGGTTGTGAGTTCGATCCTGCCAGGCTCCAAGGTTGACTCAGCCTTCCATCCTTTCACAGGTCGGTAAAATGAGTACCCAGCTTGTTGGGGGCAATTAGCTAAAAATACATTGTAAACCGCTTAGATAACATTAGTTGATAGGCGGTATAGAAATAAATGCTATTGCTATTGCTACTGCTATTGCTATAGTGTGGAAATGGCCTTAATCTTAGAAGATGCCACTGGATTGTGTGTGTGTGTGTGGAAATGTAAGAAAACTCAGATATCTTTCTAAATTAGCATTTAATTCTCTGATAAAAAGAAAAGAAATATACATATGAAATGGAATAATGAATATATACAAACCAAACTTAAGATATACAAAATTATCAAACTGAAGGTTGGGAAAATGAGAAGCTAAGGCCCTTTCCACACGAAGCAGTTAAAACAGGCCAAGGCGTCCTGGCACGGAGGTCGTCCACACCTTGGATTGGACTAGGTGCAGACTATTTAACTTAGTTCCATACCTCAGTCCGATCCAACCCACCCCCAAGTGGTTCTCCCCTGCGCTAAGTAAAGACCGGAAAAATCAGGTCTTTACATTTGCTGGAATGCGCCATTGCGTTCCTACTAACCCAGGGGTGGGCAATTATTTTTTCCATGGGGCCGCATGAGAAACTAAAAATATTGTGGAGGGCCGGGCATATTGCCCACGCTAGAGCGACCTCTCCTGGAGGTCTTCTTCACCGGGGCGTGCGCTAGAGCAGTTAAAAAAAGTGAGGTTCTAGACCTCAAACTGCTCTAGCGCAGCCGCGGGGGTGGTGCTGTGAGTTTTATAAAAACCACCTTCGCAAGTGGTTTTTATAAAACTCACCCGCGCTGCCCCGTAGCAGCCCCCAGTGAGGAACTGCAGAGATGCGGTAGCACGTCCCTGCAGATCTGCCCGGGGGGGGCTTCTGGCTGGCGCGCTCTCCTGATTGGCGGAGCACCGCCGGAAGCTGCCGGCTGCCATTTTGGGCGCTGCCGAGTGCTGTCGAAATTCGGCGGCGTTTGGAACGGCGGATCAGTGCTCTCCGCAGGGACGGAGCAACCTGCTCGCAGGTAAGTTCTGCCCCTGCGTGCGCGGCCCCGTTTCGGGGGGCCCCCGTGAGGAAAGGGCCTTAGAAAGTATGTTTATTTTGTAATTTCCAATTAGCATTACAAGGGCCAGTCAGAGCCAATCAAAGGGCCATATGTGGCCCGGGGGCCGTACAATGCCCAGGTCTGTACTAACCTGTGCAGATGTGCAGGCTTGCACCAATGCAAGCCTGCGATCAGTGGAGGGCAGGCTGTGGGCATTAGCGGTTGGTTCACTCCCATGGAGACACCAGAAGCTGCCATTTTGAGCCAGAAGCCACAGGAAGCCACCATTTTGAGCTGGAGCAGTGTGGATCTACAGACCTTGCACCGCTCCGGTTCACCCTGCACTGATGGAGGAACCCTGCGGAAGAGCTCAAGGGAAAGTCTGTGTTACTTCGGACCCAAGAAGAGCCAGTAAGTAACGGCACAGAGTGATTCATTCGCCTCATGCGGAAAGGGCCTAAGAGAAACTGAAACTGGCAGATTTCCATCTCTACTTAAAATGATAAACTTGTATCGATGAATCAGGACCCATGTCCTAGTCCAACATCCAAACCCAAACACCAAAACCACTATACAACATTTGCTCTTGTCACTACCTGGGTTCTCACCACTACACCATACTGGCTCCTATTTTACTTAAGATAAATGTGTATTTGATTTCAGCACATTACAGTTATGTTTATGTGGTGCGCCTTATAAACAAAGGGTGGAAAGGTAGCCTTCCAAAGATAAAAAATGCAGCAAGGTGGTGTTTTGTTTTGTTTTGTTTATTTATTTATTTTTTGCCTACTCCTTTGTACAAGAGAATGTTATGTTGTTGTACAACTCTAAAATGGATTTCTTGTTTTTCAAATCTATGTGGATGTTCTAGGTTCAAACGGAACCATTTTTTAAAAAATATCAGTTGACATGTATGTAAATGTTTATAACTGGAGGTGTGCTGAAAATAGGGGAGATTAGGCTTATTTTATTTTTTTTTTAGAGACTTACAGCCCATCTTATATGTGATTCTTCAAAAGTAACCCTGACTGAACTTAGTGGAATTTACCGCTAGTTAAATATACATAAAACTGTAGCATTTCATGACAAATCTATCCTCATATCCTTGTGCATATTTAGGCAATCTAGCAAATGTCAGTCAAGGTAAAATCCCACTGATGCCATTAGAGATGAACTGCACTGTTAAATGTTTAAGCCCCAGTGGGCTTAAACTCAATAATAATTGGCTTTTCATGAATTTACTCAGTACCA
The DNA here is from genome assembly GCA_948472985.1 of Iguana delicatissima. NCBI lineage: Eukaryota > Metazoa > Chordata > Lepidosauria > Squamata > Iguanidae > Iguana > Iguana delicatissima. The sequence goes on from CAOKZL010002854.1 coordinate 81,274, forward strand.
GCAAAATCAAGACAACTTCTCTTTCCATTTATGCTTAGAGAGAATTGGCCAAGTTTCTCTTTTACCTGTAATATTGTCCTTGCTAAAGCTTTACTGGAAGATAGGCAAAGTTGTACACATTTATTGATCTTCTACTTGTAAGTTTGAATCACCAGTCTGTTTCAGATGTCATAACTGTCATCATCACTTATGTTATGAAGCAGAATACTGCTTCTAAGCCACAGTCTACTGTATTTGGGTTCCAGGCCTAATTCTTAGTTCCTGACCTTGTCCTTGGATAAGACCTATAATTATTCACTGGATTCTGAAGCTAACCAGTTTAAGAAAACTTTATTTACTGTATTTTCCCTTGTTTCATTTTCATAACCACTCTTGAAATAACAGCTCACAAGACTCAAAATAAGATCATGATCACTCATATCAAGATAATATATCATAATAATAGAGTGATTCACAAATAATCTTTGTTAATCATTTTTCCATTTCTTCCTTTAAAAATATTTATAATTCCTTTTTTGCCCAGCAGGCAGAGACAGGAAACTTAGTAGAAAAGGATTAGCTGTTAGTGAGTTGCTACCGAGACAGGTAATCAAACTCCCAACCCTTTTCTCTTAACTTTACTATATCTACCACTAGGATGCCCAAAGAAACGTACAATAAAAGCAAAAAAGGACAGAATAGAAAGAATGGAACAGAATTCAATAATAGACTAAAAACAGCTTTGAAAGTCAAAGCTCTCAAAAATCTGAGTACCATATAAACTTACTGGAGACTGATGTCTGCAGCGGGGACCCTCCTCTGTAGAGTGACATGGGAGAAGGCTTTCTCTCCTCTCTTGCACAGCCACAAACCCTACTTTTTAATCTGCTATGGTTTACTAGCTGGTGGAGAGTGGAGGGTGGCTGGATAGCAAAGAAACATCCAGTTATGTGTGTATAGCTGGACACATAGCAATGAGGTATCCTCTGGTATCTGGAAAATGATGTTATTGCTATTTGTCCAGCCACAGGAATAGAGTTGGATGCTTCTCTGCCTCCCACTCCGTCCTCCACTCTCAATAAGCTAGTTAAGGTCTGCTCTTAAAGGTCTGCAGCAGGTAAAAATAATTTTTTTGGGGGGAGGGAAGAAATGTGAGACGGGTAGAGAATTCCTCAGTGATTAAAAAAATGAATTTTGCAGGTGTAAATTGGATTTATTGCCTGCATAAGTAATTAATAGGATAGTAGTCATTTTTTTTTCATGCATGGTTTTAAATTGTCTTAAACTGTTTTGACTGATTTTTAAATGAGCTTTGCCTTCTCAGAGTCATTTTACGTTTAGGATCCTCCAGCACTCAGAGCTCATCTGAGTTCTCTGGTACACAGCTTATATTGTTTACTACTAGCTTTCCTCCAAGGAGCTCAGGTTGATAAACATGATTATCATCTCATAAGGTTGCTAGGAGAGGGCTCCTGTACCTTTAGTGTTAGTGTAGAAGAGGGAATTCCAGTAGGTGTTGATTGTTACTTGGTTGTATGACAAGCAACACTTGATAAATTATTTTGTTCTTACAGCAACCTTATGAAGTTTATTAGACTCAGATATGGCGAGTATTCTCAGTTCACCCAGTGAATTTGATGACCAAGCAGAATTTCATTGCTAATCTAACAAGCTAAGTCCTGGCCAGCTGTGGATTTGCTTCATGTAAATCCAGTGTGCCTTCAGGCATTTATTTATTTTTAAGATTTAATATATACAACCCACTGCATGTCTAAAAACACACACCTCAAACAATAGGTTTGGGCCAGTCTTAATATATATCTGTACTCTCTGGGACTGAGGAAAGTAGAAACTTGTACTGACAGACAATGTGTCTTGGAGGCTCTACATACCATTCAACTGACCCAATTTGGCAGGGACATTCACAATTAATCCCACTTTTTCAGCTGCTTTTAAAATGTCATGCCCCCCCCCCCCCCCCAGGATTCATCTTCCTTGGAAGATGAGGCAGCCTAACCAATGGAGGAATTGCAGCAGATGCTTAATTGCCAGCCAATTCCTCCCTCTGTTCAACAGATTGAGGTCAGGTTCAGAGCTGGAAGAGGAGATGGAGGAAAGGTCTCCCACTCCCAGAGAAAAGGAGAGGGTCCGGCATCTGGCCCAGACCATTACCCATAGACTAGGGCCCTTACTGCACCATGCCTCAATAGTGCATTGATCCAGTACAATCCCAGCATTGCCATTTCCTTGTTGGTACTGGGTTCTGAATGCTCTCTCTCACCCTTTCAGCTTCAGTGGATGAGTAGCATTGTTGTCACTGGTGTTCCCTCTGCATTGTAGCATCATTGGTGAGTCTTTTTCCCCTCCTTTTCCCCACTCCATTGCTTGTGATTGGTCAGGTTTTTTTGTAAGCCATACTAGTGCAGCAATGTTGTAATGTCATGACACACCTATACACTACTGCATTTTTGTGCTATAATGCCAAAAAAGTATTTCAAAAAACAATTTTAACTTAAAGGAGAAATTTACAATAAACACGGAAAGTGATAGATTTCAAACTCGCCATACCATGGGAATAGCTGAGGGAAGGACAACCTGGGAATACCCACACTACACCCATTCCTGGATTTGTGACAACAGGAAGCACTATCAGCCACTATTGGGAACTGCAGTCACACATCTGACAGGATTGTGGTGGAAAAGGAGAGGATTACCAGATTTTTTTTCCAGCATTGAAAAGGGGCAGACTTTTCATGCTGGTGACACACTTTTTTAGACATGCATCATTTTGCAACACAGTAATTCAGCTTTTCTAGCAAACTGGAAGTTAAACTAACCCCTATAAGAGATACAGACACATACATAACTTGTAATAACAAAATGAATGTGGACAAAACATATCTCATGAAAACTTTTCATATATTTTTAAAAATATATGATTTATAAATAATAACATACATTTCCAAGATTGTAGGCAACATACCTACACACTTCAGGTGACACACTAACGTGTCATGGCACACCATTTGGAAAGCCCTATGATAGTGGCTGGCTATCAATAATGTCTTGGAATAGCATGGGTCCTGGACCCGGAACAACACATTGCTCTGGTTGTATGACAACTTTGTGCAGTAAGGGCTTAGGTAAGAGACTATAATCAAAGTGTCCAGAGGAGCACAGATGTGGAACTTTCTCCCTAAATGCTGCCTGGGATTCGGGTGTGGGCAGAACATGCCACTTATAAAAGGAACTTAAAACCACCAACCAGCACACTAAGTTGTACTTGACAGCTTGGCTTGTGAAAGTGTGTCTAACAAGTGTATCACTCTTGGACTGTTTAATAACCTGGCTACCATTATTCCCTGGAATCTTGATGGATTTATAGTGTTTTTTGACCCTGGAACTTTGAGCCTTGTTTGCAGCTAAGAGCATGACACAGTTTCTTTTCCCCACTCCCACCCTCCCTCTTTGCTTCTATTATACTTTAAGTGTAGCAAAATGAATTCAAATGGCAAAAGTAGCTTGCACTCAGTTAACTCAGATGGGAGGAGAAGAGAGAAGGTAGCAGAATCTTGCCATTCCCTGTAATCTCTGGCAGAAGCAAACTGCTGTAGCCTATCCTACTTCTCTCTGGGTCAAACGTACCAACAATCTCGGTCCATGACAGTTCCTCATTAATAACTCTTGCCATCTTGACCACACTCTGTTGTTGCTTGGCCACATGTGTCCTGGTTTTCATCTATGAAATGTTGAAGGCTATGCAGGCTGTATATTTTGCCCTGGAACTATATTTGTTCATGGACTAGAGACTTGCTTTTAGAAAGGGGAAGGAAGGGAGGGAGGGAGGATCTGTGTCAGATGTTATTCCAAATGGGCACCAAGTAGATTTTAGATTTAAAAATGGCTAAAAAAGAGGTATGAAAACCCTAGTAATGATCCTGGGGAAAAAAGAGGCCCATATAACAACAGCCCCTAAGCTTAAATGTAAGATTAAACAGATCTGAACTTGTTTTAACGGCTGGACTAGTGTAGACCCTTTAAATCAATGAGATTTACCTGCATGTTGACTCACAGTTCAACTGATTTAATGCGTCTACTTTAGTTGGGACTAACCAACAGAACTTGGAACCGCATAGTCCGTATTGCCAGCTTTCCTGTTTTTAGCTGTCTTTTGAACTGAGTAATCAAAGATTTGAAGATTTATGTCAAGAAACACAGTCATGTTTCTTTACAACTGGAGACATGGCCTGTGGTGATCTGTGAAGTGAGTTAGGAGAGGTCTCAGCCCACGGGCATGGCACAACATAATGAAAGAACTCATTTTCCTACCAATTCCTGCATTACTAAAATTCATCACATCGAACTGCCTGTGGCATAGAATTAATTCTAGGACAGCCCTGCTATTTTGCCATGTGACTATATTGACAATATATCGACAATAAGCAGCACATGGTCATGCGAGGCTTGGAAATTTTATAGATGGAGCATGGAGGGGAAAAAAGCACCTAGTGTCTAATACATCTACTGTTGGTCCTCCTCCTTTCTTTAAGCTAGAGCATCATCTTACCACTACTTTATTATGAATGGCTTCAGCATGTCATTATATTCTTTTGTTTAAAAAAATAATTTTCCCAGTCATGCCCCCTGCCCCCGGGATACATTGTATATCACTGCTCCTTTCATGCAGCCTGGTTCTGTGCTCTGGTGCCACAGTGACTGGGCCCTGTGACACTGTCAACATAAATAAATGCATAAATGCTTCCTTGGATTTATTTGCAAGCAGTTTGGCTCTTAAATATGAAATACAGCTGATAGGCTAACATCATAATTCATAAAGTTCTATATTTCCTGGGAAAGATTAGACAGTGCACTTCGCTGAAGATTTTTTTTTATTGTCCTCCCAGTCTGTTTATGAGGCCGCGTCTGCAAACTGTTCAATAAAACAGAATAACGTTTTTGATACAAATGGTCTCACTTTTCAGTATGGAACTATTAAGAGCAAACAAGCCATTTGTCAACTGTGGGATACCCAGAGAAGGTATCCAAGAGACCAAGAGAAAAAGTTGAGACACGTATATGGAGATCAGAAAGGAAGCAGGAAAATGTTGCCATTGTGTCCATTGCTATGCCTTTTGAGAAGGAGATCTTACAGAGTTCAGGAGCACTTACCTCAAAGTAAGATTACAGTCTTAGTAATTCACACTCGTACATATTCTACAGTAGGATGTAATTCCTTTCTGCAGACCTGTTTCTTCCCTAACTGGAATGCTGTGTGTTGATCATACTCTTGTGGTATTGCCTGGCTTCCTGAACCCCACCCCCACCCTCTTGCCAGCTATGACAGATGGAGCTCATGAATGTTTGAGGCTGGGTGCCTGATCTGTTTGTCCTTTCCAAAGTGTGCAGAAATGCCTTGCTGGGCCACAGCCAGTCTCTATTTTAAGGGTGCAGGCAGGAAACAAATGTTTCTTTGAATTGTAAAGGACATGGGAGGAATTCAAGGGCAAATAAAAAGTATATGAATATCTGGCCTTTATGTTACATCTTTAAACGTGCAACTTCTGCATGTTTACTCTAATTTCTTTGAGTTGAATGGAGGCTCTTCCCAATGGGTAGGCATGCATAGAGCTTTGTATGCATTCTCTTGGAAATCATTCTGTCAGTTTTATAAACTGGATTGATTTAGCACAAAGAAATCAGACTCAGAGGTAGGTTGAGGCATGGCCTGAGAAAGTTACTATTTTAGACTATACCTCCCAGAACGTCTTATGGTTGTAATCCACAAAGTAACTTTGCTAAGCTTTGGGTTGAGGCACTCCCAGGTGTCTGTTGAGGTTTCAGCAAAATCCACCTCAAAGATTTGCCTTAGTACAGTTGTACTTTTTAGTTACTTGTAGAGAGTTGGTGATCCCATTTGCATTGGACAGCAGCAGTTTCCAATCTTCTCAGAACTCAATAGATCAAAGCTATCTCATTAGTGGAATGAAAATGTTTGTAGGATCCTCTTTCTCTTTCTAGATCTTTTCAAGGTTGGAAACTCAGCAAGCCAGAAGACACTTTTCTAAAAGCCCATAAACCTGGAGCTGGCTGCCAATCATAGAACTGAAAGAGACCACAAGGGCCATTGAATTCAACCACTGCCTTGCAGGAATACACAATCAAAACATTCCCAACAGAAGGCCACTCAGCCTCTGTATAAAAACCTCTAAAGAAGGAGACTCTACCACACTCCAAGAAGTGGCAGGAAGTTCTTCCTAATGTTTAGGTGGTCTCTTTTCCTCAGGTTTGAAGCCATGGCTCTGTGACCTAATCTCTGGAGCAGCAGAAAACAAACTTGCTTCATCTTCCATATGACATCCCTTCAAATATTTAAACATAGCTATCATGTCACCTCTTAATAGTCTCTTCTCAAAGCTAAACATATCCCGCTCCCCGAGGCAGGACATGGACATGGACATGGACGTAGAACATGGTTTCCAGACCCTTTATCATTTTGGCTGACTTCCTCTGGACATGTTCCAGCTTGTCAATATTCTTCTTGAACTGTAATACTCAGAACTGGACACAATATTCCAGGTGGAGTCTGACCAAAGCAGAATAGAGTGGTGCTATTACTTCCCTTGACCTCGACTCTATACTCCTAGGCCCTTTTTGCATGGCGTTTCTTAAGTAAAAGGGCCCCTTGAGCATCATGTAAATGTGAGGAGCGGTCTGCATGATGCACTCACATTTATACAACGCTCAAGAGCGTGACGCGAACCGCTAACGGATTTCCTTATTTTCGGCTTCAAGCCAAAAATGCCGCGTGGTTGCGCAACGCTCAGGGGCATGGAGCGCACTTACCTGCCGTGTGCAGCCTTCTGAGCTGTGCCGGTCACACTTCCTGCCTCAGCGCTAGCCTTCAACTCCCAGGCTGCGCTGTGGTAGGAGGGGCGGGGTGCGGGCAGGGCACTCACGTGACCAGCCATCAGTTGTGGTGCCAAAGCAGCAGGGATGCGACAGCCTCTCACAAGAGGCTGTTCACACAATCCCTGTGCTCCAGCACCGAGAACAGGGAAGTTGCGGAAAGGGCCCTAGTGATGCAGCTGCCACAGCACTGCTGATTCATGTTCAGCTTGTGGTCTACTAAGACTTTTAGACTTCTTTGGTATGTACGGTGGTCAAACCAGGTGTAATCCATTTTATATTTGTGAATTTCATTTCTTTTTTCTGTCCAAGGGTAGTACCTTTCATTTCTCTCTCTTGAATTTCATTTTGTTAGTTTTGGCCCTGTTCTCTACTCTGTTAAGGTGATTTTGAATTCTAAAGCCTGTTATCTGGGGTATTGGCTATTCCTTCTAATTTGGTTTCATCTGGAAGTTTGACAAGAATGTCCTCTATTCCATCATCCAAGTAATTGATAAAGATGTTGAATAGCATTGGGCCGAGGACAGAACCCTATGCAGCCCACTAGTCACTTCTTTCCAGGATGAAGAGGAGCCATTGGTGGGGACCTTTTGGGTTCAGTCAGTCAACCAATTGCAAATCCATCTAAAAGAAGCATTTTCTAGCCCAGATTTTACTAACTTGTTTGCAGGAACATCATGGGGGACCTTATCAAAGGCCTGATTGAAGTCAAGATATGGTATATCTACAGCATTCCCTTCGTTTACCAAACTTGTAACTCTATCAAAAGAGAGAAAGAGAGAAGATTAGTCTGTTTTTGAGAAACCCATGCTGACTTTTAAGGATCATGTCATTCCTTTCTAGGTGCTTATTGACTATCTTATTAATGATCTGCTCTAGAATCTGATTAGGCAGTAATTGCTTGGATCCTCTCTTTTTTCCCCCTTTTCAAAGATGTGGACAATATTTGCCCTCTTCCACTTTGCTGCGATTTCTCCCGTTTTCTAGGAATTCTCAAAGATTATTGTCAGGAGTTCTGGGATTACTTCTGCCAGTTCTTTTAAAACCCTTGGATGTAGTTTATCTGGCCCTGGGGACTTGAACTCCTATAGAGTAGTGAGATATTCCTGTACTACCTCATTACCTATATTGTGCTGCATTTCTCCTATTACATCATCTGCACCATTTTCCTCAGGTCAAGCACTTTTTTTCCCTTTGGGGAGAAGACTGAGACAAAGAAGGGCCTGAGTTATTCTGCTTTTTCTTTGTCCCCTTTTAGCATTTTGTCATCTTCTCCATTCAGTGACCTTCCTATTTCCTTGTTCTTCTTTTTGCTAGAGACATAACAAACACACACACACACCTTGTTGTTGTTTTTAACCTCTCTAGCATGCCTGAGCTCATTCTGCACTTTAGCTTTTCTGGCTTTCTCCCTACACTTGCCAGCTATTTGTTTGAATTTTTGTTTAGTGATTTTTTTCCCATTTTTTATACATGTCCCTTTTAAATCTTAGTTCATTTGAAATTTCTTTAGACATCCCTCCTGGATTATTTAGACACCCCCCATTTTTCCTCCTCATTGGAATAGTTTGAAATTCTGCCTTCAATATCTCACCTTTAATGAATGCCCCCCACTTTTTTTAGTACTCTTGACCATAGGATCATACCTGGTATTTCCCTACATTTATTGAAATCAGCTTTGTTAAAGTCTGGAATGCCTGTCTGATTACACTTGGCTTCTCCATTCTACTGTATAATAAACTTCAGAAGGACATGGTCACTTCCCTTCAAGGATCTTGCCAATCCTACCCCCATTAACTGGGTCATCATTATTGGTTAGGATCAAATCCAAAATGTCTGTTCCCCTTGTTTTGTCTTCTACCTTCTGGACAATGAAATTGCCTGCAAGACAAGTGAGCAATTTGTTGGATCTGGTACTTTTGGCAAAGTTTGGTTCCCAACAAATATCAAGATAGTTGAAATCTCCCATTAGTATTATATCTCTTCTTCCTGAATATTTCATTATCCATTCCAGGAAAGTATCATCCAAGTCCTCAGTCTGACTACTTGGAGGTCTGTAGTAGACCCTCACAAGGACATCACTGTTGTTTCTCTTCCCCATAACTTTTACTCAGATACAGTGGGGTATCCAGCAAACACAGCACCTAGGGCAACGGTGGAAGTTGTGCCCACATCTTCTTCCCCTTAACCCACTCCCTACTACTACATGCATGTTTTTGTTTTTTGTTTTTTGTTTTTTGTTTTTTGTTTTTTGTTTTGTTTTGTTTTGTTTTTTGTTTTTTTTGTTCCCCTGGCATTTGTGCCCAGGGCATACTGTTACCCTGTTTACTGGGGGTCCCGGGAGGGACACCTAAATAACCAAACAATGAAACACAATTTTGGGGAAAATGAGCTGGAGCACTCACTTAAGCTAGCGAGAGGCAGGGTAACTTAGCAGGATCTTGCAACCCAGCATCTACAGGGTCAGGTCAAGCAGCCAGACAGGTTTAAAGTAATCAAAATGATTTTTATTACATACAAACAAATATTAAAGACACCACATTCATTTAGCTAACTAAGAAATTAGAGGTTGAATTAAGGATAGAGATTTCCAGGGAAAATGGGTGATACAACACCTGTCTCGTCGTCCTGGACCTCGGGAGAGAAGCCGGGGGTGCAGAGAAGAAACTCAACTTGATTAGCTGAGGGGAGCTCGTCAAGCTACACAGCAGCAAGGCGGGATGAAACTCAGGAGCAATCCGAGGAAGGTCTCGGAATCAGGGGTTTTTATAGGGTGAATTGGGACTGCAGGCTCTGCCTTACTTGGGGAAAACAATGAGTTTTGATTGCGAGACAATGTCTCCAAAAGGTCACAATTTAGCATGATTGAGTTAAGTCTGAATTGACAAAGAGGTAGACTGTATGCAAATGCTCAGTGCCTGGCCTTTAAGCTTCTAGCTTGCCAAGTTACCTGCTCAGGGCAGGGAGTCCTTTGTAAACAGCGTGCATACATAATGAGGGTGTTTGCAGAGAGGTCTCCTAAAGTGGAGGATCTGGCTATTTCTGGCCTGCCTGTATTGTCTTGGGATATTGCAGCGTTTGATGGTCAAGCCTAGTTCTGGGCTTGTCCAGGGGCCTCTCAAACATGTGGAGAGGGGTGGTATAATAAAGCCAAATTATGGATATCAAAATGATATCTTTATGCTATCTCCAAGGAGGCTTAACCTGCAGTAACAATACACTCTACTTATCCCACCTTAAATATGCCTCTGCCCAGATACTTTCAAATCTGGCTTCCAGGATTTAAGTCATGGATCTCTTCACAGGTGTAAATGTCCTTGACATATAGTGTTAATCCTTTCCTGTTTGGTCTGCTTCTCTGAAATAGTTTATACCTCTCTATTGCTACATTCTAATAATGAGACTCATTCCACAGGTTTCAGTGATGCCTATTATAACATATTTGTTTTGCTATGCTATGAGTTCAAGTTCATCCTATTTATTTCCCATGTTGTTTGCATTAGTGTGGAGACAAAGAGCATGGGATGCTTAGTTATTTTTCCCCCTCCCACTGTTGGGTTCTTGTATTATTCACCCAGTTGTCCCCATAACACACAGTCTATAATCTTCAGCACTTGAGGAACTCCTGCCCTCAAGAATACTGTCTCTCTCCTGCCCAATAATTCAATTTAAAGCCCTCCTGATCAGGTTTGTGATACTTTTAGGAAAAACGTACTTACCAAACTGCTGTGATGTGCAACCCAACACTTGCCAGAAGTCCAGAAGTCCTGGAACAGCAGACCATGGTCCAAGAAGCCAGTCCATTTGCAGTGGCATTATCTGCGGAGCCAGTTGTTCATCTCCACTATTTTTTTCTCCCTTCCTAAGCTGTGTCCTTCAACTGGAAGAAGAGATGAAATGCCAGCCTGTGTACCAAGGTCCTTCAACTTCTTATCCAGAGCCTCATAATTCTTTATGATCTCTTGAGGGCCTTGTTCTAATTTAGATCATCTGATTCCTTGAAGCTTTAGCAGAAGGACCACATCCCAATCTTCAGTTTCTGGAACCCACTGGGAGTTGCATAGACATCCAGAAGTGTGATCCCTCTTGTTGCCAAAGTAAAAAAGTCTATGCCCACATATGCTATTGAAAAACATGAGGTTTGTACAAGTTAAAACAGTGTGGAATATTCTGCAACCTGTTCAAAAATGAAGTACAGCTGCTGAAGTCTTCTAAGTGATGCAGTTCTTCTCCCCACCCCCGCACCCAAAAAAAAAGTGCAGTCAGGGAGCTGGAGCAGTGATGGGTTACAAAAATAGCTGGGGGAAGGCAACTGCCCCAGGGACACATTTTTAAAATGTTGCTGCCCCTTTTCCAGGTTCCACCCTCCGTCTTAAGGTCTCCAGAAATCCCACCTCTAAGCACACCAGACTATGTAGTGTTTGGCTGAATGTGAAAAGATCTGACTGACTATGAGGAATCCCTAGTGTGAACAAATCCTAATCCACTATGGCAACATCCTGATAAAGACACATGTAAGCATAAGTCCAGTGTATGCTTGGCTATGTCTACAGGGATCATTGCAATGGTTAGTATTCTTTTCCTCCCTCTGCAATGACCAAAGCACTCCCCAGGACTTGTCATTTTAGTGTGATGTCCTCCTTTCCACTGCCATTCAGTGCCTGGTGGAGAGCTGAGAGCATCAAAGAAGCAGATGTCCCCCTACTCAGAACAATTATATCTTTCTGCCTGCAGAACATTTACTTTGCACTCTTCCCTAGAAGATCTTGGCCAGAACATCATATAGTTTACATGGTAGACTGTGAGAGATGGAGGGTTAATTTTTTTTTGGTAATAAAACACTTTGTTGCCATTTGATTTTGCAATGTATTTTCTTTAATCAACATAATGTATGCTTTCTATGCTTTTAAACTGAAGTGGGATCAATGATTTTGGTGTAAACGCATGTGTTGAGGGGGCAGATAGTGGCTTTTAGTGACTTGTTATATCAAGAAGAACTTAAGACAATGAGAATAGTGGCACTGATATCTTTCCTCTTTATTTCACTCTATGTAATGTTAACAGAACATGGATCTCTCTCTCTCCCTGTTCTTAGTGCAAAAAGGCTGTGCATTATATACTTGCAAGAACTGGCTAATTCAATTGATGCATCAGATAAAAATTATGGTCCATTTTTTGCTGGGACCTTGATGCCCTCTAGTGGTCAGCTAAGAGCTCCAGTTCTCCAGCCAGACTGGTTATGACCAAATCTTTGCAATTCTCCAACTGAGTTTTTTGTTATTATTACTATTATTGTTTGATTTGATTAAAAAGGCTCCAGGTAATCACTCTGCAATCTATTTGGTACTTACACTGCAATTGTAATAGCACAATATTGATAGGCTGTAATCATGACATTTATTTAGGTATTTGCTGCTTAAAGCCTGCAGCAAATGCATGTAGTGGGGGAAAGTAGTTACTTTGTGATTGCTATAGTCTGGCAAATGGAAAACTCGACAATTCAATTTCACATAAATAAGAATTAGACACAGTCATAACAAATAATTTAAATAAAAAACTTGCTCTGCTGTGTAAAATATTTGGCTGGCTGGTTCTGACATGAGACACCAACCCAGGAGGAAAAAAAAATACTACAGGGGGAACCATCTTGCCGATTGGTTGGCTATAAGCTTCATCTATCTATTCACTGGACCATGGCTGGATGGAGATGAGAAACCAGAATTACTACAAAGAAAATTCACTATCTGAATACTGAATACTGAAAGAATGTGCTAGTTATGTGAGATGGTAATGGTATGGAACCTATAGTGCTGTAGATGTTTAGAACTTGGGCTCTCAGGGGCCCTAGCCAGTATAGCTTATAGAAAGGGATTATGGGAGTTTCCAGCACATAGTCAGTCATTCCATGAAAACTACAGAGAATCTTATACGCATAGGAATTCAAGTTCAGTGCTAGTTTGCTGAGCTGAGGGCATTTCTTAGGCCATTTTCACACTGAATTGTTACAGCGCTATTATTCCACTTTCAACGTCCTATGGAATCCTGGGGTTTACAGGATTGTGAGGCCTCTCCCTAAACTGCAAGCCCCAGGATTCCATAGGATGTTGAAAGTGGAATAATAGCACTGGAACAGTCCAGAGTAGTCAAGTAGAGTGCTTGACTACTCTAACGGTCAAGTTTTGTTGTGTGTCAATGGGTTTCCATGGCTGAGTGGGAATCTAAACCCTGGTCTCCTGGTGTCCTAGTCAAAAACTCTAATCAGTACACCAGACTGGCTCTCATGGATCACCTAATGAAGTATGTATCCAAAAGAGGTCAGCATTTAATGATGATAGTGGCTAACTGTGCATGATGAATTGGCCTTCAGTATGTAATCATGGGCTTTATATAAGTTATATATGATCTACCTGTGAAAATATAATTTATCTCTCCCTTAAAGATTTGTAGAAGTTTGCTAGAGTGAGCTGCTACATGCATGTTTTCCCCAGTTCATCTTTGGTGTAGACCACATCAGATAACAAATGTAATAGAAACAATTTTGTTGTTGTTCTACAGTGGCATGCTTCATATCTCTATTGCTTCACAAGCAGCATGCCAGCCAATAAGATTATGATATGAGGTGCTTCCAAAAGAAACAGCAAATATGCTATAAGCAGCAAATATGCCATTCCTCTAGGGAACATCAAATATGCCCTAAGCAGTAGAGACAACAGCCAGATCACTGAAGTTAGCTTTTAAATAACACAGTCCTAATACAAAGGGAGCCTTATGCAACAAACTAGCAGCTACTTCAAACTTGTATTTGATTTTGTGGCATTTTCATGGCATCATTACCTTTTTTGTGTGTGATAAGATTGGTAAATCTGCAAAATTATGTGTTGGGTTAAGAGAGAAGTTATCTGGATGAAAAGTTAATTGCATTGCTCAAGAACAAAGCTAGATGAGATGGAGTGGGTAAAACAGAAAACACACACCAGGGATTTTGCCTCCTCTCACTAAGTAAAACCAAACTTCTTTATTTATTGTACATATCAAGATCCAGTGATGAGACAGCTAATAGCAACATTTTCTTTACCACTAAGTACACATCAAATTAGAGCTCTGGTTCTGATGCAAGGATATAGGGACACTCTATTTTTATGCATCCTTGATTATTTCTATCATCTTTACTTTTAGCTATTATTCTCAGGCCAAACTTCTGAAGTTCATTTAAAGTGGAGATTCAGTAGAATGCTATTAGCAAATAAACCACCCGTAATCTATAGATACTTCATACAGAATGTACAATTACATCAATAGTAAGAAAACACTAAAATGGTGGCAAGAGCATCAGCAGGGGCTGATACATCTTCGGGTACATTGCTGGGGCATTAACAGTAGACCTCTCCACCTTCAGTAATGATGGATGGTAAAGTAACATTATTTCAAGTGACTTTGTTATACACTGGTGCTGTTTTCAAAAAGAAACAAGGTGGTTGGTGGTGCTTATGCTGGTGGGGAAGGAAATCCACTTAGTACAAACATCGAAGAGGCTATCCAAAGTGCTGAACCCTATCCCCAAAATAGATACAGCAAGCTGGGAGGAGTTTTAAGTTCAGACTGAATTGCAGAATAGCTTGACTTCTCCAGTGACGTGGAAGCTTCCAGCCATCACTGGAGGAAAGGTGTAAGTACTGTGCTTTGCCATCTTCTATGTTTCCTCCATACTTTTCAGAAGCATGTTACCTGTCCATGAAGTCATGAGCCCTAGCTTTGCATTTCCTGGTTTCGTGGGGGCAGGACCAAACATGAGGTAGCCTGACCTTTTGTCTTAAATCAGCCAATTTTTAAAACAATTTTTAAGAAGTACATGCTGGTGAGTGTGACAGTGAACATCTTTGTCTGTTTGTTCAATCATTCACATAGAGCTTGCATGGGTGTTCAATAAATTTTAGTTTAAAGTAGCATGAAAATATGGAGATACAGACAATGCATTCATTGAGGATAATAATTACAATATTAAAATTAAAGTTATAGTAGTGATTCTTAAGTTTTTGAAAGGAAAATTTGAAAGGAAACAGGTCAGGAATGTTAGCAACCATATTGTTCCCTGGCCAGACCAACTGTTGCCCTGATTCTGGGGGTCTTGTGAGGGACACCTAAATGCGCTCCAAATTAAAAAATTGGGAATTAGCAAAGAGCACAAGCTAGCACTACGAGAGGCAGGGCAACATAGCGAGATCTTTTACCCACCGTCTTCGGGGTCAGGCCGAGTCAAGGAGCAAACAGAATTAAATAATAATTGTTGTTTTTATTGATATACAGTCAAACACGTGTATGCAACACACTCACCCAGAGAGGTATAGAAATAAAGGTTGGAGTGGGTTAGGGGGATTTTAAGAGGAAGTTTGGGAAATACTGCACTTGTCCTAAAGCCCGGAAAGTCTGAAGGAAAGGGTCTGTTGAAATAGAGATCTCAGCCCGAGGAGCTGAGGGGAAGGCTTGCTGAATGAAGTGACAGCAAGGTGAGATGGAAGCCAAGAGTGATCCAAGCAATCCAAAGAAGTGCTCAAAGTCAGGAGTTCTTATAGGGGAAAATGCGGCCACAGGCTAGTCTGTTCTCAGGGACAAAAATGAGTTTTGGGCTAGAGACAAAGCCTCCAAAAGGTCAGTATTTTACATGATTGAGTTAAGACCGAATTGTCAATAGAGTATCCAATATGCAAATGCAGAGTGCCTGACGATTGAGTATTTGGGTCACCAAGCTGCCTGCTCGGGACAGGGAGTTCTTTGTAAGTAGCGTGCATACATAATGTGGTACTTGCCTTGAGGTCTCCTGAAGCGGCAGTCCGGCTATTTCTGGGATGCCTGTATTTGTTTGGAATGTTTCAGCAATTAGCGACCGAGCCGGTATGCATGCTTGTCTAGGGGCCTCGCAAGCACGTGGGAAGGAATAGGTGAAGAAGGCCAAATTATTGATATCAAAGGATATCTAATATCCCACGAGCTCGGGCTAGGAAACTATGATAACACAACTGTGGTATATTACATTTAACCAAAACTTGCTACTACTTAGAACTGCTGCATTAGAACTGGACTGTGGAATGGGGGCTTCTTCATATATTGCCAAAGAATCTGACCAACAGACAGTGGTTAAGGACGATGTGAATTCAGAGTTCTGTCTGAAAGACTACACATTCTCTAGCTCTATGTAAATGGATGGAGTGAATTGAGTTGTAAAGCATTCTTTTGCATTCTGTATAGGAACAGTAATGATATAAAGAGTACTCACAAAATTACCTATCTTCAATGACAAAAGGTATCTTGACATATCTAGATACCCTGTCAACAATGTGGGCAACTTTTCATGAACATTGTGTTTGTGCAACATACACCATTTCATGAACATTGTGTTTGTGCAAAATTTGGTTTTGAGCAGAAAAAAGTGATTTGGGTGCAGTGGTGGAATCCATTGCTTCCTGTATGACAACATTGGTTTTATGCAGGGAACAAAGTTCTTCACACAGACAAAATTTTCACTCAAAGGGCCAGAAATACTTAATCCTCTTAAAATCTCTCTGAGAAGGAAGAAAAATTTGGAAGTTCTTCATTCTTGCATGTGATAGCAAACATTTACATCCCCAGTGAAATCTACACAGGAGAGTTGGAGTAATATAATTTTTTAATAATTTCCTTTCATAGGAAAGAAGAAAACATTTTACTATTTTTCCACTTGCTTCAGGAAAGTCATCAAAAACTGCAGATGTTTTAAAGGCTAATCACAGTTCAAAATTTCTTCTGTGGAAAGAAAAAGCATTTATTATCCTAAGAAAATTCTCTTTTCTAAGCAGAAATAAAGTTTCTTTCATGAAAAACAGCAGAAATGTTATATTTGTGCAGAATATTGCTACTTTCTAATCGGGATTTTTTTTTTCTGTATAAGAAAATTGGTTTTGCACAGAAAATGCCATTTTCTATGCACATGTGTGTATACACACACACACACACACACACACACACGTATGCAGCTTTGCACAGAAATCCGAAATGCCAATATTGTCAGCCGTCTAGGAATCTCCTTCATCAGAGTTTATTAATACTCAAAAAAACCACTTCTGAATATTTTTAAAAATATTTTTAAATAGTCTTTCTGTCCTAAGGTGGACAGTTTAGCAGGTCTGATATGACCTACAATTTTTCTTACTGGAAAAGAGAGATCTCTGCCTGCTTTCTGTATATCAAAGCCCACATTCCATCTTCAGCAAGAATATCTAATTGACTAAAACTGTTGGTCAATATAATGAAGATGTCAACCGGCAATAGAATGCATCTCCCTGATTTTATTTATTTTTTGTTTGTTTCTTTTTCTTTTTTCATTTCCTGAATTTAAAATTGTACATCTACAGTAGCAAAATAAATAAATAAATTGAAAACAGATATTGAGGACACAAAAAGCAACAGTGCCACGTCTCTCATCCTTTTTTTTTCAGTGAAGTCCAATTGCATAGAATGGAAAAGAATATACTATAGCTGATCCATTAGGAAATGGGCAGGCACTCTGTTCAACAGGAAACCAAGCTGTCAGTATCATAGTATGAAGTCACATAATACAGAAACTTTGCTTATTACTACTTCCATGGGAAACTGCTGTAAACTTTGTGGATATTGCCTTAAATTTTAGGGAAACCCAAAACATTAATTTAAGAACTGTTGTGAGCAAGACTTTGCCTTTTAAATATCTATCTATCTATCTATCTATCTATCTATCTATCTATCTATCTATTTCATAAGGAGGGAAGAGATGTGTGTAGCTCTGTTCAAGAGCACAACTTAACTAAAAACAGCACAATTAAGACTACATAAATGAATCTTTTTGTATATAAATGAAGAATGATGCCAAAGAGTGCTCAGATAAACAGTACCATTTCAGAAATCCCTTTCTTCAATAAAATTACAATATTGCAGAAAGTCTCCTAGATATGCAACATCACTTTTCACCAAGGAAAGTAATATGTTTAAAAATATCTGGAAAGATTCTGAACATTCCTCATCTCTGCTTGAGATTTGAGGATATAACATCCACAGAGGATGAACAATGCTCAGGGTCAGCCCTATTGTTAAGCAACTCTGATTTGGGATGTTATAAAAAGGAAGTAAA
The DNA here is from genome assembly GCA_948472985.1 of Iguana delicatissima. Lineage (NCBI taxonomy): Eukaryota > Metazoa > Chordata > Lepidosauria > Squamata > Iguanidae > Iguana > Iguana delicatissima. The sequence continues at coordinate 99,296 of CAOKZL010002854.1, forward strand.
TTGTTTGTTAATATTATTACTTCAGTGTTTTTATTGCGAGGATGGGAAAGTAAGTGGGGGGATCTTAATTTTTTTCTCTTCAAGTGCCAATACAACTTGATCAGCCTTGAGTATTTGCTGCTCTCCAGTGGAAGTCCTAATGATGCCCTAATAATGCTGGATCAGAGAGGATGTTCATTTTGTTCCATATTAGAACCTAAGTATATCAAAAAGATTTTAAATTGTAATGCTGTTCAACTTTGGCTATGGAATAAAAATGAAAGAGAATGTAGTTAAAGCCATCCCAAAGGTGCAACTATCCAATTAGTATCACACAGTTAGTTCTACCTGAGCACTCACATGTACTCAGAATTTCTGCCAAATATTGCCCTTCAAAAGCCCTTGTAAGGTGTCCAAGAACAGCACTTGAATCTCTTGGAGTTGGAATACTTCCCACTCACAATGCTGCATTGCCAACAGTTTGAACTTCCTACAGCTTGAATCTCCTGTAGGCTGGGGTGTACTGAGCAACTATTTTTGTCTTCAATAAGGCATAACTGCTACTTATTTTAATTCTTAATAATGTGAATGAATGGTTCCCCTTCAAGGTTTCTCAAATGGCTCAAAAGCTGGAAGATACTGGAATAATGCAGAGTATGGAAATGAAAAACACACAAACTCTTATTTTCTTCTTCTTTTGTAATAGTAGAACTCAATGTTAGAGTAAACAACCTTATACACACAAATTTTTAGTCTGCATGTTACTTTATAGGGGTTTGGGCACAACATATGTTTGTGGTGAGTTAATGTTTATCTGTTTCACTGTACCTTCTGCTTTCTCTGCTCATTCTAACCTACAACCATTTTCTTTTCTATTAAGCTCTGTGATAACTAGACACAAGTATCTAAAGCTCCTTTTTTTTTTTTTTACAAAGAAGACTACACCTTTTTCCTTTCAGTGATAGACTTTTTGTGAGGGGGGGTTAGAATATGGGGCAGATTGTTGTGTAGGTTTTGCCTTGCCAATTTGGTTACTCTGCTTCAGAAATCTGCAACTCTGTCTCACATTTCCCAACACCTGAGATATCCAATAGACCTGAGTGATGGGGAATTCAGAAAAGAGAAAATGATGTACTTCTTCAGCCAGCACGTACAGCAGTTAGATCATGAAATTTTCTATCAACTGAAGTAGTGATGAATCTCACTTTGGGCAGTATGAAAAGAAGAGTAGATAAATCTATGGACATTTGCGTGGTTCCACATGTGGAATTCTATGTGTACGAACAGGTAGAAAGGAATGCTGTGGATCTAGCATATCTCAATTTCAGTAAGGCCTTTGACAAAGTTCCCCATGACATTCTTGCCAAGAAGCTAGTAAAATGTGGGCTGGACAGGGCTACTGTCAGGTGGATCTGTAACTAGTTGATGGACCGTTCCCAAAGGGTGCTCTCCAATGGCTGCTTTTCATCCTGGAGAGAAGTGACTAGCGGGGTGCCACAGGGTTCTGTCCTGGGCCCAGGGCTGTTCAATATTTTTATCAATGACTTGGATGAAGGAATAGAGGGCATGCTCATCAAATTTGCAGATGACACCAAATTGGGAGGGGTTGCTAATACGCCAGAGGACAGGATCAAAATTCAAAATGACCTGGACAGATTGGAGAGCTGGGCCAAGGCTAACAAAATGAAATTCAACAGAGAGAAATGTAAGGTCCTACACTTAAGTATAAAAAATGGAATGCAGAAATATAGGATGGGGAAAACGTGACTGGATAGTAGTACACGTGAAAGGGATCTAGGAGTCTTCATAGACCAGAAGCTGAACATGAGTCAGTAGTGTGATGCGGCAGCCAAGAAAGCCAACGCAATTCTCAGCTGCATCAATAGGAGTATGGTGTCTAGATCTAAGGAGGTACTGGTACCACCCTACTCTGCTTTGGTTAGACCTCATCTTGAACACTGTGTCCAGTTCTGGGCACCCCAATTCAAGAAGGACATGGTCAAGCTGGAGCAAGTCCAGAGGAGGGCGACCAAAATGGTGAGGGGCTTGGAAGCCATGCCCTATGAGGATAGACTTAGAGAGCTGGGTATGTTTAGTCTGCAGAAGAGAAGGTTAAGAGGGGACATTAGCCATGTTTAAATATTTGAAGGGATGCCATGTAGAGGAGGGAGAGGGCTTGTTTTCCACTGCTCTAGAGACCAGGACAAGGAGCAACGGATTCAAGCTGCAGGAAAGGAGATTCCACCTGAACCTCAGGAAGAACTTCCTGACAGTCAGGGCTGTCTGGCAGTGGAATATGCTGCCTCAGAGAGTGGTGGAATCTCCTTCTTTAGAGGTTTTTAAGCAGAGGCTGGATGGCCATCTCTTGGGCGTGCTTTGAGGGTGTTCCTGCATGGCAGGGGGTTGGACTGGATGGCCCCTGTGGTCTCTTCCAACTCTACATTTCTCTGATTCTATGCATACTAAGTGAGCAGTATCTGAATAAGAACATTGCTGGTGCTAACAGGAGCTTCTGGAAGCAACATGTAAATCACCACTCCTTAGTGTTTCTGAGCTATTTGTGTTCCTAATATACCTCTGGCTATTTTAGCATTTGACTCTAAACTGATAACAGAGTCTGCCTTTAGCTTTCTTCCACTTGACATTACAAAGCTTCTTAGGACTAATATATGTTTTTTTTTAATCTGGGACTGGTTTAAATTGTTAATATTGTTTGAACTGTATGCTGCTTTGCAATTCCAGGATGGAGGGAAGGAAATAAATATTTAATAAATAAAATGAGAACATACTAAGTACATAATGCATAAAAACATACACCTTTTATTACCCTAATTCTGTTTTTTCCCTCGTATCCAGACTTTCCTTATCTGCTTTGAGTGTTGACTTTCTCTATGACTGCTTTCTGGACACTGGTTTCAGACATTCCTTAGTTGTTTCTTGACTTTATGTGAGGCTTGTGTGACCAACCTATTTTGGAATTACTGCCTTTCGCAATACACACCTGGAATTGGGAGATTTCATATTTGCATTCAGCAATTATTCATTAGCATGAGAGAAAATGCATGTCAGAAGGTTTGACTTAGTTGTAATTCAGTGGTTTGAAGAAATAACCTGGTTCCAGAAATTATCATCTAAAAGACTCAGCAAAATTGTTCAGTCTCAGGGATAAGTGAAATGTCAGCACAGACTCAACAGAAATAGCTGAAAACAACAAACAAAAGAAATTCAGTGGTCTGAACAAGGCTCCAGTACAATGAAAGGAAAAGACAAACAAAAAGAAACAAACCCAGGAACACAGACAAGGCTTCAGTTATCATGCCTTTTCCACTGTGCATGTGTTATAAATGTGGTATTTGCTTATTCCCCTCATATTTTTTTTTCCAACCTAAATGATTCTTCCCCCTTCCACATACACTTCTATTAGCCATGCTGGAAAAAAATTCAGATTATACATAGGACATAATGGTAGCTTCTGGAGAAAAAGAGATAGAAATTGGATTAGAAAGCTAATATAGGTAGATAGCTTTTTTAAAAAAATCCTCGCATAACACTGCTGCTCTAGCCAATGTTACAGTTCCCAGCAGCAAGTTTAGTTTTTTATTATGATGATGATTTTAAGTCAGGAAATCTGACCAGTGATCATAGGTGTCCTATACAAGATCTGTCTTGAACCCTGCTTGGTCTAGATTGTGTGTATAAATACAGTGCTTGGTTAAACTAAATGCTGTTGGTGAATCAAGAACAAGCTGCAGCTACAGAGTTGCAAAACTATGCGAAAGCTGGAAATTCCCACATTTATTCCAGGTATATGGAAAAGGGAGACTAGAAAAATCCATATTTCAGATGTTTTTTCCAGCTTGAAACCCCTTCCACACCACATAGCTAGCATGGTACCAGATGGGGTAGAGCCAGAGAAAAGCTATCTGCACACACCACGGAAGGGTACAGCATGCCATAATATTTTGGGGATCCTTGGTATACATACTGGTATTGAAGAAGTGTGATTATTTCCACTGGAAGGAACACAGCTGCCTATCTGTTGAACATTTTCTATTAGGAATCTAGTTTTTCATTGGTAGGTCAAAGTTCTGTGTACTCTTCTGAATCTAAAGGTAGATGCATAGAATGAGAATATCTGCTAGTAAACAAGCCTATACACACACACACACACACACACTTGATGGATCTTGAAATACCTTCTCTGAAGAATTAATCTTACTCAAGAAGTTCTCTTTCCCCACTCCCCAATAAGTCTATATGCTCAGCTATTTGCCATATGGATTTTCTCCTCCAAGCAAAATGTTTCTGGCTTTTATAAAACTAGGAGATCTCCCTCTCCAGTACTTACAATTATTGCTTTGAAAAGAAAGCACTCTCCTCCACCTGAAAAGTGACTGTGACAAATTAGGGAAGGAACTCATGAAACCTAATGATTCAACAATAAAATTGTACTTCAACTAAAATGTTAGAAAGCGTGAGGAAATATGTATGATGGGGAGAACAGCAATTCCTGAAGATATTATTTGGTAGTGCTCTAAAACAGACCAGTGCTCTGAAATCACTGGTAAGCACACATACACACACACACGGCTGCCAGAACCAGTACCAGTAATCTCCTTATTCTTATTTAATTCTTGTCATCTGATGGTCCATCTATCTCTGTAACCATTTTCTTTTCTGTGATGTATTTAACCCCTGAGCATTATAATAAGGAAACATGTATTAGCTGAACAGTGGAATATTTTCTGATTCCAATGAGAATTCCATCAGAGTGTAATGGAATAAAGAGATGAACTGCAATGCTACTCAGGTCTCTGAAGCTCTGTGACCACCGTCATAATTTGCATCTTGCTTTACCCTATTACACCCTGATCCCCATTCCCACAACGATGTAATATGTGTAAACAGCTGTCTCCTGAAGACTGTTGTTCCCTTGATGCATCTCAAAAAGGGACCTAAAATCCATGAAAGCCCATGCTAAAATAAACCACTTAGGCCCTTTCCGCACAGGGAAGTTAAGACGAGCCAAGGCATCCTGTCACGGAGGTCGTCTGCACCTTGGATCAGACTAGGTTCTGACTATTCACCTTAGTTCCGCACCTAAGTCCGATCCAAAATGCCCCCAAGTGGTCCTCCACCATGCTATGTGAAGACCGGAAAAAAACAGTCTTTCAATTTTCCAGAGTGCGCCATTGCGTTCCTGCTCAGTTGTGCAGATTCGCACCAATGTGAGCCTACGATCAGCAGAGGGCGGGCTGTGGGCATGGCCAGCTTCAGCAGTTGGTCCGGATCCACAAACAACTGGAAGCCACCATTTTGTAAGCCTCACCAGTGCGGATCTGAAGACCTCGCACTGCTCCACATCATCCTGGAACAAACAGAGGAGCCCTATGGAAGGGCTTAAGGGAGAGTCTGCGTTGCTTCGAGCCAAACAGAAGCGGTGAGTAGCAGCAAAGAGCGATTCACTCACATCGTGCAGAAAAGGCCTTAGTCTTAAAGGGACCAGTACATTCTTTCTCCCTCCTTTCCTTTTTCAACCTGGCAAGTGGCTGAAATTGGGGAGAAGGCAGTATGGGTGGCAATGCTGTACAATTATCTGCCTATAAGTTTACTTTTGTGTTAATTCTGCAAGATGAATGTGCATATGAGGGACTAAAGTGTCTCATTTGAATACATAGGGATTAGAGAGTTTTTTTTTCCTTTTGGTGTTTCTGTTAATGTTCTCAAACATATTTTCAGTTTCTACTCTCTTGCACTCCATATTATTTGCTTCCATTTATTTTTGTGCTAGGTTCCCCCCTTCACATAATATTTTATTTTGCCTACCACATGTAAAAAACACAGTAAAAGAAATTATGACCTCTATCTACAGTAGAGAATAAATTTAGGACCTTTGTTTTATAACATTCTCAAAATCTTTTGAATTACAAATTTATCAAAGAATTTGCCTATTGCACAGTAAATACGCTAAATATTCCAGACTCCTATTATTAATCTGTGTTTTCTAATATAATAAGATCCTTCTATTCAGCCTCACATTTTGTATAATGCATAACAAAACATATTAGACCATGTTAAGGCCAACCACAAAAGATGAATAGCAATGAAGCAGTAACAGTTTCAGTGATGCAGGATACAAATGAAAGATTGTTAATCGAAGTGGTGGGAAGTGTCCTATACCTATTGGCTTTGACAGTGATTCAGGTATTTCAAAGAACTATTATTATTTTATTAATTAAGGAAATTAAAAGTTTGTTCATTAAAAATGAAATTGAAGGTGCTCTTGCTGTATTATCTGAATGGAATCATGTTAAAGACAGATACAAAAGTTGTTATCTCTTTTAACCATTGTTAACACAAGTATAACACATTATCAGAAAAGCGCAAAGGTTTCATCACTTTTGACCTGCAATAAAGGGAAATACACTATTGTTACACTGTCTAAATGTCTGTTTTCTAATCAGAATGATGCATAAGATGACAGAAAGAAAAATAGCTTTACACTGGTTTTATTTTGAGGTATCAGATTTCAAGAATCTGTAGAACTCTCTCTCTTCTTTTCATGGCTGTACAATGAATTATTCTGGATAAATTCACCTTTTCTTACATTTAAGCTTAGCTGCTTCTGAATAGTGCAATCAAAGCGTATCACTGGTTGTGACAACGCAGCTATGGAATATTCTCCTCTCAGGGGGCCAGCTGGTTCCCCCACTGGTGCATTTTGGTGTTGTATTAAAACATGGTATTTCATTAAAGCCTTTTTTTTTTTAATTTTTGATTGTATCCAGTTTGTACAGGTGCTATGGTTGTTATTATTTTAAACAATTTTAAATTGCCTGGTTTTAAGTGATACATGATTTAGTATATTTTTAGTCTTTTAAAACTATTGCTATTGTAATTTTTTGTATTAAGTTGAATTTATTGTACACCACCCTGAGATCTTCAGTGATGGAACAGGATATAAATATTTAAATAAAATAAGGCAAAAATTAAATCTAATGATCTCCCCTTTTTCATTTTGTTTTTGTTTGATCTGTCTTTAACAGAAAGTAGAAGAATTCTAGGTATTTCTGAAGGGGAAAAAAGTTGGATATTCAAATGAACTTGTGCAAACTGACATCTTCCTCCTTATGTGTATGTGCCTTCAACTATCAACTTATGGCAACCCTATGAATCTCATAAGATTTTCTTAGACAAGGAATACTCAGAGATGGTTTTGCCAGTACTCTCCTCTGAAATATAGCCTACAGGACTTGGTATTCATTGGCAGTCTTCCATCCAAGTACTAAACAGAACTGATCCTGCTTAGCTTACAAGATGAGAACCCTGTGAACTGGGGGGTCCTGGGAGGGGCACCCAAATAACCAAACAACAACAAGCAAAAATGGGGAAATTAACTGGAGCACTCACTTTAAGCTAATGAGAGGCAGGGTAACTTAGTGAGGATCTTGTAACCCTGTGTGTACGGGGTCAGGTCAGTCAAGAAGCACACCCAAAATATGAAAGTAACAGTGATTTTATTAAATACAGGCAAACAGTGTATGCAACACATTCACACAAGTAACTATGGAAAAGGAAGGTGTTAGCGGAATAGCGGGATTTTGAAAGGGGTGGTTGAAGTGGGAGATACTACACCTGTCCGAAGCCCGGGGTAGGTCAATGAAGAAGTCTGTAGATCCACAGTCTCAGATGGAGACTGAGGGGAAAGCTTGGCAGATGCAGCGGCAGCAAGGCCGGATGGAGGTACAGAGCGATCCGAGGAAGCTCTCAGAACTGGGGGTTTTTATAGGGAAGGTGTAAGTACGGCCAACAGCTCTCTCCTAGGGTCTACAATTTATTAATTTATCACATCAAATTGATATCTCCACGTGGCTAATATTAGAAATCATTCCATGTGTCTGACAGGGTCACTGAAAGTGCACGCAGGCAGGAAAGCTGAAAGGCGGAAGTTAAAAACTTTGGTCAAGCCAAAGTGACTCAGACTCAATCCGTCATGTAGCCAGGGATCCCTGGAAGACATTCTGACCATCAAACAGACAAAAGGGCCCTTTTGCACTGATATGGCAGCAAAATAGAATCACAATCAGCCTGCCTAATGTGGGCAATTTCCACTCTGCCTGGGCCTTTTGTCTCATTTGGGCAGTATCATTCACAAAGGACTGAGAAAACATTCAGCCGGAGATGTTTGTCATTGAAGGCTTTTGATCTAGCCTCCTGTACTATTGTTCTTCCAGGGAGAGAACCAGCCCTCCAGGTATATTTTTTCTATAAAAACCCCATGTTTTTATCTGTTCGGGGGTTCATTCACATTTTCGTCCTGAATCCCTGTCAGTTTGTCTTGCCTCATCCCCCCTTCCCCCATTCTGAGTTTCATCGCTTTGAATCTCCAGTTTTTCAACATTGGCTCCCTTGGGCATTAAATCAATGTAGAGTATTGCCTCTGAACACCCCAAAACAAAATCTCTATCAATTTTCCTTACTTTCTTTTTCTTTAGCTCTTGAATGAATGCGTGAGGGTGTTTGTTGTTGTTTGCTTTAATTACTGAGGGTTTAATAAAATCTTTAAACTGAACAACCTGCCTAGTTCTTGGCTTGGTCTGACTCTGTAAAATCTGGGTTACAAGGTCCTGCAGTTACCCTCCCTCTTGTAAAGCTAACATAGTGCTCTGAGCTGATTTTCCCCACAATTTTGGCAGATTTTGGGAATCCCTTAAGGGAGCCCCCTAGCAAGCAGAGTAACAAAGGTATGGCCGTAGGCTAGTCTGTACTTTGGGAGAGAATAATGAGCTTTGGGTATGAGACAATGTCTCCGAAAGGTCAGAATTTAACATGATTGAGTTAAGTTCGAATTGACAAAGGAACGGCCAGTATGCGAATGCAGCGTGCCTGGGCGGTGGAGTGTCCAGCTCGCCAGGGTGCCTGCTCAGGGCAGGGGGCTCTTTGTGTTAGCGTGCATCCTTAATGAAGTGTTTGTCTAGGGAGGTCTCCTAAAGCAAGATCTGGCTGAGTCTGGCTTGCCTAGGTGGAGAAAGGAATGTTCAGCAATTAATAGCCATGCCTAGCTCCGTGCTTGTTCGGGGGCCTCACAAACACTTGGCTGAGGGTGACAAAATAAGACCGAATTGTGATATCAAAATGATATCTAATATCTACTGAAGCCAGGCCAGTTCACGGTGATAAGAAGAGGGTATCTGGTACCTTTAGGGTATTTAGAGCTTCCTCTTTATAAGGTTCAGTTATAAATATTGGGGGCCAATGAAGATAACAAAGCCTTAACATAGTCTTACAGTGCCAGATTCAGCTGTTCACATTTTGAATTGATGATACTTTCAAACCATTTTAAAGGCATCCCCTGACAGGAGGTTACTGGGACACAGAAAACTGAAGCAAAGGCCAATCTAGTTCATGCACAGTGGTAGTGACATGCCCGTCTAAGCTAGAAAAAAGCACTTTTATATCCTCTTGACTGTTCCGATTTGGCAGGAAGAGTCTCAATTAATCCTCCCACACACATTTTGTTCAGATCTTTTAAAAATGTCCTAGATTTTCTCTCTTCTTCCTGTTTTTCCTGTTTCTCTTCCGCTTACTTCCGTTGGTGCAAACTGGCTTCAAAGTGTTTTCAAAGTGTTTGCAGCTGCACTCAGTTAACTCAGCAGAAGGAAGAAAAGAAGGAGTGGAATCATGCTCTTCCCAGTAGACCTCTCTCAGCCTGTGTGTTCTTCTTCACTGATAATTTTTACTATTTTTATTATTAAAATTATGTATTAAAATATTTGTATCCCACCCTACACTGTCAGATTTTAGGGACTGTGCTGATAAAGCAATAAACAAAACAATTCTAAATTAAAACAACAGAATAGCTTCAAACACTTACCTCCCTAGCACTCTCTCTAGTCTCTCATGCTACCTGCAGGGCCGCATTAAGGTTTTCGTAGGCCCTGGGCATGCTTGGGTTTAACTCCCTACCTCGCCTTGACATGCCAATAGAGATGTTTTGTGTAGGCCCTAAAGTCCTGTTTTTATAGGCCCTAAAACTTGCCCTTTGCCCAAAGTACCTAAGGGAGAAGGTGGCCCTGGGTACCTGACTTACAAGAACTGCAAAGGCTACCACTTTGTATTCAGGTACAGCTCAAACTGTTGGTGATGCCCTTTAAACCCCCTAAAGGTCTTAAGCTTTTTCATATGCTATCCTCCCTGTACAGAGAAATCTGAAGGAGACCTCAGCGCTTCTTTGGCCATTTTCACTCTATACTGTTATAGCAATATTATTCCGCTTTCAACCTCCTATGGAATTCTGGGGTTTGTAGTTTACTGAGGCCAAAGAGCTCTCTGGCTGAGTATTCTAATGTCTCCCCTCAAACTGCAAGCATCAAGATGCCATAGGATGTTGAAAGTGGAATAATAGCACTATGGCCATTTCCGCACTAGCCTGTGATAGCGCGATGATTCCACTTTCAACATCCTCTGGAATCCTGGGGTTTGCAATTTCGGGAGGAGCCACCCGGCCCCTCCCAAACCTGCAAACCCCAGGATTCCAGAGGATGTTGAAAGTGGAATCATTGCGCTATCATAGGCTAGTGCAGAAATGGCCTATAACAGTGTAGTGTGGAAATGGCCTTTATGTCTCAACTGCATCCCTACTGTAATAAGGACAGCTATCAATGAGGACAAGAGAAAAGGTTTTCTCTAATGGTACTATCTTTGATGAAATTTTTAATCTGGCAAAGAACTTCCTGTTTAGGCAGGCATTTCTCTTATGAGTCTTATTTAATATTTTATCAGCAGCACCTGTCTGTGCTTATTATATTATTGTCGTCTTGGAATTTTATTGTATTGCACAATTAGTTTTAAGTGCTTTTCGGCCACCCTGAGCAGTATGTGAGCATTAGAAGGGCAAGAAATGAAATGAAAGAAATTTATATTAGGAACATGGTGCCTGCTGTGTGGTTTGCCTGCTATTTGACCATGCAAACGACCAGCTCTGCCACCATCAGGACTAATTTACAACATAGCAATATTAATAACAAGAAGAAAATAGCTACATTTAATGATTGTTTCTATATTTAAGCTTGTGGATTTCACTATAAAATTATTTCATGTTATTGTGTTGTTGTCATTGCATTGATTTTAATATAGAATAAATGAATAAAGCAGGGTGAATAGAATATAAATATTAATGTGATCTACTATATAAAAGTCAAAGTTTGTGAGTGATCTTGTCTGTTTGTCTGCATCAGGCAGGCGAAGACCTCATACGATTGGCTGCGTGAGGTGAGAAGACCTCATATGATTGGCTGGCTGTAAAGATTCTATAGAATCCTGGGGTTGGCAGCTCAGAGAGTGGCCTTTAGAATTCTCAGCCAGAGAGCTCAGGCTGGTTGCTATGGAGATGAGGCCAAGCAGCAAAAAGGAGGCCAGTGTATTCCTTCAGGAACCCAACTTCTGTATGTTAATAACTCTGAATACAGCTTGGATTGGGGAATACGGGGAAAGTTACATGTACTGGACAAGACAGATTGGAGAATTAGAGATGCATGATCTCAAATCTGTGTGTGTAGGTAAGGTAAGATAATTCCTAAGGTATTTCTAACAAGTGTTACCAATGAGAAAATAAAATCCTGGGCAACACTAGTACTGTATGAATGTACTGTATAAACGTACTGTTCATATAAATAAAATATAAATATAAAAAACTATTGATGATAAAGGAGGTAAAACTCTCTATCTGACTGAAAGCAGGTGACACAGGATCACTAAATCCAATTCTGGTCCAATTCTTGTTAGTGATGGTGAGTTCCGGTTTTGGGAAAAATTCAGGATATAAATAAAGACAGTAACAACAACAACAAATACAACTATAGATGCATTCAGTCCATGCAATCAGTACATTAAAACTTATGTAAATCCATTGAGACAGTGGATTAAACTCTAGGGAGACTAACAATTGGATTTTCAAGAAAGTCCAAACACCAAAGGAATTATTTTGTGTAAGCAACATGTTTTTTTAGATTCCATCCAAATCCTCTGCTCAAAGAAACAAAGAACTTGCTGTTGTATTTAGATATTTATTTGAAACCACTCTCTCAAACTGAAAAATAAAAAACAAAACATAATCCATTCAAGTAATATTGTAAACTTTTTTAAAATAATCAATAATTCTCTTAATCTATCAGGGTCTTTTCTTTTCTTTTCTTTTCTTTTCTTTTCTTTTTAATCTCTGCTACTTTAAAAGTTCAGGCAATAAAGGGGATGTGCAACAAAGAAAAAATGCTTTACCAACCTGACCCAAGACATTACACCCCCGAGTCAAAGAACAAGTTGACTGTTATCTATTCCGCAAGCAGAAACTGACTGCTTAGAAATTTCCTTTTAAAGTATGTGGTTACTTGACTTATTGCAAAACAGGCCCAAATGATTTTTTACTGTTAAGAGTGCTAGACATTTAAGCAATTTGCTACATTCCTTATTTTTTATACCTTTTAGTTCCTTTTCAAAAAAACTATCTAAAATGAAAAATGGGCTTTTTCTTTTTTTGAAAGGGGGCAAATCCTGTAAAAGAAATAATAATGTTACTAGTTTTTATGTTATTCCTGAGCGCACAAGGTAACATATATCAGGTAGCATTGGTATTTGTAATATGTTGCTTCAAATTCTAACTGGACTGGCACTTCAAATGCATTTTAGCCCTTGTAGAGTAAGGCCTTCTATCACAGCTGAGGGTGTCAGAAAAAATCAGTTACGTGTGTGGGGAGCGGTCTTTGTGGTAAACACCACCAGGTCCTTCCACTGAAGTCATTTCCTCCCTACACTCTTATAGTGCTATTATTCCACTTTCAACATCCTGTGCAATTCTGGGGTTTGTAGTTTACTGAGGCCAAAGAGCTCTCTGGCTGAGAATTCTAAATGTCTCTCCCTAAAATGCAAACCCCAGGATTCCATAGGATGCTGAAAGTGGAAAGAGCACTATAACTGTGTAGTGCGGAAATCAACTAAGGCCAGGCTTAGAAGGAACATTTGAGATGAAACAATTGCTACTTCTTCCCCATATTTGCCACCTGAGGCTGTTAACAGGCCATATATTCCCATGATTTTATATGTTTTAATTGGCATATATTAGTTGGCATAAATACAAATTATATCCTGCTATGGCTGTATAGCCATTCTGATCAAGAGGAAAAGTTGGCCGAACATATGCATTGCAAAACCAGTTCAGGAATGACCTTGAGACATAGCCAGGTAGTAGGTAGGAAATCATCAAGAAACTCCAGAGATAATGAACTTACAGTTAGCCTTCAACGGCTCAACTTTTAGAGCCAGTAGCATCTGGGATGTTCCCATGAGATGGATGTCCTAGCCCCTCTTCCTGTGACCAATAAACTTCCCTTTTGTCTCCCCACCTGTCCAGCCATCGAGGAGCTATCAAAACTCCCATTAGCCTTTTGTCACCTAAGAGTAAGACCATTAGTTTATTCTGGACCCCATTGTTCAGACTCCATTGTTCACTCTGCCAGTGAGCCATTAACACCTTCATCATCCAGGTAGAAAAAGAATACTTAAACCCCAGTTTTGGGCTAGCCAACTCAAAGTATACTGGTTGCTGGTCATTACTCTGCTCCTCTGATTTCCATTTGTGTACTGTCCTTGGACTTTTAGACTTAGCCACGTCACTCTTCACTTCTCTGCTGGATTGCTAACTTCCCTTTTCCTTCAGTTAGTTTTTTGTGATTATGTGACTCCTTGGATCTTGTGTGTGTGGTTGCAATTCCCCCAATAAAACAAATAAGTTTACTTTTGGATCTCTCGCTGGATTTTCCCTGCACTAGTACCAGCAGACATAGGTGTAAAAGATCTCATAAGTTTACCCCCATCTCAAAGTCCTCCTCCATGAGCTAATATTCCCACTGTTTCATGGAGACACTGGCATTGTGGGTGGGCCCCTGAGTCATCCATGTTTTGGGATAACAAGGCACTTGTTCTGCTCTGTATAAATTAACCTTTCACTTTACAAAATCTCCCCCTGATTTTTGAGCAACAAAACCCAGAATCAGTATTTGGAATAAAACAGATTTATGAGAAATACTAGGCATATATAACATGCTATTGACAACATACAGCTAACCATGTTTAAACCCACCAAATAGTGAACTACAGAAAGGCTGAATAAACTTGAACTTACAATGAGTCTATAGGTATGAAAACAAAATGAGTGCAGTCCATAGGGTCACCACAGAATAGGTCCATGTGGATATACTTCCAAATTTCATCAAGCACTTTCATAGAAGAACCTCCCAGATAGTTCATTCATAATTTGTCTCTCGCCTATGTGAGCAGGACAGTCTGAGTTGTCCCAAGGGCACCTGTGAAACTCTTCTGCATAGCCCTTGGAGTATGTTCAGCTTTGCAAAATAGATACAGAACCCACATCAGATCCTTTTTCATACAAGCTAAGTATTTCCAGTTTCCCCTTCTTAAAGAAAGAACCTATATTTGAATGAACAGTTTATTGACCAAGCTATGTTTAGGTGTAACATTTAAATGTGTGTGTATTTGTGTGTGTAGGTAACCTAGACAGAACTTTTTCTGAACTATTCATCTGAATCTCACCTCCCCCCACCCCGCATGTGTTGCTAAAAATGGAGTAGTGTGAAAATGGTAAGTAAATGTCAACTACAGAGTTAAAGTAAGAGTGCTTGATTCCTCAAGAGGGAGCAAAGATTACACATTGCAACACCCATTTCCTGGCTTTTTCTTCTCCCATACAGTTGGCCCTTTCACACTACACAACTATAGCGCATTCTATTGAATCCTAGTGTTTGGTAGGGCACTAGAGCTCTCTGGCTGAAAATTTTAAATGACACCCCCTCAACCGAAGTTCCCAACCATCAGAGGGGTATCTAGCATAAACAGAGCCTAGGGCAAGCGTGGAAGTTGTGCCTCTACCTCCAGGGCTGCTTCCTCCTGTTCCTCCTCCTTTGCACTTCTGGCACTACTGTTTTGCATTCCCAGCATTGGTGCCTGGGGCACGTGTCCAACTTGCCTTACCCTAGATATGCCTCTGGGAACCATAGCAGTTAAAGTCGAATCACAGCACTAAAACTCGGTAGTATGAAAGAATCTCAGAAGCATCAGCAGCCCCTTTCCTTTCCTGGGATTTCAGGAGTACCTGAAACATCTGTAGACAGGTAAGAAGGGAAAGAGTGAAAGGAAAATGCAAGATGAGAATTAAAGGAGGAATTGTCAATTACATATAATGGGGATTTGATTCCCCTACTTGCCTAGCATCAGCAGACACCCACCTATCCCTTCCTAGGGCAGCTGATGAGTGCAAATGGCACTGGGATACAGAATATAATCCAGAACAGACTCACCACCAAACTGACATGGATGCCAGCACTTCACAGTGCTCAACTTCCCATTTCCCATGTTCTGTATTTCAGATAGTAACAAACCATAAGACAAATATATTTTCCCAAAAGAATAATTGCCCCCTTGTCTTCACATCAGCACAGGACAGACTAATGCAGAACAGTTTATACAGGTTTTCATGTGTGCTAAAAAATTGTTCAATACACAGTCATGGAGGGGATGGGTTCCTAAAGTAGTTGTGGAACTGGGGTATTACAGTACATCCTTACTTTGGTCACATAGTGTTAGTGGGGGGATGTGCTTATTGACATCAACAGAGGGCTTCCCTAGTTTTCAAGTTTGGGTCCTGAAATCTCAAGACATTGGACGCTTCTGACTTGGCAACTCTGACAAGAACTGAACTTGTTTAGAAGCAGAAGGAAAGTGCTCATCCATCCAGCATGCCTTTTTGTTTTAAGAAACAGCATCGTACTAACTATGAGAAGGAAGGGCAGGTTTCTATCCACATCATCCCACTCTGTGGTGTACTGCACTGAATCAAAAACTAGAAATAAAGAGAATAATCCTCTATTTGAACAGTTCCTTTTGAAGCAGAGTCAGCCATGCAGAGCAGGCGTGTCCCAAAAGGGCTTGTGTTTTGGCTGAAAATGGAAACCAACAGTTTATTTTCACTGCTACAGTGAAAGTTATGTGGGAGTTTGTGTTAGGGTTGCAAGGGGCTCTGCACAACACTCTATAATGCATTATTTACATGTAATGAAAAGGTCATGACTCTTGTGGCAGTCATGACACTCATTAGGAGTAACACAATGTCAGAGTTCTTGGACAGCTCTGGTGCAGGTGTAACTCCCCCATCCCCAGGTCCAACCTATCTATCTACTGTTGGAGCACCACTGCCACTACAGCCATTCGGTACCTGAGGGAAATTGGGGGGGCACTCAGGCAGTGGCTTACTGTGTTTCAGTAGCTTCCCACAGATTGACAAAGTTATCCTCTGAGACCTCCAGAGGATCCTCAGTAGGTCCCAGGTGGGTCTTTTTTCTTCCTGTGGGCCACTGCTAAAAATCAGCCAGCTGTTCTCTGGCTGTCTCCCATCTTCTCCCAGATACTAAATGACTGTGTATGTGTGTGCATGTGTGTGTGCTTGTCTCAATAGTAGATATGCCCATTGAGTGGTCACATAGGTCAATGTGGATGAAAGTGCTACATATCTCCTTCTGCAAGAACCATTAAAAGACATGCACAAGTATGCATATGTCAACAACAGGATTCTGGGTTCTGTTTGGAAGTAATGTTCCATGTTTTGTTCTGAAATGGCGCCACTCAACTCTGCTTTTGTTGAAGCCAGCTATATCACTTGCATATGGGTGAGGGCAGCAGGGAAATGCAAGTGACCTTACAGTATTCTGTTGTGCCCATCCATCTTTGTCAAAAGTAAAGGTAGCTTCCAGTGACTGCTATAAATCACAACATTCTTCCTGTCATAAATATTATACATTGTCCCTTGTTCCAGTCTTTCATACTTTCTGATGTCCTTCAGCATCCAGTGACTAAATCAGAGGTGGGCAATTACACTGAGGGGCAGGGGTCAATATTTGTTCGGCACACCTAAGGTGGCCTTTCTCCCAGTCTAAATTTTGGAGAAATATCTTGGATGGGATACGAACAATGGCAGGAGAGTCACCATCACGTACAGGCAGAGTAATCTTGTTATTGATTATCTATTAGAGCTGCATGTAGGTCTAAGCAGGCAAATTGCATTTTGAAATAAAACTGTCGTGCCCTTTGAGCTGCATGAGTGGCTTCAGCAGAAGAACCTTCAGAGTCCTCCACCTGTGCTCACCTCCTTCCCCATGGAATGCCTGGTACTTCTAGGCTTGCATTCAAAATTATATTTGATGCTTATTATATAAACACTGACCCCATAACGTAATACCATTTGTTTCCAATTTTGTGGATGCACTTTTATTTGTCGTTCTGGCACCATTGACTAAAAAGGGCATGGCTGCAACAAAAGGTTTAAGTGCATTCTCCCTCCTTCCAAGAGCATTTAAGGGTTCAATAGCCATTTTCTTTAAACAAGACTCCTTTCAAATTTTCATATTTTCTATTTTTTTTTCTTTTCTGACTGGCATTCAGCATTCCATATTCAGTATGATCAGTATCCACTGGGCAACTTTTCCCCTTGGATCATTCAGTTTTAATTTTTTTTTTCTTTTTGCAAGGTATTTCTACAAGCATTCTGATATACTCTACTTGTTTCTCAAGGCAAAACATCACATGCTTATAACGATATACTTCAGTGCAGATTTTATGACCCACATATTGCTAACATAAGGCCCCTGATCTAAACTTGAATTCTTATCTAGGAACCAAGAGGACTTTAATCCTTTGCTTTATGCTCTGATTAAGACTGGCACAAAAACATTATAGCTATTGCTAATTGAGGAGGATGAGGAGTAGGAGTAGGACGATGAGGAGGAAAAGATCATTTTATTCACTTCAGTAGATTCTTTTGTTTGCAAAATTCTAGATCTTAATTCAGATGAATGAAACTGATGCAAGCTCCCTCAGGCAGCAGATGTGAAGATGCAGCAAAAGCAAACCTCAAGTAAAGTCTTCTGAGCTCCCCAGCTATTTCCTCCTCTTGGTGAACAGAACTGTTTGTCCTACACTACCAAAATATGGTTTGTCCTACAACCCCCAAACCGTTTCACCTTCTGTTTGTAAATTTATGCCATTACAGCTCCTTTCCTTTTAAATCATTGCAAAGGTCAGGATCATGTCCCAATTGTGCAATGTTCAAAATAACCCATCCCCAAACTAACTTTGTAGCTCCCCAATAATGGTCATTTCTGTGTTGTCAGACAGCAGAGGGATCAGTGAAGAAGCATCAGTGGCTGGAATTGGTGTAAGGATGTCATCTGTCTGAATTTTCCAGGGATCCCTGAGCCCTCTGCTGGCCCTGTCACAATGTGTGCATAGAATCATAGAGTTGGAAGAGGCCATCCAGTCCAACCCCATGCTATGCAGGAACACACATGAAAGCATTCCCAAAAGATGACCATCCAGCCTCTGCTTAAAGACTCTGCCACACTCCGAGGCAGCATATTCCACTGCTAGACAGTTCTGACCATCAGGAAGTTCTTCCTGAGGTTCAAATAGAATCTCCTTTCCTGCAGTTTGAATCCATTGTTCCTTGTTCTAGTCTCTGGAGCAGTGGAAAACAAGCCCACTCCCTCCTCAACATGACATCCCTTCAAATATTTAAACATGGTTATCACATCCCCTCTTAACCTTCTCTTCTGCAGACTAAACATATCCAGCTTCCTAAGCCGTTCCTCGTAGGGCATGGCTTCCAGACCTTTCACCATTTTGCTTACACTCCTCTAGATACACTCCAACTTGTCGATATTCTTCTTGAACTAAGATGCCCAGAACTGGACACAGGATTCCAAATGAGGTCTAACCAATGCCAAATATAGTGGTACCATTACCTCTCTTGGGCCATTTCCGCACAAGACTGTTATAGCACTATGATTCCACTTTCAACATCCTATTGAATCCTGGGGTTTGCAGTTTTGGGAGGGGCCGGCTGGTCTCTGCTCTAGGATCTTTCCTGGTATTGCTATCAGGCTGACCAGGCAATAATTATTTGGGTCTTCTTTTTTCCCCCTTTTTGAAGATGGGGACAACATTTGCCCTCCTTCTGTCTGCTGGGACTTCTCCAGTTCTCCAAGAGTTTTCCAAGATTATTGCCAGTGGGTTCTGAAATGACTTCTGCCAGTTCTTAATATCCTTGGGTGTAATTCATCTGGCCCTAGCGACTTGAATTCATCTAGTGTAGCCAAGTATTCCTGTACTACTTCTCTACCTATTCTGTGCTGCATTCCCCCCACTTCCTCACCTGCTCCCCCCCAGGTTGAGTACTTCTATCCTTTTGGGAGAAAACTGAGGCAAAGAAGATGTTGAGTAATTTTACCTTCTCTCTTTCCTCTGTTAGTAATTGACCATCTTCTCCACACAGCGACCCTATCATTTCCTTGTTTTTCCTTTCGCTGTGGAAATATCTAAAAAAAGCCTTTTTTATTGTTTTTAATGTCTCTGGAAAGCCTGAATTCATTCTGTCTTTAGCTTTTCTGACCTTCTCCCTACATATCCTAGCTATTTGTTTGAATTCCTCTTTGGTGATTTCACCATTCAATGAGGCTTTGTCCAGTTATACCAAAATAACTGGACGAAGCCCCATTGATCTCTATACTTTCTGATAATACAGAAATGGCTGTGTTATGGAGAAGAGCTGAATTGCTTCCAAGGTGGGTGTGTCCAGCTACAGCAAAATAGCTGGACAATTTCCCATTGATCTCTCTACTATCTAATACAGAAAAATCTGTACTGTGGGAGAGAACTGTGCTGGTTCCAAGAGGAGTTGGGCAGGGAGACATATACAATGCACATTTGTCTTCTGAGGCAGGATCCCAGCAGAGTGACTCAGAAAAGAGAAGTAGTGAACCCAAAAGATGGCTGCCAATAGCTGTTAAGAGAAGCCTTCATTTTCAGATCTTTGCTTGAGCTAAGAAAGTATGTTGTCATTTCAGGTGGACAAAATGCTTTCATAATAAACAGTGTATTTATGGCAGCTGGTCTGAGTGATGTGAAAGCACCTTTAATTACCTGAGCATTCTACTCCCATTTAATTGAAAAAAGGAGCCAGTCTTGCCATTTTCACTGACAGTTAAATTTATGTGGAATGATCCCTCTATTATATGCATATTTTTTCTACAGTTAAGTTTCATTTGGTCTTATGAATAACCTCCTCTAGCAATTCAGCTTGAGTATGTTAAAAATGTCTGACATACTTTTAATGGAAATCTCTTGACTTCTCTCCTTCTGGAAAGAAACCTCCTTTCAACCTTACATTTCCTTGCCTGTATGAAATTGATTCTTTTCAGTTGTGCTTCCCTGGTAGAATTTGGAGGCAACCACAGAGTAATCTAAAGCAATAAGCTTATTAGAAGAATAATGGCTTCTATAACTCAGGGGGAATGAGGATCAAATGCCTAACTTCTTTTCTTTAGCTGGTTTTCCTTCAAGGGGGCAGGGCTGGGACTGGGGTAGCTGTGGAGATGAGCTAGGAGATGAGCTTTCATTAAACACTCTGTGTATCTGTCCAGGGTTGCCAGATCTCACACCCTGGACCTAAATTGCAGGGTCCATGTAACTTGACAGCCCCTTTTCAAAAAGCAGTTTTAGGAGAGGTCAAGCTGGAGCTGAGAAACAGTGAGCACAGACAGAGTTATGAACAAGGCCTTTCCTTACTACACTGTTATAGTGCTATTACCCTGCTTTCAACATCCTATAAACAGTTCTGGGGTTTGCAGTTTAGAGAGGGGCCCTTAGAATTCTCAGCCAGAGAGCTCTTTGGCCTCAGTAAACTACAAACTCCAGAATTCCACAGGATGTTGAAAGTGGAATAATAGCACTACAACAGTGTAGTGTGGAAAGGCCCACAGTTACACATATTTGGACTCCTCCCAAAAATTGGACAAAGCAGCCTAAGTATGTGCATTGGATCTGGAATGAGGCTGAATTGTGCACAAGAATTTTATAAGTGTTCCTTACAAAGTATTTCCTGAATAGTTCTCCCCACTACCAAATGAGCTTAAGAAGCAAGAAGTGAGTGTAATTTCTGCTCTCATGTAGCTTCCAAGAGAAAAACAAAACAATGCAGCACAGATATCTTTAATATGACCACTTTTCAGCAGAAATATACACTTTTGCAAGCACCTGGCAACAGATATTGAATAAAATGAAAAATCCCTGTGCAGGGAGTTTGCTAATTCCATCCCCTCCAAAACATCTCCATGAGATTTTGTCAAATAGGATTTACTGTTTATTAAACTTTACTAGCAAGGTTTATTAATTCACATCTCCCTAGGTATTATCTCTCCAGCGTTGCTTCCCAGTTCTTGGTTGCTACTGAAATTACACTTTGTACGATTCATGTTTGCCTTCAGCTATACAGGTGCTAATCCCATTAACTCCACAGATTTACCCTTCTGGGAACCCCTTTATGGAGAAACACCATCACAGTTCCTTCATCATCTCTCCTAAAAAGAAAACTATGAATTTTCCTCACTACTTCTCCAAAAGCTGTCTCAACCTTCTTGTGACTACAAACTTTCCAGAGGATCACCCTCACAGGTCCTTTTCTGGACCTATTGCATGAGACTTTTTATATAACCTATGAAGGCCTAACTGATTTGAGACTGGGATAGAGGACAGATAAAGGAAAGATTACTGATTCTTACATGAAACTGCCCACTGTTGTTGTTGTTGTATGCCTTCAAGTTGTTTCTGACTTATGACAACCCCAAGGTGAACCTATCAAAGGGTTTGCTGGGACTGAGAGTGTGTCATGTGCCAGTGGGTTTCCATGGCTGAGCAGGGAATTGAACCCTGGTCTCCAGAGTTGCAATCCAATGTTCAAATAACTACACCATGCTGGCTCTCACCTGCCATCATAAATTCAATAGTGCCATGATAATTTCAAGGCTTTGCTGTGTTCTACTACACAAATAGGTGAAATTAGTAGAGATATGGCATAGGGCCTTTTTAGTGGCACAACTCGCATGTATAATATCCTCCCAAGGGAGACTATAATGCCATCAATTTTCTTGTCATTTAATAAGGCAGTTAGAATACATTTCTGTATTTCTAGACACTTCTAGACATGCTCCCTTTTCGCACAGTATTTCCAATGTGAAAGGGCCCCTTGAGTGTCACGTAAATGTGAGGAGCAGTCCACACAACACACTCACATTTGTGCAACGCTCAAGGGCATGACCCGGACCACACACACATTTTTTTATTTTCAACTTGAAGCCAAAAATGCTGCATAGTCGCGCATCGCTCCGGGGCCCTGTGTGCACTAACCTTGTGTGGGGAGCCTCGGGATCTGGGCCGGTCGCACTTCCTGTGCAGTGCAGCCTGGAAAGGTCCCAGGCTGCCCTGCGAAAGGAAGAGGCAGGGCTCTCACACCAGCAGGAAGGTCATGCAGAGCCGAAGAAGTAGGGAAGTGAGAGCCTTTCTCCATAGGCTGCTCGTGCAAGCCCCGCACCTCAGCACTGAAAAAGGTAAGGTGCGAAAAGGGTAATTGAATGGCTGGTATCCCATAGAAAACTTTGTTGCTGTTATGTGCCTTCAAGTCAACTCGAATTTATACGAACCCTATCACAAAATGTTCTTGGCAAGTTTTTTTCAGAGGTTTGCCATTGCTTTTGTCAGAAAACATGACTTGCCCAAGGTCACCCAATGGGTTTGCATGGCTAAGCAGAGATTTGAAATCCCGGCCTGCAAGAGTCTTAATTGAATATTCAAACGACTACACTATAGTGGCTTTTGTTGAGGAGTTACACTGATGGAAATACTGTCACAGAAACAGCAGCACTTTCTAAGAGATTGTACAAACATGACATCCTAATCTGAGCCATTCAAACAGCGTTACACTGCAGTGGCCACTCCACAGGCAACTGTGGTTTCTAGGAAGCTCTCAAGATTCCTCTATTTTTCTTGATGACTGAGAAATGAGTACGCAATTGCACAAGAAGCAAAAGCATTGGGGGCTATCACATCATTTCATGATTTCACAATGATGCAATTTGATGGCATAGTATAACTCTACATTTATGTTACATAACCATGGAACTGGGATTACAACCAAGGCCATTTCTGCACAACACTCTTATAGTGCAATGATTCCACTTTCAACCTCCTATGGATTCCTGGGATTTGCAGTTTCGGGAAGGGCTGACTGGATTCCATAGGAGGTTGAAAGTGGAATCACTGCACTATAAGATTGTCATGCAGAAATGTTCCAAAACGTTATCTAGTTACAAATGTATTGTCTTTATTTTGTTTTGGCTTTAAGTGTTCCTTTGTAACTATCAAAATCTTATTGTTGTCAAGCATCCTGGTGGGGTCTGAGAGGAAAATGTTAGAAAATGTTTTATAAATGAATGTGTAATCGAGTATAAATCACTGATAATATCAGAAATCCCCCCCTTTTTTTTGGATCCAGCATGATCTATTTTGAGCAACTTCAGTCTCTGAATAGCCTTTTAGTAACCCTTCTCAAAACAGTAAAACAAAGACAACTAACAAGGATGAGCAGAGTGCTTTTCCCTTACTATTTCAGTACAAACTGAGGCTTATAAACTTCGTAGTAAGATTAGAAAATAAATTCTGCTCTTTGAAAAAGCTGGTATTGATAATGGTTTGCAGTATTATCTGTGGTACTCAAAAAAACAACCACAGAAAGAATTTTTTGAGCATCCCTTAAGGAAAACTTTATATTCTACATGGAAAAAATTCAAAGAGCAATCATGCCCGAAGCTTCCTCTATGGATATCTCCAATAGAAGCCTTTCATTGAGATGAGCCCAAGATACAGAGATGGTGGACTTATAAAGAATTGGTAAAAGTTGAAGACAGCACATGTATGCTCAAGAAAAGAGAGGAACTGTTGCAAGAGGGGTTTGATTGTTCATCGTTCTTATATGCTCATTTGCTCTCTAGATTTAATCAGGATTGTAGGAAAGGGAAGATAAACAATGAAAAAACAGATTTAGTTGTTATTTTGGATGGAGGAGGTAAACACTTAACTTCAAAATTTTATAAACTATTATTAAAATGGGATCTTGAGCAAGAGGCAATTAAAAATACGATGGTTAAATGGGCTCAGAATGTTGAGCATTTAATTGAATTACAAAATTAGAAACAAACATGGAAAAATCTGAACTTTACAAAATGTCAAACGTTTAAAGAAAATTATTATAAAATGTTCAATAGATGCTATTTAACACCAATAAAACTTGCAAAGATTTATAAAGGAAATAATGATAAATGTTGGAAATGTAAGGCTGAAAGTGAGACATTTTTTCACTGTTGATGGGACTGTAATTCTATGTAACTTCTGTACTTCTGGTATTTTATTATCCTGTTAGGTGAAATTGGCTTCTTTGTATATAATGCATTCTCTTTCTGTTTTTTGTGGGGGGGGTTTTCCTTTTTGTTAATTGAAAAAAAGATAAAAAAAATAAACCTTGTAGTAAGGAAAGTAGTGACTTGTGAATGATTTCAGCTTTGCAAACACTTAAAAAAAAGAAATTAAATATTTTTTTTCTGAACATCTCAGAAACCCCTGTGTTTAGTAGAGACTTTCACATATTCTACTTCAGTTCTTTGCTTGTCTGTACAGAACCACCTACCTTATGTTAAGAGCAGAGAAAACATCACAGAACTTCTCTTTTGATGAGACAGGATGCCTTGACACATTGAAACAGGTTTTTGATAAATTGATAACCTCCATGAGATTTTTTTTGGGGAGAAGAGGCAAAGTTTCATTGATTTGTACAAAATGGCTGTTTTCCCATTGTGAAGGAAAGCCCACAGTTACAGAACAAATGCAAAAGAACTGGCTGACTGATGAAAAAGAAATCAAATATACAGTTCATCCAATGTTTCCAATGTTTAAGAGTCCACATAACAAAGTTGTGGCATCACACCACCTTCAGGAATTGCTATTGCAATTTATGCAAATAAAATAAAATAAAATATAGAAAATTAAAAAAAATACAAAAATTCTCTCAACTATGAAAACTCTCCCCAGAAAATACCTTGTTAAAACAAGGAAAGACAGTACAGTGTTTCTCATTCTTGCATCTGAGAAAGGGATAAGTGAGAATATGCATCTCTATGTCCATTTGTGCATGGCATCACAGTCTGATTATGAGGGCAGGATGGCAATGGTCCACTGGTCATACTTTTGGAAATGGCCTATGTTGTGTAAAAACAAAGGCATTCTTATAACAGGAAGTAATCCAAGGCCATTTCCTCACATTACCTTATCCTGTCGTCCTCCTGTCACAATACCAGCAGTGCCTTTGCCGGGAAGGGAGCACAACAGGAACATTTCCCTCTGCACCTGGCTGACTTCCTGTGGAAGGGAGCATGAGAGACATGCACCTGCCTTCTGCAGCACAGCCAAGCTCTTTCCCATGCTGCACTAGGAAAGGAAGCACCTCTATCAGATTTCCTATCCTTCCACATGGCAACTAAGGACCAGAGCGTCACATGATCATGGGTGATTAATGGATTTAATTTGTTAAGCAAATATCCTGCAATCATGATGGGTGGGGGTGGGATGGCAGCAGGACCGCTACAACGTCTTGCAGAAGCACGGCCCCTGGCCCACGGCCATCCTGCCCCCATAGTGGGACTGTGATGCCATGTGGAAATGGCCCAATTGCCTCTTCCTGTTTACTTCCTGATTTTAAAAAGGCCTCTGCTGGATTTAAAGTGACCCAGAATCCCTCAAAATGTGACAAAATGCCCACTCTGTTTCCTACAGAGCATTTGGGTTCATTTGAAGACCATTTAAAAAAAATGAAAAAGACCCCTAGTGGCCTTTGGGATGACAAAATGGCCCTGGTGAGTTGTAGCCCATAGGCTGTGCTTGCCCACCTCTAGTATAAATAAACTCAGAGAAGTCCAACTTAATTTCACAAACCCTTGTATCTGAGGTCAGGCGGAAGGCATTAACTCCATCTGCTGTCTGAATCTGACATATATGTTAGAATTACAGTGATGTTTAAAAGATCCATTCTGACTTAATGCTGCTCTCTGACTTCTTAATGAAGTCAAACTTCCACTTATATTTTCACTGAATTAATCAACGTCAATGCCTTTGAAGTAAATCAATTCAGGGGAGTCAAAGTTCTCAGAGTAAATTAAAAGCAGTACAAACACTTAAAAGAAGTAAATTTAAATTTGGAGAAATTATTTTGATGTCTGCGTGACACACCTTATTTACTTCTGTGATTTATAGCTTTTACCGTCTCAGTTCCATTTTTGTGTGAGATCTTATAGGCAGCTTCTTTTTGTTAGAAATTCCTTTACAGTTTGAAGTTACAAATGGGATGTAATAATAATAATACATCTGTGCTGCAACATCTGTTGGAAAGACTGCCTTCAGCCAACAGATTGGCAAGGAGAAGATGTGTGCAGGGTTAGACAGATTCCTGAATTTTAATGAGCATATTTAATGTAAATTATGCTGCCACATGTGAGCATGATATTTGATAGATTTGCACACACAATTGCTGGAGTAAATAAAGTGCATTCCACACAGTGCTTTCCCCCCAGGAGGAGGGTTGGAAGGTGAAATGGATGGAGAGAAGGAGATAGTGTTCTGCATCATGGTTTCCATCTATACTAGGGATGGATAAGAATATTGCTTTCACTTCTTTGGATAAGAACACTGCAAGACATGAATGCCATTGCCTTGGCTGGTATCTTGTTCAATGACTTAATGCAAGTATAAGTCCAATTTATGCCGATGTAAACCTTTATCTTTCTCTCTCTCTCTCCAGTTCTTTCTCTGTGCGTATGTGTGTTAGGGATGTCAGAATTCTCCACTGACCTTGTGAAATGATCAAATTCCCCCCAACTTTTCATTAACTTGCTGCAGTCACCAACATGGCTACTTACCAGTTGGTTTAGATCAGTGGTTCTCAACCTGTGGGTCCCCAGATGTTTTTCGACTTCAGCTCCCAGAAGCCCTGAGGATTGACCATAATGGCTAGGGCTTCTGGGAGCTGAAGTCCACAAACATCTGGGGACCCACAGGTTGGGAACCACTGGTTTAGATGGATGGTGGTGGAGGAGAAAGAAAAGTATCCAGCCATGTTCTCATAGCTGGAATTACACCATCTTCCTGGACCTTCAGGACTATGGGGTCCTGGAAGATGCCTCATTGCTGTGTGTCAAAGTATAGAAACATTGCTGGATGCTTCTCTGTTGCTCTCCTGCTTTCTACCTCCCAGTAAATGGCTATGCTGCAAGGTGTAGGAGTTGCTCAAGTAGGGAAAAGGTGAAGCTTGGTGTGTGTCAGAGAGGAGTTGTGGCATAGTTCCATTTGGAGAAACACTACATCTCCCTGATCCAGGATCTTGGAACCATAACTTAATTTGTCTTGTCTGTTTGAATGTCTGCCCTGCTATGCACATTCATCTACTTGATCATAAAGTCATCAAACCTGCTGTGTTATCTAAATGAACCAAAATAAAACTACAGTAAGATTTTGGACCCAGTGTGTCATGGTACTTCCTAGACAAACACTTCAGATTTCAATATCTTTTGCTCTAGAATACTATTGAACTGATTTTGACTAAAGGTCATATTTACACCTAATGTGTATCTCCAATATTTTCATGTAAATTTGGGACTGAATGGCAAACTTATTTTTTTTTTAATTCACAGCATTGTTGTATTTGGTCCAGTGTGCTTGAAACTTGATTTGAAACAAACGCCAAGGATTGTAAATACTGCAAATCATAGTTTACCATAAGCAAGAAAATTTATCCACCTGGGCATGGCTGAGTAAATTTCCTGATTCTTTATAAATTTGACAGAAAGAGCTTCAGTTTTACAAAATTCATAAACAAAATTGACAAAGTCAACCAACCAAGGAGAAGGTTTTGAGCATGAAGCTCTAAAAACGCTGGCTTGAATCCCCATTTTGAATACCTTGCCACAGGTGGTCATCTTTGTATGTCGGATGATAACTTCAGTAGTTTAGATTTCTGAATTTGGATAACTTGTCATATTAAGTTGGCCACTGGAACAGTCTTTATGCTAAAAAAGTTAGTTTTCACTGAAGTGGAAACCTGTAATCTGGGCTGTTGCAATTGAGCCTCAAATGACTGAATCTCTTTTCCTTGCAAAGTTTCATTCCAAGCAGAAAACTGAATGTCAGAGTGAAGAATTCTACTCTCGCACTCTGTCTTGTGAACTTCCATTTCCACTCTAAAGTGGTTCATTCTGGATACAGATTTCTCATCTCTGTAAGAAAAGTTGGAGTCCTGTTCATGTACTATGCTGGCCTAACTATGCCATAGTAAGCAGGGGGAACAAGCAGAAAAAGGCTGTAGATGTAGCAGCCATGAAGGAAGGAGTAGGCTACCTAGAGCCAGTGGATTTTGCCTGCATCCCTTTTTGTGACTCTGGAAAAAGTTCAGCTACTAGTATATAGTGCATCAACAGGAGTCAGTCTTAAGAGTGTAAGCCACTGTAGTCACTGATGAGAGACAAAGTACCATTGAACTAAATGAGATGGACTTCAGAGTAGACATGTATAGGCTTTGCTGCTAGTTGCCCTACATTAAGTCCCATCAAAGTAATTGGGATTTAAACATGGATCACTTGTCTAGTTTGTATCAACTGCATTAAAGTATACCATGGTATCCTAGGGCTTATAGCTGTGCCCAATTTATTCTGAGCTCTGCAGTCTCTTTTTTTCAAACCAAGGTTGACCCTGAACTTTGCTTCAGCCTCTGAATAATTGCTAAATTGATACCGTCAGAAAAAGCAAACTAATTGCAAAGGGGGAGGGAGTATAGGTTTAAAAGCTTTCCATATTTATGAGAAGATACCTGGGGATTAGCATCATTTATGTGCTTAATTATCATTATATTTTATTATCTTCCCTCCAAACAAATTTTTATTAGGAAAGACTGAATTAAATACATCCTTCCCCCTCATTCAGATTTTTTTTACACATCCCCAGAAACAAATGTATTCACATTGTATAATTCCGATTGTATGCTTCACCAAGCATTAAAAAGCCCTTACCCACAGCGCAACTCTCACTGTTTGACAATTCTGACAGCTTCACCCTGAATGTGTGCATGAGCAAACAAGGGGAAAAAAACCTGCAAAGGCACAAGGTGTGCTAGAGAGCACGAAAGTGATTTCCAAATGATTCTTCTGTCATAGTAATCATTTTACAGTAGGTGTTCTTCCAGTGTGACATCTTTATTTGAGAGGATTTCACATACTAATGAGAGACTGATTTGCATGGCATCTTATTCTCAGCTGTACCCTCTCCACTCAAGCAATGTGTCATGCCTTGATGGTCCCCAAATTATTGCTTAAAAGCTTCTATTTTTTTTTCTTCCTTCTTTGGCTTGTGAGAGTAATCATTTTGAAAATGCTTGGTTTCCAAGAAATCAATTGCTTTCTCAGGCTAGTGAACTGGACTGGAAAAGTAAAGTTTCCAAAAGTTCACCAGCTTGAGAAATCCTTTTGTTATTTCAGTCTGTCAGCATTTCCATGTCTGAGAGGTTATGGTAATGCTTTCATAATATCTCATGCTGATAAATCCACACATTTATTTATTGTACCCTGTTCTGATCAACTTTATTGGATTAGGTGTGTGGGGGGGGGAGAAGAAACTGGAACAATAACAACAAATTAATAAATAATGGCCTTCTAAACTGCAATTACAGGTTTGGAACCTAGAGTTATGGCTCCCAACTGCTCCGTATTCAGACTGTTTAGTTGATGATTGGGGCACAGGAGGAGGATGCTTCCACTTCCCCTCCCACTAGCAAGCAAGACTGAGTCAGTTAGAAGCAGGACTCCTATTACAATTACTTGCCATAGCCTCACTCACTAGTAGGAAGGGGATAGGAAATACCATTCTACTACGTCTGATTGCCAGCTGAACAGACCTCTTTCACTCAATGTAGCTGCTAGCCATTAAGGTAGGTTTGGAGGAGCCAGGACAAGAGACATTACTTAGTTATGCATTCATAAGTAAGGAAACTATGTAGGGAACTGGCTAATAATAATAATAGAGGGAGGAGGAGGAAGAGGAGAGGAAGGGGAGGAGGAGGGAAAGGAAGAGGGGGAGAGAACACACCTGTGCTTCCCATACTTATAGGTCCCCTGGGAGCAATTCCAAATTGATTGACAAAACATCTGAATGAAACCACCATAGATAGCATCAGAATAGGACAAGCATGGAACACAGCTTGGAATGCGCCACATTATCCAATGAGGCCTCACTAATTCCTGTGTTCTGGGATAGAATCTGAATCATTGATAATCCTAAACTCCAGGTGCTAATACTTGGTAGACTGTCAAACCAAGGTGGTGGGAGTGATGATGATGGTGGTGGTGGTGATGACTATCAAATAACTTTACTTATGCTCCACTTTTCCCCCACAGAACCACAACTCAAGCTGGCTTACAAGTTAAACAAATATACTATAGTTTTTGGTTTTATTTAAAAAAAAAGGTTAACATTAATATGTGATTAAACTGTTGGTGACATCATAAACCAGGTAAAACATACTATTAACTGTAGAAAAGCAATTTCAAAACAGTAGTACAAAACAGTACAGCACACCATTCAAAGTTGTTGTTTTTTTCCTTTCTCAAAAGCCTGTTGGAATAAGATGTCCTTGCCTGTTTATGACAAAATGGCCATTTTGGCTAAGGCACTCTGGAAGTTGTAATCCAAAACCATAACTTTTTGGTCCTGCAATACTTCTTTGTCTAAGCAACTTGAGAGAGGGAAGACACAGGAAGACTATTTCCACAATACATGTAGTCATATTAGTCTGTTACAACAAAATGGTGTGTATGAAGAAACATGAACCAAAAACAACAGTGTTGTGGTACCATAAAGATTAACAAATAATCCATAATGGCTGAGAGATTCTGTTGCAGTCCAAAAAAGCATTTTTTTTTCCAAACTCTATTTGCAATAGTGGTGTTGAGAGTGAGCACTGGAAACTGTGACTTCAGAGGAAAATAGAATGTAGGAAGGGCACCAGAGTTTTAAAATGTTACTCTTTTGAATCCCCTTTCTAGAAGTTCTCAGCCAGTAA
Organism: Iguana delicatissima; assembly: GCA_948472985.1. Lineage (NCBI taxonomy): Eukaryota > Metazoa > Chordata > Lepidosauria > Squamata > Iguanidae > Iguana > Iguana delicatissima. Next base: position 130,377 of record CAOKZL010002854.1, read on the forward strand.
CCATGCTAGCTGGGGAATTCCGGCAGCTATAGTCCAAAAGAATAATTTTCTTAAGCTCTGAAATATAGGTAGGGACAATTTCATTGTTAACACTGGTTATTGACAAAACAATTTTTGGTGATAACATAGATTGCTGGTAATACATGAGACAGGTAAAATATATTCTCCAAGTATTGTGATGCTTAAGCAGCATGCTTGCTATAAGCTGCCTGGACAGCTAGCAGCAGCAAAGATGCAGTAAACCTCCCAGACTTTGGTCTTCCCTTTTCTCTTTTCCCCCAGTTCTCTGTATGTAATATCCATCAGTAGCTACCTATGACACTCACTTCTCAAGAGATCAGAACCTATGTTTTAATATTCATTGTGCTGATGACATTTTTATAAAGACAATTTAAATCAGAGCTTTATTTAATGGAATGTATGTCTAATTTAAAAATAATAATAATTTGGGGATATCTTCCAGGGAACAAACGGAAGGGGGCATTTGCATTAGCTATGCTGTTTCCCACCACCTCTGGTGGGCAGAAATCTACATGCAACCAGAACAATGAATAGGGCAGCAAAGAACAGAATGGAAGGGGAGCGGCATATCCATGGTTCAATGTCTCATGGTGCAGCATGTGTATATGGGATGAAAAGGAACTTATTTGGGAGGAAGGGAGGGAGGATATAGAGACAAGAAATTAAATGAGAGAAAGAATAGGCATGGATATAGATAGAGAGATAAGACTGATGAAAGACTTTAAGAACAGTGAGATGCATGGAAGGGTGGGGAAAGATGGAATGATGTACATATATGGTTGACAGATATGTACAGCTCCATCATGCAAAGCTACTAAAAGGAAGATAGAAAGAATGGATGGGAGAAACAGGACACTAGAAATGGATAATAATGACTCAGATATTGCCAAAAATATGGAAGTGAAAAAGGCTCTGAAAGTGAGCCAGTCAGGAAAAAGGGGGGTTAGCCAGCATATGTGGGGAAAGAAGTAGAGAATAATATTGGTGAACCAAGATAAGGCAAGTGTCATGGATACTTTGCAATGCCTAGCAATAACTACCCTGGGAGGCTAGTTTGATCTGGAATGCCTAGATGACTAAAATTGTTTATGACTGTTGGAAATAAATGCATTTTAGTAGAAAAGTTTTCTGGCTTATCTATTTTGATCCAGGTTCCAAATACCAAGCAAGAGGAGAAAGGGCCCCCACCATTTATTCTTGGAGTAAGGTCACCAGATTGAAAACTGAAGAGGACTCCTATTGCCTTTAATGGTTGCATAGAAGAAGGAATTTCAGCAGATGTTGCTTATCACGCTACCAGGTAACAGGCAACACCTGCTGAAATTCCTTCTTCTGCGCAGCCATTAATAGTACAGAAGTCCTCTCCAGTTTCCTATCTGGTATCACATCAAGGTCCTTTAACTTCCCACCCAGAGCCTCAAAAACCCTTGTGATACTCCAAAGACTGTGCCTTGCAGTGTTGTTCATTACCACATGAACCAAAAGAAAGGGGTAATGGTCTCTGGGCTTGACAAGTCTTATCAGCCTTTCTGTCACATCACTGATTTTTGCCCCAGAGAGACAGCACACCTCGCAAGACATCCTGTCAAGCCCACAAACCACTGTTTCTGTTTCCCTCAGCAGGGAGTCTCCTACCATCACATACATCTCCTCTGGGGACTGGCAGGGGCCGTTCCATGAGCTGAATCTTCCAAGGTCACCTGCATGTTCTCTGAGGACTGACAGTTGTTCTTGTTCTTGTTCCTGTTCTTTGTAATCACTGATAAGAAAGAGAGCTTCAGATTGCTTCTGTAGCTCCAAACTCAAAGAAGGATCTCTGTTCTTTCTACTTCTATCTATATCTATATCTATATCTATATCTATATCTATCACTCATCCAATTTCCTCCAAATGTCTGCCTCCTATGTTTGGGAACTGACCTCTTCGGAGACATCCTCATCCAGAACAGTCTGTTCCACTTTGTCCAATGTCCATCTGTTTTGTACCACAAGGCACATGCTCTGGAACACAGTCATAACTCTGAATGTTTGTCTAGCACCCATCATGGAAAAGAAGAGGAAGTTCTAACCAGTAAGAGTCAGAAGAGACAGGAAGATGTAAGTAGAGATCAGGATTTTACTCAGATAGTGTCAGTCAGTAAGTAATTATCCCATATGGCTGGCTTATGTAATGAAAGCTTCATTTTTCAGCTGTAATCAACTCATTAATTTTTTAATCACACTACTTAGTCAATTATAAATTAAGCTTACTTATTTTGCATATGAGCTGTGTGAGTGAAAACATAAAGAGCAGTTTGCACTATGGAACTTTAAATCAGACATATAATAGCAGAGCATTACAGGACTCCTGAGGTTCAGTTGCCAACTGCTTTCCTTCATGACAGGGAGAAATTCAATTATGTGTATTATTCTCATTTCTACAGCCTCCAGTGTGAAAAGCTGCACATTAAGAATCTCTTCTCACTGTGCAATTGTTAAAGTCACAGAAGTAATGAGAGATGTTGTTGGGACAAGGAACCATGGTAGGCAGGTTGCATTCTTGATTAATCATAGGTTGTGTAGGTGTGAGGATGAACTAAATATGCTTCTTGTGGCTTTTGAAAATTATTAATAAGATATAATTATATTTCAGATAATTATGTTAATTTTACACAGCTATTATCATAGAATCATCAAAGTCTCAAGGTACCACAAAAGCCATTTAGTCCAACCCCCTACCATGCAGGAACACTCAAATAATACACAATACCAATGATGATTAATCATGGATATTCTTCATATATGAAAAATAAAAGTATTAGTATCATGATGAATGGGTTCCAAATCCATTAAAGCACATAAAATGTTGAACTCTAGAATGCTTTGCATGGGTAAATATGAGATTTGAGCCACAAAATGAGTCCTCCCCCCAAAAAAACAAAGAAAGAAAGAAAGAAAGAAAGAAAGAAAGAAAGAAAGAAAGAAAGAAAGAAAGAAAGAAAGAAAGAAGCTACTTGACAGATCCACACTAGAAAAGGGAGAAGTGATTATAGTAACTATTTCCAGATTATCTTAAATAGAAGAATGTCAGTCCTGTCTGAGTGCAGTGTGCCTGTGTGCAGATGGAAGGGGTGGGGGAATTGTACAAAATCTAGCCCTAATCAAAAACTGTGAAAAAAAGTAAAATAAAACAGAATTCCCTGATAATAAGTGCAACACTATGCTTTAATATTGATTGTTTCAATATCTTATAACTTTAATTGTCTCAATTTATTCTACACAGTAGGCAATTTAAATTTTCCAGTGTGGATGAAGGCTTCCTGGAGTAAATCCTGAAGCCTGTTTTCACAAACAAGGCATGGATTGCTGTTGCACATTTGTGTGCTTTTCATATTTAAACCTGATCATTGTTCAGGCAGCAGAAACAATAGAGGCCAAAAAAACAAAAAAAAACAAACAGTATTCACAGGAATTCAATTGGTTATTCTCAATTTCCAGTTAAATATGTAGGTTTGACATACACGTTGCAAACCTCATTGGTGTTGAGGAATGATTGTTTTAAACTTCAGTGTGTGAAAATGCCTTGTAAGTGTGTTGCTAGTTTTTCACAATAATGGCTCCATCAGGTTCTCTGTGTAAACTTTCATTTATTTCTTTCAAATGTTTTCTTTCTGATTGGTGAAATTACATTAAGATTTTCTGTAATTTTATGGGTATTTTTTGAACAATGGGATTGTTTTTGCAAAAAAAAAATAATATGAATTCTCCAAAAATATACCTCTCTCTCTCTCTGTACATATACATATACATATACATATACATATACATATACATATATATAATGAGTGGTACTGCCCTTTTCTTTTGGACAGAGTGTCCTGATATGTTGAAATACTCTTTAAAGGATGAAAACTTTTGTGAGGCTTTTTGTCTACACGGTATAATGGAACTCATATCCATAGAAGAAGGAAATCTAATGTAGCCTATTTCATTTGTGTGTGTATGTTTTTAAAAATTTGAATAAAAACCCACCTTCAAAGAATTACATTTCAAATGAGCAAACAAACAAACAAAAAAGAAAACGTGCATAATATTTATACAAGCAAAATGCCTTCTCTGCAACTACATAATCTGTTGCTGGTAGCATGTAATTTCCTTATGTTTATAATCCTCATTTGAATATTTTAACAAAAAGGGAGGATTCATTTTGCCACTGTGACCTGTTTTTCAGTCAGGTTTTAATTCTATTGCCTCAAGTGATTCCATAGCCTGTCAATAGGGCTTACGAATCGGCATTAAACAACATAACCTCGAGGTGCGTGTCACAAGAGATGAGAAATATTGACAACTGCTATTGATTTTTGCAAAAGGTTGGCACTTAAATAAATAACCAGGCAGGGTTATCATAACAATATATGTTCGCAGACCAAAGCGGGTTTCATCAGCACAATCTCTAAGAAAAGCTTTTGGATATCCAAGGGTTTTCAGGCTTTGGAAGAATCTTCTGAAATGACTGTAACAAAACAGTTAACTTCTATGGGCAGAAAAATAACATTTTACAAATTTATGCATAAAAATATTGTATCTCATGATTTTTCACTTCCCACATGACTTGAAACACTTGAAAATAGAGACATAAATGTATGACAGGATTGGAAACATTTTCAAAGATATACAACATTCACACTGGCTCTTATAATAGGAATACAGAGCAATGACCGTTTGTTGGACTTTAGCTCCCTTGTCAGCATAACGCGTGGTGAGGGATCATGAGAAGTTCAATCCAAAGATGTATGGAAGGGTACACAATTCCCAGTTCTGTCTTCATAAATGGGTTTTCTGTTACTTGAGAGTCAATTTCACTCACTGGGTGTTGCCAGACTAGCCACCACTCTCATTCAAGAACAGTCATTCATTTTGGATTCTGCTCTGAAAGATTATAAAAATCAGGCAGGCAGTCAGACAGTCAGTTTATTGTATTTTAGCAACCAGCTATTATACACAAATATAGAAAAAGTGAAGGAAAAAGTCAAATAAATTAATTTACATGTAATAGTTACTCTACAGTAGATGAATCACTTTCCCTACCCCCCACCTTACACTTTATAGCACGTAACTATAAGGCCTTAACAAGAAATGTGGATGTTCTAAAAGATACCTATTTCACAGCATCAGATAACAGAAAACAGAACTTCTCAGAAAGGTTACAAAAACCCTGATAAATTAGAAATTGCAACCCACCTATTTCATTACCACCCCCATCTTTTTCTCATTTCATTTTATTTTATTTTTTATGATAGGAGGTGAAGAGTTCTCCCCAAAAGTTTAAAAAAGTGGCAAACTCTTATGTTAGAAATAATGATGAAAACGTATTGAAAAATCAAGTTGCTGACCTCTTATTACCCTTTTATAGACTTGTGATGTAACTATACCTGAGATATTGTGTACAGTTCTGGTCATTGTACCTGGAAAGGGCTATTGTAAAACTGATAAGGAGGCAGAAAAGGGGCAGCCAAAATGATCAAGGGTCTTGAGCAACTCCTCTATGATGGAAAGGTTATAATCACTGTTTTTCTGTTGGTATTTACCCATTTTATTGGTTGTTGCAGAAGCTGAAATTCATTACTAACTGGGCAACAACCAAAATCCCATCACCTCCAGGAAACTCCCAATAAACCTATGTAGGTCTTTCTGGATACCTGTTGCAGCATGTGTAGCCGGATGTGTCTTTGCTGATCCCCCCTCCACTCTCCAATGACAAGGAAATGATTGTGTTGGTAGGATGGGGTTTGTTACTTAGAAGTGACTTTTGGAAAGGGTAGTACTGGGAGACATAGCTGTGGAGACATAACTACATGCCAGATGTATACAATTGGTTGCAGGATCTCAGCCAATATTTGAGGCACTTTAAGCTAGATCTGGCAATTAAAAGGATACATGACAGAGATATTTGGCCACATGTTTTGGACAAAATAGTCAGGAATAACTTTTGTCCCTTTCATAATATTAGAACCCATAAGCATACACTGAACCTGAATGGTGGGAGATTCAGAGCCCAGAATGGACAAGGCACATTTTCACACAAGTACATATTTAAACTGTGGAATTTACTGCTGCAAGATGTAGTTCTGGCTGCGGCTTGGACAGTTTTAAAAGGGTAATAGATAAACTGTGTAAGTTAGTACTGTCATTGGCTACTAGCCAGACTGGCTGTATATTATTCCAGTATCAGAGGCAATATGCCTCTATATATCAGTTGAGGAATACAGTAGAGAATCTGAAGTTTCTGAAATTGAAATCATGCTCTACTGGTTGTCCTTCCATATACACATGGCTGATGTTGCAAACTCCAAATATTTAGGACCATGGGAATGGAGCATACATGCATACAGACTATGCACAAATATTTGCAAAAATTTTTTTTAAAAATAGTTGAAAGACATGTTTGTTTGTTTGTCTGTTCGTATGTTGAGAAAACCTGACAAGAATCTTTGCAGCTTGGGACTTATTCTGCTCAAAATTTGCACATGGTTAATTTGTGCAGTGAGCAGTATCTTCTTCAGAGGAAGCAGCTGTGTAGAAAATGCTGCTTTCTTTGCAAAAAAAAAAAAATGTTTTGGTAGGTTGTTGTGGGTTTTCCAGGCTTTGAGGCCATGTTCTATTAGTATTTTCTCCTGATGTTTCACCTGCTTCTGTGGCTGGCATCTTCAGAGGATCTGGTGGCATGGAAGTGAGACAGAGTATATATACTTGTGTAGTTCCCAGATGGGAGGAAGCAATTTGCATGTGTTACAGTTGGCCTGTGTGATGGCCTACTGTTAAATGGAATATCCCCCAGGGTTGAGTTGTTAGTCAGGGGATATGCATAACAGTGTATTAAGTACATTAGCCATTTATTGTATTGTTTCTTGTAGAGGGACCTCCAGAGTATGGGTGGTGTTTAGTGGCATATTTTGAGTCTTGATTTTAGTGTTCTTCAGTACTGGTAGCCAAATTTTGTTTATTTTCTGAGTTTCTTCTTTCCTGTTGAAATTGTCCATGTGTTTATGGATTTCGATGGCCTCTCTGTGTAGTCTGACATAGTAGTTGTCAGAACAGTCCAGAATTTCTGTGCTTTCAAAAAGCATTCTGTGTCCAGGTTGGTTTATAACATGTTCTGCTACTACTGATTCAAAGATCCTCTGAAGATGCCAGCTACAGATGCAGGCGAAACATCAGGAGAAAATACTAATAGAACATGACTTCAAAGCCCGGAAAACCCACAACAACCTATGGATTCTGGCCATGAAAGCCTTCAACTCTACATCGAATATGTTTTTGTTTTTGTTGTTGTTTTAATGTGCAAATTAACCCTGTGTGCACAGAGTAAGTTCCAAATTGCAAATAAGATTCAAAAACTTGACTGACTTTGAAAGGCTTTCTTGAAAGAGGAAGAAAACTGATAAAATTACTTTCAAGAGCAAAACTGGTGAAGAATTACATCCCTAATAGAGGCCAGAATCCTGTTGGTGATATGAATGTTTACAACCTTGGTTCATATATTCATTTCTCTCAACATTTGCTATGCAAGGAGATATCCTGTACCACTTTGTACAACGCCTGCCCCCTCACTAGCCTGCTTCAAAGGGCAAGTGAATGCTTCCTTAGCCATTTAGTGGCCAGTGGATGGTGGGGATGGATATGTGGTGGCAGGCAGCTCCTCTTATTGTAACCATCTCCAGCACTGGATAGCCAGGAAGGAGCATCTGTGATTTTCTCCCAGATACATAAATGAAGCTGAATATTGTCTGGATGCCTTGAAACCCCCCTGGCCACTACTTCTCTAGATACCCTGAAACCCTCCTGGGCACTACCTCTAGCCGTCCTGAAACCCCCATGGCCCGTACTTGGTCCATCATGAGGAAGCTGCTTTCAGCATGAGGCAGAAGTGGTGGACCAATGGAGCTATGCACTTCTCCCACAGTGGTATAAGATCCCAGCTGTTCCCATTTAAAAAATCACTCATATTTTCTTCCTCATAACTTCCTTATTCTTGATAATGATAAGTATATATTTGATAGCAATACTACATGGCTAAGATCATTCTTTGGATGTATATTCCATGTGATATCATTGATAATCTGTCTTCTTGAACAACATTCCCTGGCTACATTTTTCACTTTTACTTAAATGTTGTTGACATGTTCCAGAGTTTTAACTATATCATCAGGCTACTTCCAGTTTATACACTCTGTTCCTTAGAAGACAGTGTGCTAGAAAATCTATTTAGATATATCTGTTGTCAGACGCAGAGGATATTTCACAGATTTTAAATTGTTAGGAAGTAGAAAAAATTAATTGAACATTCCATAAATTCTTTGAGCGCTTGGCATAGAATTTACTTAGTACTGCCACAATCTCTGCTCTGGTAATAATTTTGTTGCTGTTGTTGCTGTTGTTGTTGTTGCTGTTTCCAGTGGATTATAATCCAGTGGATTATAAATTTGTGGATAATTAATGAATTATATTACCGTTTGGGGAGATATTCCACCACCACTAAGATTCATGAGAATTTTGCCATTCTTTCTAATAGGACATCTGCCTTATAGTTTAAATAATAGTGACCCAAAGCCTCAGTTGAATTTTTATAGGACAACAAAGGAGATCTTAAGATCGCTATTTCCACAGTTCTCTAGTAGTTCCCTTACACACGCTCTCTGGACAGTTTGTTTTAGTTATGTGCCTTCATGTTGATCCCAACTTACAGCCACCCTTTCATAGGATTTTCTTAGCAAGATTTCTTCAGAGGAGGTTTGTGATTTTCTTCCTCTAAGGCTGAGAGAATGTGATTTGCCCAAGGTAACCCATTCAGTTTCTGTGGCTGACTGGGGATTTGAACTCTGAGAGTCCTAGTCCAACAATCAAAGTGCTACACTGTGCTAGCTCTGCCCATGCAGTACAATGGTCTAAATCCAGAGAGGAGAGCATTTTGCCATCAAGATGTTGAAGAGCAACTATTCCCTTTCTGCCTTGCCACTACCAGGACTGATGGAAATGGAGATCAACAGCATCTGGAGAAGATTTCCAGGACTAAACTAGTACCATTTATCTTCAAGTAAGTATTAATTTATGTGCTTACTTATTTAGCATTATTTTAATCCCTTCCCAACCCTTTCACAACATCCTCTGAGCAGTCAATGATAAAAGGATACACAGTATGAAAATGAGCAGAGTAAAATGAAACAAATTATAAACTTAGCAGTGTAATCAAAAAATAAAAAAAACATAAAAAGGCCTCAAATCTAGGAATTTTAAGATGATTTTAATCCTCATGCCCTGGAATATTAAAACATAGTCCTTCCATCATCATGTTTTATGGCAAGATCCACAAAGAATTAGACAATGAAGGGATTCTGAGGAATTCCCACCTCAAAATTTTTAAACAATGTTTCCAGGTGACATCCCCTTGCCATATACAAATCCCCCTTCCCAAATTAATTTAAAAAATCAGCTGGGACAAAAATTCTGTCAACAATTAATTTGTTGCCATTGAGTTACTTTTTTCATTCCATTCAAAGTAATTCACGGGGGACAAAGTAAATGTCCCATGACATTTCTTGGGAACCCGTGTTCCAATAAGGAGGAATTATGTTGGTAAGCTGACTCGTGCAGGGAATTGGAAATTCATCTTTTAGATGAACATCACAATTCATTGGGGCCTGAAATTACCCAAAGTACAAGATGTCTATGCATTCTTTTAATTTATTTGATCTCCTTTTATTTGTATTTTGTTCCATGTAGTCTTTTCGGGCTCTGTGCGGTTATTCATCATACTCAAAGACCAGCATTCTTAGTGGCACACACACATGTGTATATAATTGTGTGTGGTGTGTGTGTGTGTGTGTATTTCATATATATGTGTGTGTGTGTGTGTCATATACACACACACACCTACCTTAACCTTGCACATGTCTTTGTTCTTGTTGCTGTTTTGGGTATTAAATGCAAGTGATCAGAGAAGTATCTGACTATGCCCCATAGCCAGACACAGACTGGTGACAGAGACCTCCGCAGATCTCACTGGAAGATGTCATTGGTCTGTGTCTGGCTGTGGAACATAGTGAGATGCTTCTTTGATTCGATGCCCTCCACCAGCCACAGAATGGCTTCTCTGGGAGATATCACTGCAAAACCAGGAGTTGTGGGGTGGTAAGCAGTGAGCCATGATGGTGGTCAGCCTCCAGAACTCTTATGCTACACTGTGCAATGTGAGATTTCAGCAAACTCCTTTGGACACCGGTCATTTTTATGCCTCATAATACATTGGAATTTTCATTATTGTCAGAAAATACTCCACAACATACACAATGCAAGCTAAAAGAAAACACTTTGTGCATAAAGGCTAAAACCATCTTAAAATGTCTGTAGACAGAAGAATGCTTTTATCTGGTGCTTTCTACACGACACAAGGTAGAAATGTGTGTTGTAGTTCTCATACATTCAAAATATGGGAAGTTAAGAAAGAGATCTTGCTCTGAGTCATTGTAACAAAGCAAAGTTGTCTGGGCAATGTGTTTGTTTTGTTTAAAAGCTATAGCATAACCATCTTAACACATCAAGCATGTGAGCAGACGCCCTGCCAGCTAAATTTCAACCATAGGCATGTTTTTTAAAGAATGGGCTGTAATAAAAGTTTATGGTACTGTCAGCCCATGTAATTAGGAACCAGAGCAAGATCAGAGCAGTTCTATAAAGATTTTTAGTATGTTGTTTATCAGCTTGAGGCATGGCATATTTACATACAGCAAGCAGGTTGCCATAGAATTTTATACTCAGCTCAGTTTGGAGGTGCTCTGAAGGTTCATGGGGGAGATTTGGTAGTTTGAGAAAGCAGGTTAGGGGACAAACAACTAGGGAGACCCCTTGATATCCAATCCTTTTCATTCTGACCTTTGTTAATACACCCCTAAATGCTCATATTCTTTTTTTTAATCACTTGTGTATTAATTTTAACACAAACACAATCTTCTTCACAAATAAGAATGAAAAGTAAACTAAAACACAATACTAAAACCCTAAACTAAAACACTATCACTAACTAACTAAAACAATAACCACTAACTTGCTAATATGCAAAAAGGCTCTGACCTCCCCATCAAGCCATAATGAAAAAGAAAAAAAGAAAAAAAAGAAGAAAAAATATTATTCTACCATTATAGGTCCAATAGAGTTACTAGTAAGCATAGCCACATATTATTGTGTTGTTAGATTTCTTAATACTCAAAAAGTCCACAGTTTCCACTCTTTAGAAAAATCTTCAGTTGGCTTATCCTTAAAACCCATTTTAGCATGGCCATTTGGGCTACCTCAGCAACCTTAGTAAGCCAGTTTTCCATCTTCAGTGCTTCAGTCCATATCCAGGTTTGAGCAAACAATGTTCTTACTGCTGTTATCATATACTGAAGAAATAATCCGTATTTACTATCCAACTCTTTATCCATAATACCCAGCAAAACTATTTCTTGTGAGATTACAAAATTCACCTTGAAAATTGTTTTGATTAATATGTAAATCTTAGACCAATACCTTTTTGCTTTCTTATTAGTCAGCCACATAAACACTCACATTCTGTTGAAAATCCTTTCCATTTCCAGATTGCTGCGAGTCAAAATCTGTCCACATTGTCAGAAGAACTGGCAGAAAGCATGGAAGAAAGGATACGAATCCTCTTCAACAGTTCCAATTGTAGCAGCCCCTGTTGTTGAATGGTGAATCTCATTGATTCAGTAGATTTTCAGTAGGACCCAGGCCAACAACATCTAGTTGCCCCATAGAGTACTCCATTTATGGGCTTCCTCCTATTCATTTATATTCCAGAACTATGTATGGGATTGCCCCTAAGGCATCAAAGTCAGAGTTAGAATTCACCCCAAGACCCAGCCTGACATCCCCTAAGTCTCTGGAAATATTAATCAATAGTTGTGACATCCTTGTTTTTCTATAATTAGTCAAACAACTATGGTCTGAGCAGGTAGCACCCTCATCCCAAAGTGGCAGGAAGCAGTGTCAGAGCATTAACCAAAAAAGAGGTTCCTAGAGGATGATGTTGTGTTGTGTGACTGCCTGACAGAACATAGCCAGACGATTCTTGTCTGCACCTTGTCTTCTCCAGGCCACAACATGGTGTTATGGAGAGAGGCACAAGAAAACAATGAGTCTTTAAGTTGAGGAAACTTCCCTAATTTGCCAACCAATTTTCTTCCAAGAACATCTTCAAAAATTGAACAGTTTCTGAATACTGTTTTCAAATAGGCAGAAAAATATTTGTTTTTCCTAGCAGGAACCAGATTAATAAAGAAGTACATGTTTAATGGAAACACCACTTAGCCAAACTAGAAGTGTGGGAGAAAAAGGTGAACCCCATGCCAGCTTTGGACATCACCTTCAAAAATAAAATTCAGACACCCATCAAGTGATGACTAGGTTCATAATGACAAAATAGGGGAGCAGGTGGAGTGTTGGATTGAGCAAGACCTCAATGGGAGTCGGGTTTGCCTAAAATATGCTTTCCCATTTAAGAAGAATTGAAATTCCTGAAATGGAACAGAAAATAACACTCTTAGGCCATTTCCGCACTACACTATTAGAGTGCTATTATTCCACTTTCAACATCCTACAGAATCCTGGGGTTTGCAGTTTAGAGAGAGGAATTTAGAATTCCCAGCCAGAGAGCTCTTTGGCCTTAGTAAACTACAAACCCCAGATTCCACAGGAAAGTGGAATAATTATAAAAGTGTAGTGTCAAAATGTCCTTAGTTACGAGTACTTGTTTTTTAGGGTTATCACCTCCACAAGGGTGAGAAGCTTGGTTTCTCACAGTTCTTGTTTCAGTAGTAATCTTCCATGTGTATAGCAGCCTTTCTTATCCAGAATTTCCACTTGAGAAAGGTGATAATTGGGGGTGGGGGACAAGGACAATTTTCTCCCCTTCTTGTCTTTTGGGTTGTGTTATGGCTGACCTTCCAAAGTAGGTCTGAAGCTTCAGAGGAGACCTAATGCATTTCATACAAGGTCCCAACCTCTCTGAAGTGACTCATCTCATTTTAAGTGTTGGGTTTTGTCTGAAGCAGACTCACCCTCTATTGTTTCAGCACATCTGAATAGCTTACTTGGATGTAGGGAAACAGAATGTTCAAGGAAAAATGGAATTATTTAAAATAATAGTAACAACAACAACAACAACAACAACAATAAATTCTATTTGTTACATACTTCTCCCCAAGGTTCCAGGTGGGGTACAGAATAGATAGAGCTAAAAGTAATAGTTAAAATACGCATAGAACAATTAATTATAAACATACTATGATTAAAATATATCATAATTAAAATACAATTAAAATACAATTAAAAGTACATTTAAAACTAGACTGGGTAAAAGGGATTCTCTTGGTTTACTTCAGAGCCTTTGGTTTGTACTGCCTCAGTGGTGCTGGTGAGTCCTCCTGAAAGCCTATGTCATTACATTATATGCACAAATAATTATCAAGTAACAAGTACACTCATAATCAAGCATCTTTTTCAGGTACTGATTTGACAATTAAACACATTGTATTTTTATAGCGGAAAAGGCAGTAGAAAACATTGTTGACTAAAGGGAAGAGAGCGGTCATACTAACTGAAAAGATTATTGTACTCTGTCATTTTTTTATTCTCTCAATTAGCAAGTTACTGCCAGAACTGTGGGACTCCTATTGCATGGATCAATAGGGAAAGAAACACAGGAGGAAAGATGGCAGGTCTTCAATAGGTTCTTAAGAAGCAATATTGAAGTCTTCATTTTCACCATGGCAGTTAACGTTATAAGGAGAGCCCTGCTGGATAAAACAGAAGACTAGGTAGCCCACAAACATTACAAGAGGGCAATAGCTCTCTCTTGCTTTTGTCTCCAAAATGATATTCAGAAACTACTGCTTCAGATCCTGAAAATATCAGCTAGCAGCTATTGATAGCTACCAAAGTCTGATCCAGGGCTTTCAGAACAGTGTGCTGCAACACATTAGCGTGTTGCCTGAAGTGTGCAGGTGTGCCATCTATGATCTTGGAAATGTATGTTATTATTTATAAATCATATATTTTTAAAATATATGAAAGATTTTTATGAGATATGTTGTGTCCCTGTATATTTTGTTATTACAATGTATGTATCTGTCCGTATCTCTTATAATGGGTTAGCTTAATCTCCAGTTTGCTAGTAAAACTGAAATTACTGTGTCGTGAAATGATGCATGCCTAAAAAAGTGTGTCACAAACATGAAAAGTTTGGAAAGCTCTGGTCTAATCTGCTGTTAAAGTCATCTGAATTTGTGACTGTTAACTTAGTAATAATAATAAAAATATTATAAATATTATTATTATTATTATTATTATTATTATTATTATTATTATTATTAATTTGCTACCTACTTCTCCCCAAGGCGCAGGGCAAGGTACAACATAAATTAAAATACAATTTAAGATGCATGATAAATTAAAATCCACATGTCATGGAACACAATGTCATTGTTTAACTGTGTACTATGGGGAAAAATGTCATAGTTTAACTATGTGCTGTGTGTGACAATTTCCTAGTGATATGTTGTGTGAAGAAATGCTGTTTGTTTTTCTCTCTTGAATCTCCTAACATTCTGCTTCTGTAGATTAGTCCAAATGGTCTCTTGCTGACCAATTTCCAATACAAGTCTATAAGAGGACTTGTTTCTTTATCCCATGACTTTATGAGGGGCCATTATACCTAAAATTGTATCCAGGTCTGATGAATGATGGTGGTGATAGTGGGAATTGTGGCACTGATAATCAATGGGAAGCATAGAAATCTGGATTTGCGAATCAAGACTGGAATTTAGATCTTAGACTGGCCTTCCCATTATACCCAAGTGCAATACTCAAGTCAGGTGTCATGCTACCAGGACTGTTGAAGTGTTGCATGTTCCCTTATGTTGGCTGCCACTGCTCTAGAGAGCTGCCACTGCTGGGCTGTACCAGCAGCACACATCTTTGCTATTTTTAGCATGGGGAAGCCTCAGAGCACTCTTTCACAAAGCTGGGGATGGATATACTCAGAGCCCGGCATCTGGAATCATTTGAAAGTGAGTTAGGGTCTGCTTTCCATAGAGTCTACCCTCTGTCATACTCAGAAGCAAGATAAACGGTACAGTAATGGCCAGGAGAAAGGAGGTGATGATAATGGTACAGCAACTGGTGGCACAATAAGTGTGTGTGTCGGGGTCAAGAACAGTATTTTTTAATTGAACACAAGAAACAGAAGGAGGGCTTAGATTGCTGCTGTTGAGATCCACATTGAACTGGGTAGCCTCCAAATAGGTCTGAGCTAAATACTGTTTTCAGAATCTGAGCCTACTTTTTTGGCTAGTGTGCACCCCTAAAAATGGGCCAATTTATTGGAATTTTAAGTAGGCAGTGTGATGAACTGAAGTTTATGTAAGTGTGGCAATAACAATAATGTTAAAATCACCGTTATTGGTTCCACTGCCTTCCTGTCGTAATTTGTGGGATGAACAATAAGAAACGTTTCTGAATCTAGTAAGTGTCAGAATGGCAAACAATCCTAGGAAAGAAAAGATTTTAAAAGCATGGGCTTGTTGGAAGTAAAAGGCAGCAGTGCATATAAAAAGTAATCAATGGAAGGGGCCAACGGGCAGACAGAGTCTCCCTGATGTTTTCTCCTCTTACTCTTTCTTAGTGCTATTTTGGCCTTTTGCATCCTTCTGCTTTACTGAGGTCCTTTCCTCCTTCTTCAGGGAAAACAGCTTTCCTTTGTTTCCTTTGTATGAGAAGGAGACATCTTTGTGTAGTCTCAGTAACTGATATCAGCCTACACCATACTTTTGCATGCTTTTGCAGACAAGTCTAGTTTCAGTCTTTTGTTTATCTCTTGCCCTAGACTTGGATGGATTTTCTTAAACAATATAAGGAAGATTTTTTTTTCTTTTTTGGCCTTACTTTGAGAATCTAGCGTAATTTACCTGAAGCTGACATTTCACTGATCCATTGCACTCTGCTGGCATCGGTCTCAAGTATTCTTATACATTTGGGCCTAGGAGGACAAGTTTGACCAAGAAAGTATACTAGGAAAATGAAAGAAAATAAGCAAGAGTTAGAGACTACAGTCTGAATAATAAAGAAAAAGCATAAAGAGATTCATAAGAAAGCAGAAAAAGTATTTTTGATGTGGAAATGAAGAGGGCCAGGATTCACTTGCTGATTTGAAATAATCAACTTTCTCTGTCTCTGGCTATTTCTATGTGGTGTTACTGTCCTGCGATGGAGATGTGTTAGCAGTGGTCCATGAGCTGTGCTTTCACATGATGTCATTGCAGTCCCACTGCCAATGTGTCCCACCCATCACGATTGCAGAATATACCATTAATGGAAAAAATCCATTAATGGCCTGTGATTGTGTGACACTCTCATAACTGGCAGCCATGCGGAATGAGAGGTAGTGCAATCTACATGCTTCCTTCCCCAGTGCAGCATGGGAAAGAGGCCTGCTGCAGTACGGAAGAAAGGAGGATGTTGCTCATGCTCCCATCAACAGGCAGCCAGTCTGGTGTGGAGGGGAGTGTTCAGGTCATGCTCCCATCCTGGCATCTCTCTTTCATTCTCTCTCTCTGTATATGAATATTGAAGTTGTCAGTGGCATTTACAGTGTGGTCAAGGCCTCCCATTAATCACTTGTGTTCCACAAGAATTATCTGATCTGGCTTCAGTTGGTCATTTTTATAGGAGGGCTCTGTACACATTGGTCCACTGACCATTCACATAGAACGCAGTAGGCATTGTAGAATGTGTGTAGACCTCCTTCTTCCTTTCTTCAGGATAGTTTACATGAGTGCTGAATCAAGAATATAACACAGCCTTCCCAGGCTTGTACTGTCAATTGTTCTAAATTCCAGTGCCATGACCCCTGACCACTGGCCATGTTAGCTGAGGCTGATGGGAGCCCACCACATCTGGAAGACACCATATTGGGGAAGGCTGATATAGCTTTTCCTATTTCAAGACTTCCACACCCACAATTCTATGTAACATACAACAAATACTCAGAGACAGCTATTTGGACTGAGAAGTACTGTCAAGGGTGTTTTAGAATTTTCGAAAGTGCCTGAAAGGGCCAAATGCTTCCGTGTAAAACTCAAGGAATGTTCACCACATTAAATGTTCTTGTCATTCTTGCTTGCTTCACTCCTTTATTTCATGCATGTGCAGTTTCAAGATTTCAAGTGCATTTTTGACTAAGTCAGAACTATTAACTTCAGGCATGATGCTGTCAACTCCACTGACATAGCATGGGAAATCACTCAATGCTAGTATAACATCTGATCAAATTAAGAAATATTCTGAATTTGAATATATTCTGATCAATGGAGAAAGACTCATCTATTTGCAGATGGCAATGTCCACTTCACTATGAACCATTCAAGGGGGAAAAAAACATATAGTATCATTGCTTTTGAGTAATATCATATAGAAAAACAACCTTTTATACTTATCCAAAATGAATTTCTCAGGACAAAAAAAAATGTGTTTGCTTTGTTGTGCAGAGTTCAAAAGCGAAAAGAAAGAACCTGACACTCAGGGTTTCTTCCTGGTGATAAAAATACCTACCTGGACTTGCATGGGGGAAGGGAGGACATTGATTCCCTCCATGGGAGAAACCAGGGTGCTTTGTGTCTGGCACAGGGTACCTGCATGCAGCATATAAGGGAGTGGAGTTGGAGGCTATTTAAGGTTTATTTCGTCACGTGCCTCTTTGGATCTTCAGAGCACAGACCACCCTCCCGCACTCAACTAGGGTTGAGTAATGTTGTCATTGTCAAGTGTCTTGGAAAAAGAAGTCTCCAGTTGAGTGTCTTGTTTCCTCTTTTGTTTAAGGAGTGCGCTGGGTCTCCTCCTGTTGTGTTAGTCATTCAACTTGGTAGGAATGATTTGGGCTTGCTGAAGGGCAAGGCCTTGGTTTTACAAGCAAAGAAGGATTTTCAGCTTATAGAAAGTTGCTGACTTGGAGCTTCCCTTGTGTTTTCTGCTATGTTGCCCTGCCAGGTGTGGCATGGGGAGGGTGATCTCAGACAGTTGGACCTTGCTTAGGGAAAGGTCAACAGTGAAATTTATGTTATGGGCTTGGGGCTGGGCCATTTTCTCCCACATCCCTCCATAGTTTTCTAACTGCCAGAGCAATACAGGGCAGATGGAATTCATTTGTTGGAAGAGAGGAATATGTTGTTCCTGGGGGAGTTTCAAGAGAGGGTGAGGGTCATGTTGCTTGGTCTGATCGGGAAAGGAACTAAGCAGATGCTTGTCCCTTTTCCATGACAGGTAGTGGGCAGACAATATAAGTCTTTAGTGATCATCTTTGGCACCATTTTAATGTAGAGCAGGACTCTGAAACTTCCACTTATAGGGCTCTCGACCCTGGGGGGTTGAGGAAAAAGGCTATCTTTGAGGTTGACCTATGATCTGGGCTCTCACTGCTAGAGTTCTGAGACATGGGTGGGAGTTCCCTGGGTTACCATCCAGTTATGGCCAGCTGGGGAACAACCGCAGTATTTGGACTGCCCTTGGAGTGGGCAATCCAAGGAAGTTATCAAGGGGTTGACACTTGGTCTTAGCATGACCCACATCAGATTGCTCCCACCTCTTGCTTCATTTCCAGGCCAGTGGATCTTAAATAGATTAGGTCAAATAAAGTGATTCTTATTTAACTCAGTTGCCATGTCTGGTCTTGTTATTCAGTTGCTGGTTATCAAACAAAAAGATACACGAATGCTTTTGGTAACTGTTTTGCAGGCCGTGAGCTGGATGCCTTCATTTAAAAAAAAGAAAGTTGTTAATGTGATTTTTTCCTTTGTTAAACAAAACACATTTTCTAAGCTTCCCATTTAAAATTCTGCAAGCCATCGTTCCTTCAAATGTCTAAGATCCAGTCCTGTACAATTTCAAGAGCAGTAAAACCATTCCTAGCAATCTTAGCATCAGGCAATCCATCACTGTCTGCCACTGCTTCATACATCCATACAAGAGGGGTGGACCAGCTACACCAGGTGATGAATTGATTTCTGACCATGGGTTGTGTTTTGTTGTAAATGCTAGGCAACCAGTCAATCTTATATTTGTTCATTACACTAGGATGTTTATGTCACAGTGTTACCATGCTGTACACCCCCACTCCATAGTACAGTCTAACTGGCAATAAATATCATTTAATTGGTGATATCATTTCTAATAGAAAAATCACACACATTATGACTGGAAGGCCTGTGGACAAGGACTCTTGTTGGAAGCTGTGTGCTAAGACAGATGACCTCAGCATGGCTAGGTTGTAAATTCAAAAGGATTAATCAAAGGACTGTGTCAAAAATCTTTATTGAATCAGTCTACAGACTGTATCAATCAATTAAAATGAGGGAACAAAACCCGAAACATAAAAAGAACAAAAGCAGTAGCAGCAGGAACAAGGAAACACATCAACAAGTAATATAAATATAAAATATAAGATACAAGACAATATATACAATATATACAGATAAAATAGTGATTTTCAAATTAAATAAACCAACCTCCTCTGAATCACTAAAACACCCCTAAAGTGATTAAAAGTGGTTAAAAAGAAATTACCCAACAGCAGGCAAAGCAGACCCGTTATCTAGTACTTTCTTCCTCAATTTAGCTGCATAATACGCAAAGAGGGCCGCTCTTTGAGTCACAAAAAGATTAACCCCTTTCAAAAGGAAAGTCAGCTT